>OX419594.1:2000635-2533256 GCA_948473455.1 Teleiodes luculella
TTTCAAAAAAATTATCCGCCATAAAGACAGAAAGAGTATTTTGCTTTCCAAAAACTCTTTCTGTCTGTTTGTTTGTTACGCTTTCACCCATAAACCACTGAACTGATTTTGATGAAATCGTGATGGTATAGATATAGAATAGACCTAGAGGAAGGACATATGCTACGTTAAACAGCGGGAAAATACATAGTTCCTACGGGAAAATCTGCATTCAGTCATCCCCTGTTTTCTTACCCTTAGGGTTGTATTTTTTTTTTATTTATACTGTCCCAAATTTGGAGTATACCCTTACCAATATAAAAGAATTATCAAAATCTTATTTATTTTTTTAATTGACCTATGCTTGATTCGAAAAAGTACGACGGATCAAGCTTCACCGTACTTGATCAAAATCGGAATATTCACAATCAGTAAAAAGTTATGCATGGTCATACATAAAAAAAATAAGCGTCGTTTTGAGAACCTCCTCAGTTTTCGTCGGTTAAAAAGATGATACAAAACTTTCGATGGAAAGAAAACTCCACGGATTTAATAAATGTTACCAACTCTCTTGACTGCAAAACTCATATCATGAATTTCAGTAAAACTCTTAACCATGGATTTAATAAATTACATGTTAAATCCATGCTCAAAACTTATTGGATCTATGGTACTCGTATACAGCAAACGTTAAACGGTTTTAAGCAAGTTTCTTAAAGAAACTTTAATTTTATATGAAATAGTCGTTTTATTTTAACAGTCTGTATGAAAAAATATTTCTTTATTTCCTTTCCGGAAAATTTTCTTTACAAAAATTCTTCAGTGTCATTTCATGGGAGAATTCCAGAAGTGAATTTTTCATAGGATTTAAATGTTTCAAACATTTTAAAATAACCAGTAAAAATACAATTATAAATGTAGTTTCGTTAGTATTCTAGAAGCCTTGTCTACGATGAAGCAATTTGCCTTAAAACAATTAGCTAGGGGCTAAGTAAGTCAGTTCGCCATATTGTACCATGAGGCTTTCGAGTAACTCGATTGCTCAGCTACTCTCCTCTTTTAATATTGTGAATAAGACAGAGACAGGTATCTTAAAACAAGATTCAAACTGTAAGGATAGGTCACAATACTTACCGGACTTTATGGTGCTAAATGTTAGTTTATTGTCGCTTTTTATCGGCTGGCGCATTGATCCTTTATTCCACTTTACCCTTACACCTGACTTGTAGAATTTGAAGTTTGGTTGTATAGAATTTTATCGTAATTTTTGAATTCGGTAGTTTTCGAGTTTCTTCACTACATAATATGTGTATGTTACACACAAAAATACAAATCTTTCCTTTTTATAATATTAATATGACTAGTATGATATGATGGTCCTTATTTTACGGGAGTTTACGTCAGGAACACTTCTGTAGGGGTTATATATTAAATCTTCATGCCCTAGGGCCTAGGGGCTCGAGCCTATCCTTTCCCTTCAGGTTACAATTACCCTTTAGGTAACAGTGCCCGTACCCGCCGGCGGTTTTCAGTATCAACGCGCTAGGCCGAGGTCCGAGGCTCCCTTGAACCGCCCCTAGACGCGTTGGTATATGACTTTTTTTGGGGTAGAGTCTTCCGTTCCCTCACAAGTCCGGTGAAGCTTGATTGGTCGTACCTTTTCGACACAAGCATAGGTCAATAAAAAAAAAAGCCTGTCCTTTATAATTACTTAACAATTGTCTGTTTCAGGAACAAGCACCGATGGATTCTCTGGACAGCAACAAGCATACTAACACCATACACCATATTCCTCCAGAGCCCGGCGTGTGCGAGGCGAAAAACATTTGATAACTCAAAGTTGAATAATTGAATCAACATCTGTAATTTTTATGATTTAAAACAGATTTTCATTATGAACATTCTTAGATTTCCGCGGTTGTTAATTGCACTAACACACACTTTTTTTTCCACGATTTAGTTTTAAATTGAGCTTACACCGATCATGGTCACGGCAGAACTGCTGAAGCGGCGGGTAGGACTGCAGAAACTTATTTCTTCTAAGGGCAAACATATCTGTCTACCCTCTTTCGAAATATCGGTAAGCTCACTTTAAAACTAAATCGTGGAGAAAACCCGTGAAAATGTGTGTTAGATTTTCATTTTATCTAAACAACTGTGAGAGCCGTAAACAAGAATTATTTTAAAATACCTACCACTAACTGAACTACCCTAAAATATGTATTTACCACATAAAGATCAATCTTTATCGTTTTGGCGAGGTAGGTCATTTTCTCAGAAAGTCAATTAAGAGCATTGATGAATTATTTACAAGTACGCTAGTACAATAGCATTTCAATAATTTAGAAGGACGTCATATTATAATCATTTCGCATTCAGATAAACAGTTTATTTACTTTCTCAACCGTCTAGACGTCTATCTAAGTATTAAAACTGACTCTCACTTGATTTGGGTTGTTCCAAGCATAAAAACGTGGACAGAGTAGTATTTTCCTATAAAATTTCAGTTCAATCCTCCATATTGTTTTTACACATAAGTCAGCCACACCTCTTTCTTTTTCTTTATTTACTGTTTTTTATCAAACACTTTAAGACGTGATTAAGAGGATGATGGGGGAAGAGGAAGGTGTTATTATCTAAATTATAATATGTTTGAAGTAGACTATTGATAAACAATCAAGTCCCTTTGAAATCCGTCCTTTTAGAATAGAATAAATTTTATATTCTCTGCTGTAAATAAAAGAAGCTTCTAAAGCGATTTTTAAATGTTTTAGCAATAAAGTTTTATTAAATTACTTGACCGTTTTTTCTTTACAATAGTCTTCTACCTACCTTTTTTGGTCGCATATGACGAAGGAATGGACAAAAGCGTTCACCTGTGTAACTAGCAACAACTGCATTCCCTAATTCTCCTGTCTAGCGCAGATATTATATTCTTTTTTTTTAATTCACCTATGCTTGTGTCGAAAAAGTACGACCAATCAAGCTTCACCGGACTTGCCCTATAGTCATATCAAAATGTTCAAGAGAGAGGCCTTTGTCCAGTTGTAGACTATTTTACGTCCGCTGTGTTGCGCTAGACCACACGCTGTGATCGCGCGTGTAGCTATCCATTGATGGTTACAAAAGAAAGGTTTGAAAACAATTGATAGTGTAACCATCAATGAAGTAGCAACAAATACGCGGGGCTGCGAACGCCCTAAAACTTTAGATTTTGATAATGTGATGAACAAATTACATACTCTTGCTGCGTTAAGTATGAAGAGTAACGTAAACGTAACAAAATACGTATAACGTTACAAAGCGTCATTAAAACCATGAAACAAAGTACAGGAAGCAGTCTAGTTAAGTTTTTACTCAAAGCGAAGAATAGCGAAGCATTTGGCGCTAATTCTGTTAGTCGTTCTATTTCTAGATACAAAGTCCGTCTGTCCTTTCACACATTTAAAAACAACGAGGGAAAGAATAAGAAAGGAAAATTTTACTGACTGCTGAACCTTAATGGTGCGTCGATCGTATTAGGGCGCGAGTAAAGGTATAAGACTGTCACGCCCGCGGCTCGCCTTGCTCCTGGGCGAGCCTGCGGCGCGTGAACTCTTGAAGAAGTGGTAAACTCGAAGAGGGAGGGACGAGGAGCTGAGCGATTGATAAATGAAACTCAAATTTCCACTGGCACTGAGTACATAGATTTATTTACAAATTACAGTAGAATTACTGAGTTTATTGAATTTAAATATTTAACATGGTAAAAAGGCCTTGTTTACAGGTTGAGGCAGAAGGAAGAAGTGAAAATAAAAATGGATGATTTGACGGATGATTTTTAGAATGAATTCCAAATAAACAAAAATAAAAATTTAAAAAAAAATTAAAAAAAAAATTAAAAAAAAAATTAGGTACTTAATTAAATTTTTAATTTCAAAAATTAAATATTCAAATTTAGAGAAAGAAATGGTAATGAGATGAGAAATGAAGTAGAAACGAGGTAATGAGGTAGCATGCAATGCACCTCGTTACAAGACTAAATTCCTAATTTGACAGCTACACTCTTAACACCATCATTCGTTATTTTCGTATCCTTTTCGATTTACTACAACTAAAAATACAGGTGGCTTCAATTTTGGTTTAAAGGACTTTGAGAATTAGCCTCACTATCAGAATTGCGGGCTAAGCTCCGGAGAGGGCCTGACTGAACTCTCCAGAGGGATTACAGCTTAGAGAAACAGCTTCAGAGGGTAACAGATAGAGCTGGGGCGATGTGTAGACAAGGATAGCGATACAACGTAATAAAAATATTACCAGCGACCCGCCCCGGCTCCACACGGGAAAATGGTTATTGTGGGTTATCCTTAAGTAAATTCTGCATGTATTATACATATAAACCTTCCTCTTGAATCACGCTATCTATTAAAAGAAACAGCATCAAAATCCGTTGCGTAGTTTTAAAGATTTAAGCATACATAGGGACATAGGGACAAAGGGACAGAGAAAGCGACTTTGTTTTATACTATGTTGTGATTTAGTTGCTGTATTAAAGCTATTTTACAATTTGAAAGGTTATTCTTGTATTTTGTCTATATGTATTGACCTCGAATAGACTAGATATTATTTAAGTATGATTAAAAGTCGCGGGAAGCCGCTGGATGCGGGCAGCGCGGAACCGATCATTGTGGAGATCTTTGGGGGAGGCCTTTGTCCAGCAGATGACGTCTACTGGCTGAAATGATGATGATGATGATTAAAAGTACGTAGTAGTATAAGCAGGCTGATACTAAATTTCCCGGTCGTAACAACTCTACCGTCCATCAGTTTAACGGTTTTATAGTGCAAGAGACCGGCACACATAACGTTGCAGCGCAATTTGTTGAGCGATAAATGTTAGTTGGTAGTAAAAGACGGTTGTCCATAAATATGGGTGTTTTAGCACACCGGAATACAAAATTGAATGCATGAGACCTATAATATGATCAACCCATTCTCCTTGTGTATGTACGGTACATGGTCCAAGAAAACAAGGTCTAACAAGAAGACCACGTAACTGACACAAGCCTACGTCATTTTGCGCTGTTCATCCTTGTCTATTACACGCATTCGACAAGGATTAATAGGCAAAATGACGTAGAAATGACGTAGTCTTGTGTCAGTCACATGGTCTTCTTGTTAGACCTTGTTTTCTTAGACCATGAGTATGGTAGAAATTAGAGTAAGTTAATTAAAAGATATTTTAAACTGCTGTTCTGATTCCAAACATATAGAGCTAGCGCCCTTAGTGATCTAAGTATATTATTATTCATTGTCCCAATGACCATCCACCTCATATTTAATATTGTAAATGTATGCAAAATTACAGAATTAGGAGATCAGTGAATAAGTCTTAACACCTGTTAATTATTGTATGGACGCTGACGGGCCAAACGTGCTTTCTGATGCACTCTTTGGAAGCAAAGCAAAACCATTATTTATTTAGAATTTATGAGAGCATCGATGGCCAAGTAGCCAAGTCCGTTGACTAACATTCAGAAGTTCGCGGGTTTCAAATTAATATGAACGTTAATTCGACGCTCTTACGGTGAACGAAAACATCGTGAGGAAACCTGCACACACCTGCGAAGAAATTCAAAGGTTGTGTGTGAAGTAGACCAACCCGCACTGAGCCAGCGTGGTCGACTAAGGCCTATTCACCCAGATATCAGGGTAGGCTCGAGCTGTTTTAACTAACCAGAGAAGACACCTCGAGAAGAAAAATAAAAGACAAATAATATAGAAGTTGGTTGGTTTACTATGTAGCCGCTACATTGTAGCGGATAAACAGTAAAATTTCACGATGTATACCAAACTGACCGCTGAGAGCCTGAAAGCGAGTCCGTCCGCTCCAGCGTCTTGCATACTTTATGCGTACGCCCAGCCGGATGGTCCAAAGCCGGCATTTTAGAACACTCGTGTGTCGGGGAACTAAGTGTGAATTACTAAACAGGTGGAAAGGAAACTGGCTTTTATTTCATACTGTAGTCACAGCGTATAATAAAATAACATTAAATAAAAAATTGTAATAATCCCCGCCACATACCTAACCGTTACTTGATCTTTTTAACAAATAGAAAAGAGCTGACAATCTTCAAATGGCTGAAGATGTTTTCTTGGATCATAGGCCATAGCTAAGAACACTCTCGATTGTTACACCGTACAAACAAAAAAAAACTAGATAAAAATCGGCCCATCCGTTTAGGAGCTACGAAGATGCCACAGACAGACAGACAGACAGACACACACGTCAAACTTATAACACCAATCTTTTTCGTCGGGGGTTAAAAAAAATTCCATTACAGTTTTTTTTACTTTACTTAAGGCAGAAATCCCCACAATTAAAAGACATTATACTAAATTTTACAAACATAAAAGTATTTCCCAAATTTAAAAAAGGTTTTTCCTGAGCACAGTAATCCGCACTGATCTGGCAAGACCAGTAAATTAACAGTATTTATCAATAATTTGATTTTTTTGCATAAATGAATTTGTTCAAACTTAATACATAAACCTATTAAACTAAGAATCATTATGTTTTTAAACCGAATAACTTATTATTTAAAATTAATACATGTAAATGTATACGAAAAAAAATCTCGTGCCGACCAACCGAGAATTGATTGAAAATATATTCTATACGTAAACGAAATTAATTAACAAGCCTAATTTCGATAAACAACTTAATATTAATTCCACCGAAATGCTAATCGGCCTACAAGCGCTGCAATCACATCACTCTCTGGAATATATAGTCTGAATTAATTTGTGGCATCCTGCAATTATATGCCAGAAGTTCCTAGTTGTAGCTATTTATATGTGCATATTCAACACAATATGAATAAGCAATGTGAGCTGCAGTAATGTCTGGTGTAGTAGCTAAACTAGATAATTTTGAACTGTGGTCCTCAGTTTGAACATTGTCGTGAGAGCAAACACAACACTCGCCATATTTATTTGCTTTAATCGTACAATAAATAACAATACGTACCTAGGTACGTTTAATTTTTCATGAATGAAACATTGAAACATCTCTGAACTCAACCAATGGGTTAAAAATACAGTTTCGGTTTCCAGAAAGATTATAGTCTACATTTTACATGCAAACGTCTTAAAGAATTCATAATACCAAATATTTCGTTACGCGTAATTCAGGAAAGGTTGGTATTTCCATAAAATTCAGAACGAGGATTTGCTATCTTGTCCAGTAATATTACAGAAGGTCAAAATTTATCACATCAATATAAAAGTAATATATTTATGAAAAAAATACAATATTCATCTTTTAATAAATAAGATTATGATGGACTATTATTCCTGAAGACTTTATGCCAAGTATGTAACTAGTAATAATGTTGCTTCAGAAATTTGCGTAGACTATGTAGTCTATTTGTAAATTAGTATTTGCATTTTGATTTAGTTACATTAATTTGTTGATAGGTTCTTTATTTATGTATAGGCACATAAAAATTTAATAATATTTTAAATATTCATCTTTGTTTAGAGTAGATTCCTTTTAACTTCATTTATATTTTAAAAATGTAGCTTGCATAATGCATAATTGCATATAACTCCTAACGTGGCAAGTGAGTTGAAGATCGCAGTTGATAATTATAGATACAGATGAACTGATGAAACGAGGTTGGATTTGGTCCAATTACTAGGTAAGAAAGAAACTACATTTCAGCTAACACACGACAACTACTAAACCAATGCTGTTGTTTCAACAAAAGATCAGTGAATTTCTGCACTAAGCATGCATGGAACCGTATGCAAATCACTAGTAATCTGAATATTATTTCCTAGTATTCAAACAATAGGAGCCTGAAGTTCATCGTGCCGAATCCAGCAAGGATAGGCGATGCTAATGCATAATCTGATGCAATTCCTGCTACCTTTGCAACACGCAAACAGACACCACATCCGGCAAAATTCGGCTGTATCCTAGATTACCAGTATAAATACTCTACTACCTACCTTTGGACAGTACACTTCGTCTGAAGAAACTGTAAAATGAACACCTACGTGATTGTGAGTACTGTTTTATTTGTGTGTGCCTTTAGTTACAGTTACATCACTTTCAGTATTATTTTCATATTTGCACGATCGATCGTTAATATTTTAGTTGTTTGTTTTTCTCATCTTTTGTTGTCATTTACTTCTCCTTTAAATATTTTGAGCATCTTACCGCTTTTGAATCAGTCAGTCATATAAATTTAGTAATTCGATAGTTGTGTTTTGTTTTGATTAATGTGTCTTTCTCTCATCAAACACGTTAAAAGCGTACCATGCATTTTAATAAATTTTTACTTTAATACCTACATTTCATTTATTCTTGCTTTTAAATCCTGGATGTTGTATAGGTACATTTACATATGTATGTATATCAGCGGTCTGACACCCATAGTACAGGCTCTGCCTAGTTTGGGGTCAGATTTCCGTATGTGAGATGTCCCACATCCACATATTATTATTATTATTACCCTTTCATCAAATTAGCCATTTTCAATTTTCGTATCTTTTTCTAATCGTTTTGCTTTTCTAAGATTTTTGCTTGATTAAAAGGGTTCGATGTTAACCTCACAAAACAAGTGTCACAATTATTTTGCTGTCTACTTTAGAAACGTCACCCGCGAACCTCACTCATACTAATACCAATTGGTGACCGCGGACACCAATTTTTATGGCATTTTGTCTTTCATGTTGGAGTATATTGTTTGTTTCATATAAATCCGGACAAAAGTACATTGACGTCTTTCTTTTCTTGAAAGTTATCGTAACGCCAAAATGTCTGGCAAGATCACACGCTCACCCCGCCTTCTACTACAGTATGCCAAATTACGTATTTTGCGATAATTTCCTATAGTTTTATCGTATCGTTTGAAAAATATGTGCGAATCGTATGCAGGCGTCAATGATCTTTTGTCCGGATTAATATGAAACAAACCATTCGAGATGTCTTCTCTGGTACTTTGGCTTTCTAAGGCTTCTGATGACTCTTGGTAGTAAATTTCTGAGATCACATTGTGTTTTCTTTCAGCTGGCTTGCGTGCTCGCCGTGGCTGGTCTCAGCCAAGGTAGTGCCATCGGTCTTGGCAGCTGGGGCTATGGCGGCTATGGTCTTGGCGGGTACGGACTTGGTGGATACGGACTTGGCGGATATGGTCTTGGCGGCATCAAAGGAGTCGGTGGTAAGACTATTCATATTAAGTTTTACAACCTTTGTAAATAGCAGTACAATTTCTTACGACATTAATTTTGTCGCTATAAGGCGTTAAGGAGTTAAGAGCTCAAAGACTTAATTTATATAGATTTAAACTTGGTTATAAAAAAGAGCGTCGAATAACAAATATATTCATTCATTCATTCATCTCAGCCGAAAGACGTCCGCTGCTGGACAAAGGCCTCCCCCAAGGAACTCCACAATATATTCGTTGGAAAAACAAAAACTGTTATAAATTGAGAGCAATGGTCGACCGAAGCAGGCTGTTTAAATCACTTTAGTTCTAGCACTGCACTACGGACGACATTCTCACTGGTTTGATTTACTATCTTATTGTCTTAGGCCCCATATACGGAGCCCCGATCCTGGCCCCTGCAGCCGTGTCCACCGCAAACCTGGTAAAAGCTGCCCCCATTTCCATCGTGAGGACCGTCTCCGTGCCTGTTCCCATCTCCGTACCCATCGTCAAGAGTGTACCCGTTAGCTATGGAGGTCTTGGTAAGTCATGTTCGCTTGGTATTTCTATTTAAAAAAATATCTTTAAAATAAGGTGTCATGGCTGCTTCAAACAAAATATTTTTTTGTTTGGACTGTTGGCTCTTTAATTGTTATGCCAGATTATTTAGGCATACAATTTGATTGTTGGTACGCGTTGGTAGATAAATTGCCTAAAATAAATTCATCGGTTTTGGTCAGCCTTTTTATATACCTTCGTACTTTATCAACACCAAAACTTAATGAAACAGGATTATTGTAAGGACAACATTAATACTCTAATGATAAAAATAAACTTCTTGTGTCTTATCTCTCCACTTCTGTATTTTTTAACTCTATGATTTACATTCAACACATATAAACACTTGACCGCACTATAGTGAATTTCAATATTAAATATGAAAAAAATTACAAAAGTGGACTACTCAATACACTTGTTTTTCTGTATTAATTTTATTAAATATTGTTTTCTTTCCAGGTTGGAGCGGCGTTGGTGGTTGGTCTGGCTACGGCCTGAACGGTTGGAATGGCTTGGGAGGATGGGGCGGTCAGGGCTGGAACGGTTATGGCTGGGGCAAACACTAAACCAACAAGACCAGACTCCTCCTTTACGGTTTAAATCTTCAGATGAAGTGATCTTTCTCGGTAGGAAAATTTCTAGCCTTCCATAATTGGCCGCTGCACGTAGGTTTCATTAAAAGCATTCAGTATTATGACTGAGTTTCTTTTACCACATCCTCTAACTAATATAAAGGCACTGGTTGGTCACTCCATACAGAAAACGCGTTTTGACAAGCTACTTCTTTTTGAAAAACAACTGAATATCAACTACAAGTCAATGGCGCTAGGCGCTATGTAAAACACCCCTGAACACGCCTGGCACAGTCCCGCTGCGCCTGCACTCATTTTAGCGCGGAGGGGTGAATCTCCTTTCTGTACGGGTTAGTACTATTATTTTCTTCTGTGATAAAGGTCACACTAAGACCACTCCCGCCTTTCTGGAGAATTATGTCGTAAGCTTGCCAGCCCCTCTAGGGGTAGGGGGGTTGTCAATGTCTTAGTACTGCTTCATACTGCTTGAGTTGGCCTGTAAATGTCATGTCAATGTGTGCGTGTAAGTGAGAGCAGACGCTTTGCATGGAGTGAGCCATTTGTTCGGGGCGCACCATTTTTAACCCCGAAAAAGAGGGGTGTTATAAGTTTGACGTGTGTGTCTGTTTGTCTGTCTGTCTGTGGCATCGTAGCTCCTAAACGGATGCGCCGATTTTGATCTAGTTTCTTTTTTGTTTGCAAGGTGGCAAAATCGAGAGTGTTCTTAGCTATGATCCAAGAAAATATCTTCAGCCATTTGAAGATTATCAGCTTTTTTCTAGTTGTTGAAAGGATCAAGTAACGGTTTTATTTCGGGGGTTATTAAAATGGTACAGATGTTTTATCTCACGAGTGCAGGCGAACCATGCTTGTGTGTGTCTTGTGTGTGCACATTGTCTTTGTGTGCGTAGCGCTCAGTTTAGTAGTACGCAAACAAGAGCCGTGTCTATACGCACACAACTACAAGTAAGGCTACCACCCGTGAGATAAAAGAAACTGTACTACTGTAAAGAAACGGTCCTCTTAGCAAACCTGGTAATATGATGTTGCACTATTAGCCACTGAAACTTACACTTCGGAACTATAGCGAGGTGTCTAGAAGTGCACATTAATTTATAGGCGAAGGTAGTTGGGAAACCATTAAAGTTTCACCGAGTTGAGCCACGGGCGCCAACTAATTTGCAGACATAATTAAACTTAGTGTTTCGGAGAATCCAATCGCTGTTTAAAAGTATGGGAGTTTCGTCTTTGAGTATGGAAAACGGTTTCACCTTCTCATAATTTAGACTTATTAGATTAATACATTTTGAGTTTTAATGGTTACTGCTATTCGAAACAGATGTCGCCAAAAAGCTGGGTTTGGATATCGTTGTTCGCAGATCATAAAAGTAAAATGATAATTACGAATACCTACCTACTAAAATTTTCAATAACTTCTAAAAATTGTTAAAATGTTTCTCCACTAATATTAGTAGAAAATTCAAAATTAAGCTCCTTTCTTTTCTTCTATTCTTTTTCTTTTTCCATCACATCTAATAAATAACTGAGTTATTGTTTTATTTTAATTCAGCATAAGAGCTTATACCAAAAGGTCTTCAAAGGATGATGTGTCAAAACATCCCCCAAAAAACAAAAAACTAATAACATCGACCAACAGATTTGAAATGTATCTCAATATATGCGTCTTAGCTATGTGATTACTTTTTACTATGGCGACATCTTTCAAAGACGCGGAATATTCCAGTAGGTGCTCATTTATTTATGCGACATAGCTGGCATCAACTTTTCAATTCTTCTCATCGAGAAAGAATATGTGTCGTGCATTTTTACTCTACATTGCGAATCCATTACGCCTCCGCAACTGCGAGCCAAGTCTCCCCTCGTTAATTGAAAAAGCAATTAAACGGGAACACCCCCCCACCCCGCGGGGGAAGATTACCAATCATTTTCCTTGGACTAATGGATTCCGATAAATATCCCTATTGGACTTGAAAGTGCCAGACGTATAACAGTTTTATGTCACACTAGCTTTCCGCCGTGGCTCCGCCCGCGTTAACAGGCTTTCCGGTCGGAATGAGGTATTGTCCCGCGATAAAAAATTGCCTATGTGTTAATCCAGGGTGTCAGCTAACTCCACACCAAATTTTATTAAAATCGCTCTAGTCGTTTAGACGTGAAGTAACACACATACACACTCAACTACATTCACCCTGAGTAACATAGGCCTTATTCCCACGGGAAAAACTGATAACGCGGGCGGAGCCGCGGCGGAAAGCTAATCATATTATAAACGTAAAAGTTTGTGAGAATGGATGTATGTTTGTTACTCTTTCACGCAAAAACTACTGAACGTATTTTAATGAAACTTTACAGTAACATAGTTTATACATCAGAATAACACATAGGCTACCTTTTACCGCGGGAAAATTCCTCATTACCACGGGAAAAACTAATAACGCGGGTGGAGTCTTAGGGGAGAAAGCTAGTATTTTATAATTTTAGTACTTTCAAACGAAGTCAATTGTCAAATGTCGAGACTCAACATACACAAGCTACTTGCGCCGCCGTGTACAAACATACATACATACATAAACTCACGCCTCTTTCCCGGAGGGGTAGGCAGAGACCACTTTCTTCCACTTGCTACGATCCAGACTTCTTTCGCTTCATCCACATTCATTCTTCTTTCGCTTCATTCTTCGTGTACAAACACCCTCAAAGAAAATCAAAACTAGATTTAGATATCCCTCCACCAAATCCCACCTTAGGTAAGTACTACGTACATTCTCACAAATCCCACACTGATTACTCCACAGCCCTGAAACATAAATTCACAAGTATCGGTTCATCTGACAATATCTGACTACGTATCCTGAAGTCACGGAGTGGAGTGTGGGGGGGAAACATGAATAATTCACCCCTATCGGCCCAGCATTTAGCCCGACGTATGATTGGAATATTAAGCGGTAACCTACCTATGGTTTTTTTGCGACAACTGCAAATTGGCAAGTATAGGTTACTATGTAGAAACTGTACGTATTATAGATCAGTTATATTTCGAAACGATACAACATTTCGTAAAATTTATTCTTCTTACTGATCCTGAAACTGATCAAATGTTTATAAAATAAATCTGGGAGCTATCCAGAAATTTACTTTGATAAAAAATTATTGAAAATTACTACTGTTTTTGTAACACCGGGCTTTATAATAATGTGAAACCTTTTACCTTTTATCAAAACATCTTCTGTACCATTATGAGAGACTAGCCTCCTGCCCCGCGGCTCCGCTCACGGAAGCAGTTTTTCCCGTGGGAATGCGTAATTTTCCTACGATAAAAGGCCTTTGTCCTTTCCTATACTCTATTCTATCTATGTACCAAAATTCATCAAAATCGGTTCAGTCGTTTTGGCGTGAAATCGTAACAAACAGACAGAAAGACAGAATTACTATCTCATTTATAATTTAGTAGGGTTTAAATACTTTAACCGTGATTAACTCAAAACCAACATTTGGCCAATTTGGAATAACATGATTAATATTTTCAATGTATTTTCAGTAACAAACCAAACAGAAAATTGTTTTTCAAATAAGTTGTGTGAGAACCGAAACACAAACTTAAATGCATCTTGGGAACTTTTAACAGAAAGCTATTGAAAATCCATTAGCTGAAAGGAAATGATCGGTTATCCCAACTGTAAGTGAGGTTTTGTTGAAAATAAGCAACGAAGAAGTTCTATTAGAAAAGTTACTAAAAAAACTGGAATTGCTTTTAAAAAGATGCATTTGGTATAATAAAGCATTTTTTTTTGTTTAAGGCACCTTTGCTCCAGGAGCGAAGCTGGGCGGGCTTTTAGGTCAGGGTGATTTTTGTTTTGTTTTAGTTTTAAGTTGACGTAATTGTAATTGACGGATATAAAGACAATATTTACAACAATTATGTTATTCTTTTGTCTTGTATTCAGTGCTGTCCTATTTCCTGAGTCAATAAATATTTCATCTAGGTATCTATCAATATTTCTTCTTTGTTAAGCAAAAAAATATATATTTAGATATGAATACAAAAATGGAACACGGATTCCAAAAGCTTGAAAATGTTTCAGGCATATCTGCCTGTTTAAATCTTATACTTCACAACTCATTTCAAACACTTTCTTAGGAATGTTCAAACAATTCAGGTTAACGCTCAACAACGATTTAAATCGACTTGAAACAATCGCTCGTACGTACAGTACTACAACTGGATGGTTTATTCCTATTACTATATACAATTTTAACAAGCTGTAACGTGGTACAACTGCGTACACGAAAAGTTCATACTAAAATGTATTATTTTTCCCTCCGTGCTCATTCGCCCTCGTTTGCTTGGTCCGGTGTCAATCTGTACAGATTGAAAGTGGAAGTAATTTGGGTAACATAAAAAAGAAATAACATAAAAAAGAGAGCGTAGCGTGGGACGCCCCCCAGCAAGATGGGCCAACGACCTGAAAAGGGTGGCTGGCGGTGGCTGGATGAGAGCAGCGGAGGATCGTGTATTGTGACGCACACGCGGGGAGGCCTATGTCCAGCAGTGGACTGCTATGGGCTGATATGTATGTATCATCATCATCATCATCATCTCAGCCGAAAGACGTCCACTGCTGGACAAAGGCCTCCCCCAAGGATCTCCACAATGATCGGTCCTGCGCTGCCCGCATCCAGCGGCTTCCCGCGACCCTCACCAGATCGTCGGTCCACCTCGTGGGAGGCCTGCCCACACTACGTCTTCCGGCGCGCGGTCGCCATTCGAGA
Organism: Teleiodes luculella; assembly: GCA_948473455.1. NCBI lineage: Eukaryota > Metazoa > Arthropoda > Insecta > Lepidoptera > Gelechiidae > Teleiodes > Teleiodes luculella. The sequence continues at coordinate 2,015,733 of OX419594.1, forward strand.
ACCTTTTTGCCCCAACGGCCGTCGGTTCTACGCGCAATGTGCCCAGCCCACTGCCACTTAAGTTTAGCGATTCTTCGGGCTATGTCGGTGACTCTGGTTCGCCTGCGGATCTCATCATTTGTGATTCGATCACGCAAGGAAACTCCAAGCATAGCCCTCTCCATCGCTCTTTGGGTGACATGTATGTATGTATATGTAAAAAGAAATGCCCCCAGTCCAAGGAGAAATAGGAGTAACCCGACTGGTTGTAGCTGGGTAAATGCACCGATTATGGCACTTGAGGCGCGCCTCGCGAGTGCGTTAAGCACTCACCTCCCTCTACAGTGCTGAAATGGAATGGAAGACGTTTTACTGAAAATATTATCTACTAGCTTTCCGCCCCGCAGCTCCGCCCGCGCTAACAGATTTTCCCGTAGGAATGAGGTATTTTTCCCCGGTTAAAAGTAGCCTATCTATGTGTTATTTTAACGTATATGTTATATGATCATCATCATCATCATCATCTCAGCCTGTAGACGTCCACTGCTGGACAAAGGCCTCCCCCAAGGATCTCCACAATTATCGGTCCTGCGCTGCCCGCATCCAGCGGCTTCCCGCGACCCTCACCAGATGGTCGGTCCACCTCGTGGGTCCAGCTATATTATTGTAAAGTTTCATTAAAATACATTCAGTAGTTTTTGCGTGAAAGAGTAACAAACATACATCCATCCATACTTACAAACTTTCGCGTCTAAAATATTAAAAGGATACTTGTATAATAAAACTGTAGAGGTCGACATTTGAATGAAGGGAAGCATGTTATCCAACTTTACCAAACAATCACTAAATCAATCGATTAGAAGGAAGAAACAATATTTTTTCCTTCACAGACAGTTAAATCAAAGTGCTTTTCGCACTTCATTCAAATGAAAGAGGAAAAAGAAACCTTTTTCCTGCGCCATACGACCGCTCGATCAAGCCGTAGCTCACTTATACCTATCACTTTCGTTTTACATAAATTAGAAAGAAATGCAGATAGCGTTCTAATGTATCTGTGGAGAGTAGTTTTGTTCGGGCTTCGCCACTTTGCGTTCTCGTCAGGGCGGGCGTGCACTTATCCGAATTATTTCTGACGTTAAAAAATATCTGGTGTGAGTATGGAAGTAACATTACCGGTTAATATTTTAGTTCAACCGGTTTAATTTAATATTAATACACATTGTTTGGGGTTTTTAATTTTCCGCTTAATAGTTATAAAAACCGTGTAGAATTTATAATGTATCTACTCGGACTAGCTAGATGATAGCATATAGAGTCCCGGGTTCGAATTTGAGTATCAAAAGTCTCCACGTCTTGACTCACATTACAACGAGTATTATTTTGAACTTGTTTATTACATCGTTACGTAATTACGACAGGTGAACTTCTGTGGACTACGGTCTACACCGAAATATGGTAAACATCGAAGAATTATGGAAAAAAACCTTGTTGAAAAGTCGTGTTAGTATTATGTCTGTACTGTATGTAGCTATCTATTAAATTATAACTATCTCCTCATCCTCATACATGCTCTGATAAGATCAAAGTCCATTAGCTTTTCGTTGAGAATATTGTTGATATTTGCACCACTAGTTTTAAGCCAAAAGCTTAAAACAGGCTTTCCCGTGAGAATTAGGGTTTTCCCGCGGTAAAAGGCAGCCTATGTGTTATTTTGATGTGTAAGCTGTATTGTAAAAATTCAATAAAATCCATTCGGTAGCTTTTGCGTGAAAAATTAACAAGCATCCATACATCCATACATCCATCGTCACAAACTTTCGTGTTTACTTATAATATCAGTACGATTTATTTAACCGATTCAACCATATACCGGTTATTTAACCAACGGTCAGCTCTATGTTGTGGGCGGCTGTGGGCGGAAAATATCTGACGGTAAATGGGAAATTTGAGCGATGCGTTCAGCAAGTTGTTACCGGATTTTATATTACTCTGGAATCTTCCACGTAGTCTCAAAAAGTACTGAACAGAAGTACAGTCGAAAACCAGTCAGGCTAAACACGCGCATCGCTATTCTGCCTGTTTCTTTATTCAATGAAAATAAGAACGGAGCGTAGTTAACAGTTTTTACAATATAAATATAATATCAGTAGACCAGTTTAGTTTTAGACGAGTTGACGTGTAGACCAGTTGCGTTTTTGACTAAGTGCTACTAACTCGTATTGGCATACTAACTTACAATGTAAAACTAGGTAACGCAATAGTTAAACACTTTAGTTGTGTTGCCAACTTCAAAGTTCTGAACTGTCGATAGTTGTGGTAGTTGCGACAAATTTCCAGTGCGGTATTAGGCGAGCGAAGTCGGGTGCGATCGTTATCGGCAATTTGTCACGGCGATAACAGGCCGGCTTACCTTAAATTATCGATACAACTGCGTCCCAGACTAACTTATCTAAAATGCCCCCCTAACGAGATTTATTAAATCTATCTATCTATCCTTACTTTAATAAAACTGAAAAATCGGCGTGTCTGTACATTGATTTGTTTTTCAAAAGACTGATTGTAGGTGATAAAGGGAGTGTAGCTGAACACAAAAATACAAGTTTTGAAAAAAAAAACCCTCTGTCTGTCTGTCTGTTTGTACACGCTACCTCTGAAAACGTTGGACCGATTTAAATGAAATTTTGCATGGTGGTACCTTATATCCCCGGTCAACATCTTAGGTACTTTTTACCACGGGTAATAATATCATTCATACGAGAAACTGTGCACGGAAAAGTCAAAATACAACGCGGGCGCAGCCGCGGGCGGACAGCTAGTTCTAAATATTGTGGCTAGTCACACAGATGTATTTAGCTGTTCTTTGACTGAGTTCACAAAGTTAGTTTTGATGGTTTTGACGAGTGATACTCTCCTGTGATGATATCATAAAATGTAACTGTTCTTGCTAGCTAAAGGTAGCCGTTCGAACCAAGCGTTAGCGACACTGACGCTGCGACACGAAAAAGGATAATGGACTCTAAAGTGATGTATTTAAGGTGGACTTTGGAGGCATGCGACAGTGACGCGAGTGACGCGGCGTTACCGGTGTCTGTGTCGTCGCGCCAACTCTTTTTTGAGTAAATTCATTCTTAAATCCATCACCGTAAGTCCATTATTATTTGTCGTGTCACAGCGTCAGTGTCGCTGACGCTCGGTTCGAACGGCTACCTTAAAGACGCTCGAAAGACGCCAATAGTGTGGGAGGTCTGTGAGGCTCCAGCCTTTAAAAATATAATAATTTCTTATAACTAGACATAAGAGTATTGTATACCAAGATCTTTATATTTGTAATATAAATAAATAACTTACTTACTTTAAAAAAATATAAATATTTTTTCGTAATAAGATTACACAAATCACTTTTCGACGTCAAATTTTAATGAAGTTACTAAGTTTTGCTCAAACCAAGACTGCCTCTGAACCCCGTACTAATAAAGAATAAACTCTTACAATTTAAAGAGGCGATGCGATATTAGTTTGAACAGAACTTTAAGTAACACAGTTAACATACCTATTTTCAGTCAAGATCCCATTGTTACCCTGTCAGTATAAAGAATGTCTTTTTTTAACATATATTAATCCTTTCTGTGTACGCAATAAAGGTTACTTACTTCACTTCTCCCGTAAATCTTCATCGTATTTACGGAGCAAGGAGCAAAACAAATTATTTAATATATTCGTTCGCGCCATATCGCAAATAAGCCGGGGGTCACATCCGCGCTTGGCTTGGGCCAATATCGCTGCGATTAAATTTTCAGGTTAATCGTAATTTACAGCCGCGCGATAAACTCTTTCACCCAGCTCCACCCGGTTGGTAAAGCGTTTACACGAGGCCAGCATACTAAGACTGAATCGGGTGAGTAACTAGCATGCTAGCGGTCTTAGTTAATAGAATATTGTATTTGGAATTAGAATTGTGAAATGTCTCACTTTAAAAACTCATCTAGGCTTTTTTTCTTTTTTTAAACGTTAACATTAAAAAGGACTACTATTTTTTTTATTTTTGTACTTGTTCTAGAATCGCCACAAGTTTTATCAATCATGTTTGAAACAATAATGTAAGAACAAGAGGAGATAGCTTGACACATAGGACTCTGTATTACAGTTCTTACATCTATTGAAATAGAATCACGTGTTTCCAGCTTGTCTTGATGTAGTAGATGTAACGCCCGATGCATTCCTTTGACGAATTTTGTTTCACGGAACAATATGTGAGCTAAATTACCGAGAAAAATATCTTCCATAAGTAAGTGACTTGATAGGTAAGTCAAAACAAAGGGACACAAATAAATTAAGTGCTTATATATTGAATTGGTACTTCTAGATACATTGACTGATTTGCCATATTGTGCCCTCCATCCATCAACTCGTATTATGTGCTTTACTGCAATGCTCTACTTTGAGGCGGTGACTGCGGTCCCTGCCAGGGTGAGGGGAACCAACTTACAAAATTCAACATTTATGAAGGAATATATTTCACTGCATTATCATTTTGAATTGAAATTTCATGATGGTAATTTGAGCAAAATTTGCAATTTTCAACTGTAAATAAACAATGTTTTTCCAGCTTTAGGGAAGAAAGTATAATATAAATACCCCTACTCCGTAACATTATCTTTGACTGTGTCTTCTATTGTGCCTTTTCTTTGTAGTCTTCTATTGTGCGATTGTGCGTCCTGGTATGAATCTTATGAGGTAAGGATTGCTGCGATGGGAGCGCGGTCTAATAGTGTAAACGCTCCTTAGCGGCGTAAGCCGGCGTTTGTTACGAGATTGAAGTTTATGAGCTCAGCTTCGTACGTACTGGGTGGCACAGAGCGAGAAGAAATCAAATATCGTCTGCTAAGTTACGAGTATATCATACAAGTATACTTATGTTAAAAAGAGGAGGAATTTGATAGTTTGATTGAATAGACTCCAATACTACTAAAGCTTCCTCCGGAAAACACCTCATTCCCACGCGAAAAACTGTCCACGCCATGAAGGAAAAAACATCGCGTTTTTTTTTTTCCTTCATGGTCCACGCGGTCGGAGCCATAAGGCGGAAAGCTAGTAGTAGTAAATATATTAAAACCACAATTTTTTTTAGGTTTTCGAGTAGTTAAGGCTTTTAAAGAGCGTCGGTAGCCAAGTGGCTAGGGCCGTTGACTTCCATTCGGAAGTTTGCAGGTTCGAACCCCGGCACGTATCAATGTGTTTTCGATTATCGAATTCATATGTAAGTTTATTCGACGCGCTTACGGTGAAGGAAAACATCGTGAGGAAACCTGCACACACCTGAGAAGTAATTCAAGGGTTGTGTGTAAATTTGACCAACCCGCACTGGGCCAGCGTGGCCGACTGAGGCCATTCATCCTGATTTCAGGGTAGGCTCGAGCCTCTAGGTGGGGACATAATTATATGAGTTGTAGTACAAGACTTTTAGCAGAAGTTTTTAAATATCCTTGAGTAACCTTACTCCATTCCGGTGAAGCGTACGTCAATTCTGCGACCCAAGCGCAGGGCGCAGGTCAATAAAAAACAGTACAAGGTTCTTTAATGGCAACCACACTCGGGAAAGCGTAGCGTGGGCAGGCCCAAACAGGCGAGGGTCGCGAGAAACAGTTGAATGCAGGCCAAGCAATACTACAGACAGACACGTCAAACCTTTATTTTTCGTCAGGGGTGCCTTTCTCGTACCTATTAAATCCATAATAATAATATGTGGGACATCTCACTCACGGCCATCTGATCCCAAACTAGGCAGAGCCTGTACAATGGGTGCCAGACAGCTGATATACATACACATATAAATTTTCAACATCAAGACACAAGGCAAACACAAGTGTTACTACACGAATGTTTGCCCTGGGCGGGATTCGAATCCGCGACCCTGTGCTCAGAAGGCAGACGTACTACTAGACTACGGGGCCGTCAATCCATGGCCTTATAAACCTGAAAGAGGAGCCTTAACCAGGATGTATTTCAATCTCAGTTCGTCCCTGCGTACATCGTCGTTCAAAATAGTCTATACTATAACTAATTAAATTTGACTGGAAATCCATTAAGCCAATATCTCCAATCTCTCCTCCCTGATCGGCATTAGATGTGTACCGGAATTTGATTTCGGCGAAACTGAAAACGGTAGGAGAGCGAATTAGGGCTGTCAAATTTAATTTTTTTACATCGTTTTTAGAGTTGCGTACCTCAAAAATGAAAAAACTGAAACCTTATTGGATCACTCGGGTATGTCCGTCCGTCTGTCAGCGCTTATTTCCTCTCTCGCTGATGATGAAGAACTTCACGTTTGTACGGAAACCTGTTAGGGCGAGTTCAACTCGCATTTGACCGGTGTCCTTTTACTAAAATAAAACTTGCAAAAGTGCTTGGTGCCCTCAAGATTTCAAAAGCATGAGAATGTGATGAGATAATTTTCCAAAATTAGCAGGTAAGTTGGGATCGCAACATTTTATTACCAACTAGCTGTCTGCCCGCGGCTACGCCCGTGTTGTTTTCCGACTTTTCTGTAGTAATCTTTAACTAACCCACGGGATTTTTTTAATTTTCCGCGATTAAAAGTATCCATGATGTTGACCAGGGACGTAAAGAATCACCATGCAAAATTTCATTCAAATCGGTCCAGTAGTTTCGGAAATTAGCCCGTACAAACAGACAAACAGACAGAGAAACAAAAAAAAAGAAAATTGTCTGGATATGTTCTATTTCACTTCTTAGATCCTCTTGACTCGGATTTCATACAGACATTAGATCTCTACAGTTTTATTATATTACCAATTACGGGTCATGCTGCAGGAAGTGGTCAAGTCAGGAAGTGGTCGTCTTTGGAAATGGACAAATAAGGAAGTGGTCAATGTCGGCCGGAGGGCCACCATTTTCCTGGATTATTTATTCTATTACTAGCTTATGTTTGTTTGAGGCTTTCGCGCTTACTACACATGTATTACTAGCTTTCCGCCCGCGTTAACAGGTTTTCCCGTGGGAAAGAAATATTTTCCCGCGGTAAAAAGTAGCCTATGTGTTATTCTGATGTATAGGCTATATTATTGTAAAGTTTCATTAAAATCCGTCAAGTAGTTCCAGAGATTAGCGTGTACAAACAGACAGACAGACAGACAGACGGTAAATTTTTCAAAACTTGTATTTTTGTGTTCAGCTACACTTCCTTTATCACCACAATCAGTTTTTTTTAAACAAATCCATATACAGACACACCGATTCTTCACTTTTATTATAGTATATAATATAGTAGATAGATAGAAGAAGAAGATATTATGCCTTGTATCTATCACATAATATTCAAACGATGTAGCAGGTAGCAAAACTGGCTAACTTATTTCATTTATTTAGTCGGGAAGAAAAGACTAACCATTTGAATGTAAAAATGATACAAGCATGTTTTAGTTAAATTTTTATTGTCTTTGGTTATACAAAAACATGGATTAATTTTTAAAATAACTTACAAAAACACATTTATCTTTTATTCATAATACGTCGTGAATGATTAAACTTGTACATCGATTATAAGTCTAGGTTTTGTGAGATTTTGACACTTCGTTTGAGTTAAACAATTAAATATTAATTAGTTTAATTAAATATTCCCAATAATACGTTCTTCAATTTTGGTCGGTCATAAAAAGTTAGAAATATGTATACGTAAAACAAGATAGATTTTAAAATCCTGGGGCACTGTCACAATTATATTTATTTTAATATTAGAAATAACATTTTCAATTCCGTTACGCCAATTTTAAACGAAAAAGATAAAGTTGAAAAATTTCATCCACTCACCCAATTTTTTTAATTACACAGACTGGAGTAATTTTAGAATGAAAAAGGTAATAATTTTAAAATTTTAAGTATTCCAGTACGTTTTTTTTTCGCTAGCAGACTCTGTCGTCGTATCATAAATAACAACACAATAGGGCGTCTCTTACAAATTACTAGAAAAGAACTGACAATCTTCAAATGGCTGAAGATATTTTCTTGGATCATAGCTAAGAACACTCTCGATTGTAACACCTTGCAAACAAAAAAGACTAGATCAAAAATGGCGCATCCGTTTAGGAGCTACGATGCCACAGACAGACACACACGTCAAACTTATATATAACACCCCTCTTTTTCGTCGGGGATTAAATATTTGGTAAATGCACTGTAAGAACACTATTCTGAATAAAACAGTATTTTTAACTAATTTAAAGAAAATCTGTGAGATGCGCTCTTTTGTGTTGTTACGGCAGTATTCAAAATGATAAAGTTCTAAGTGCCCAAAGAGACAAAATCTTTAAACTCCTCTAACCAAAGATTTCATATTTGGCCATTAAGATACTAATGTTGGCACTGTCTACTCACATTTTTATGCAAAATTCCATCGATTACCTATTATAATAATATTCGCCAATTTTTTTATTTATTATTCCATTAAATTTTATTTTACACGACTACAATACACGACAATAATTTTTAATTTATATTTCAGTTCGTTTTACTCCCTTGTCACTTAGTGATTTTAAAACCGACTTCTAAAAATTTGGTTACATGACGCTGGATTCGTTCGGAAATTGTAGGAACCTCAAATACCATTTCTCTTTATGAAAAACAATCTTTTATTTTTTATTAAGTTAAGAAAAGTGCACACTAAAATTTATTTGAGGCAGCTACATGCTCGCTTAGTGATATAGTATACAAGTAGAGTTCTATAATATTTTAAAAATATTATCGCAAAAATATTACTAGACAAATTTTAATGTACTGCAGGTGGTACGAGGTAGTCAGTAGAAAGACATTTATTTTACAATCGTTGCATTTTTACATAGTACTAACAACTTAAAACCGAGCTTAGAAAAATAAATATTAAGGCCATATAAAAATAAATAAAAATGTGAATATAATAATGCATACATACATACAGTTACTGCCCTCCGGGAAAGAGGCGTAACTGTAGCAGAAACTGAGGCAGAAACCACTTCCTTCCACTTGCTACGATCCAGACACACTTCTTTTGCTTCATCCACATTCAATAATATAATAATATTGTGAAAAAATAAAAGAAAACAAAAATAATTTAAAGTCAGCAATACAATTTTGATCGTGTCCAAAACTAACAAATTGATCAACGTTATCAATTTAAATCACACGAAATACCTACTACCTTGCTATTATACAACAGAACTGTTTTAAAAAATAATAGTTATTTCTATAGCAATGAAACCTAGTACCACAAACAGTATTTACACACGATATTATAACAAAACCTTTATTAAATATATTACAAAGTTAGATTCACAGCACTATGGGGTAACACACATTTGAGGTCCAGCTAGTTATTGCTATGGTTAAGTTGATTGTTGTCAAGTTTTATCGATTGGTAATGCCAAACCAAGATGCTAAAATAATAATAATAATAATAAAACAATGGGCCCGATTCTACATTTTACGCTCTAACTTAAATTTAAGAACCATATGTCCATTTCACGTTCTTAAGAACGAAAAGGGATAGGTGATTGCCAACCTACATTTAGACACGTCAAACATCGATTTTACACGTAATTTAGCAGGAATTTAAAAACATCCCGACTAAATTAAGCTGAATTTGACAGCTGCGCTGCTGATTTTAAATATCATTCATTCAAAATTAAATTCATTCATCTCCCCATCCTTTTCGATTCCCATATGAATGAAAGAGACCAACAACTTAAATTTAGAAATTTTAGCGGCCACGGCAGAATTGAGCCCAGTGTGTAAAAATCAAACGGTTAAATCAGGAAAAGTGCTGCAGTTTTATGAAAAACAATACTAATCACAGGATATTCTTAATTATAATTATCATACGTAGGATAGGTTGGTAAATATATTGGAATTACTATCAAAAAACATCCAAATTTTTCCTTTATATGCTTGAATCAAATAAGGGATATAACTTTTAAAATGATCGTCAGGAGCAAAACAGTAATATGTCTAACATTTTTAACATACAAGTCTTTAAGACTCTCCTAGACAATATGAACCAGATGAAATTTGAGAAATAAAATAGACACGTACTTAGGTATATACTTATTTATAGCACGAGCGTCCGCTGCGTAAGAGAACACGTGACGTGTTGGCTCAAGTTATATTGGAATTGTCAAAAAATGCTATGCTTTAACCATCGTTGGTTGACCCGCCCCAAATGTATATTTTGCATTATTTAACCAGTATAGCTTGAACCCAAGTCTTTTATCTTCACTTACCACAGAGTCATTCGTATGATGGCGATGAAGATTGAAAAATGTTGATTTTGTACTGTGGTCTACATCTATAACTAGTTAAGAGACAAATGTAAAGTGCGATATTTATTTTTATTAAAAAAAAACACATTTAATATTACAATTAACCTTCTGGCATGTTTAAAATGCTCGTCTTCCAAATAAGAAACAAAAAACAGTAATAAAATTTTAATGTTATAAAAGTGTTGATATATTTTTTAATTATTTTAACAGTAACACAAAAATATTTTTCTGCAAAAAGTTTATTTTGTCATGATAAAAATATTGCAATTTTTATGTTTTTTACTGTAAGTAGCTCCCCATAACATTTTATAAAAATCGCACTTGTACGGGATATAAAAAAGTAACTTTACGTGGTAACCCTACAAATGAAACACTAAATTACTAAGTCAAGGGACACTCACATAAAATAATAATTAAAATCTATTTAGTGTGCGCATTGACAATACCTTTAAGAATTAGATTTAATTTGAAACGTTATTTTTATCTACACAAATGCAATGTGTAATAAATGGTAAAATTTTTTTTCCACAGCTAATCTAATGAGAGGAAAAATTGAGCGATTTTGGCTTGACTTTTTTACTTACAACCAACGTTTGCAAGCAGTACAAGCTACTTAATAACTTAACAAATAGGTATAAAACTTAATATCGGTTCTGAAGTTAGTTGGTAATTAATGAAATAAAAGCGGGGCCGTGGAGTGCAGAGGCCAGAAGTTTTGTAAGGGAGCTAGGGCAGCGTCTACGAAAAGCTACCCGTGACCCCCGTGCCGAATCGTTCTTGCGGCAGCACATCTCACTGGCGATACAACGTGGAAACGCCGCCAGTGTGATGGGAACATTCCCGCTGGGCACGATTCGGGGCGGTTTGTTTGATAATTGTTGATGTTTTGTTTATACTTTTTATTTATTTTATTTGTTTCTGTTATTTATTGATTGTACATTTGTGTCTTTGTAACTAAATAAATTAATGAAATAATGCAATGCCAAAATCTAGCAAACTAATTTGTTGCACGGAATTTCTCATACACCAACCCAGATAGCCAAGTACAAGTTGTTACTCACGCACGATGACTACGTACTTAAAACGTGCAGTTGGTATGGAAAATGCTTCAGCCATGCTTCAGCTAACTGTCAATAGATGGCGTACTTTCAATTTCATACGAAATCGCGTTTACGCTTTCGATATCGAGCGTTTATTTTGGTTACAAAACTCGCACTTGGTACTGTCTTAACTATTTATTAATCTGTGGTACTGTGACCTATTTTCGCCATTATCAGGTTTTTGTAAAGATTTAATTTGCAAATAAAGTGACACTGTGATCGGCTGGGTTTCAGCCATACAAATGCGTGTATAAGCAAAACTAAATTTGTAGGAATAGTGCAATTTTGGCAGTTCGACGTGTTTCTAGTAAAAAGTTGTTAGGTTTCCGAGTTTGAAGCACTTATTTGTTTTTGTAAATTGAAAATGTGCATTTTTTTAAATGAAGCCCTCGTGTGATCTGTGTTTTCAACTCTAAAAAAGCGGCATAGCTGAAAATTTAAATAACTTTGTATGGGAATTTGAAAATTTAATGCGTCTATTTAAGAACTAAATAAAAACAATTCGATTGCATTTGTGTTAATAACTAATACCATATTTCGGTTCTTTATAGTACTTCAGGATTACGCACTGGATGAAAAGAAAATCTAAAAGTGTGATAGATATTTATTTATTATATACCCAACCTTTTAATCAGAATAAAAGATAAGGTGTTATTTTTTAACTTAAAAATGTAATAAGTAAATGTGAGTAAACGTAATTTGATTATACGTAATATTATAAGGGGGTAGTTACGTTGAAAAAATATATTTAGGTTTTTTTTTTTTGTATTTACTATTCCAATGTTTCTCTAACTGTTTATAATGAATTAATTTCAATAAACATGCGTAATCCTCTTATATGTATAAAGTTTGTATGAATCTGATCTACATCTTAATACTATTTACTTTCTGATATAATTATAATAATTATCTATAGCTACAATATATTAATAAATAGGTTCATAAACCTCATTCACAACAAAGGAACGTTGTACGACACTCATAGACTTGATGTATATAATACATGTACTTTATATAAATACTTACACACCCATTACTTGTATATATTAGTAATAATTTAATAATATTCACTATTAATATTAATAAAATGTCGATACAAATATCATAAACTTACGAAATATCGAATTAAATGTTGTATTTACAATAATATTTTTTTATATATTTTAAAATTAGTACATAATATATATTTAGAATTTAAGGAATATATCCACTTTGTAGTCTACTTCGACACACAAGAAATACTAACACATTGTGCTTAGTTGCAGATTAAGAAGCGCTACTAAGGCAACTCACTCGGTGCTCGTGTTAATAATTCACAAAAGTGAAAAATACTCGAATCGAACGAAAGCGAAATACTCTACAAAGTCGAGTTTCGAGTGAGTAACCACAGATCGCTAAAAGCCCCCACTACAAATTCTAATAACAGTTCAAAAGAAAGGGACGGAGTTACAAAACAGAAAAGTGAGCCCTTCTGAGTATTACTTCTGCTATAAGTGCTTCCACTTGATTTGATGTGCCATAAATCATAGAAGAACGCAGATGTAAAAGTAAATCCCACTGTTTTGTCACACAGGTACGTTCTTCTTTGTCATACAGTAATATTTATTGGATAGTATTTAACCGTACCTCAAATTATTCTCTTGTTCCACCTAAATATCTTCACCAAATTATACTCTTGTTCCAACTAAAATACTAATTGTGCACCAAAACATGTAAACTTGAGACTTCTTGAATTATCAACTTTGAAAAATTCAAAACTACGGCGGTCGCCAGCCGCTGCCGCGGCACGCTCGCTCCGCTCGCTCGGCTCTTTTAGTGCACGAATAATATATTTGTTATAAGATTCGATTTTTTGGTTAACAGAAAATTATATTCCATATTTATTATGCACCAAAAAAAAATTCGTCCCTCTCTGTAGTACTGCAGTTTGAATTTAAATAGAGGCTTTATATGTCAAATTTTACTTAAAAGGACTGGAACAAAGTGCCATGGAACAATGACCAGTGGCATTTTGAAACTTTTCGACAAGTAACAAAGTAGAATTTTACTCAATCACAATAAATCTCGCGCGTTACTTTTGCTTCAAATAAATTTCAACCTTTTTGCCTGTAGATAAGTTTCAAAAGGTAAATGATTTTTAGACAACTATATCATACTTTTTAGTGAGAACTGACTCTATGAGAATCCTAAGCGCCTGAGATCGTTGTATTTATTTTTATATCATCGAGACCGTAATTATACGTCTCCAAAGGAATGTACCAGAGACATTTAAAGAAAAATATCAAAAATTTTATGGAAAATATTTACGACATTTATTAACACTGAACTTTTTTTTACAAGAGTATTGCTTTTCAGAGTTTTCATAATTAACACACAAATAACATACACAGGCATCGAGAAAGTGAAATAAGGCTTAAAATGCCCTTAATTCTCACAAAAACTTACTACAGCTACATCCTGAAAAAGTAAAATACGTTTTATGAGCGATGTCCTTAAATTTGACACAGATTTACTCAAACTTTTTGTAATTTTTTTTTTACAGTAAAACAAAGATAATTTCGCAATTTTAAATCAATAATGGGAAAAAATACCTTTAGTCCGTTTCTGTAAGAATTAACTTAAAACTCTCTCGACTTAAGCGTCCGATAACTCACACATAACTTACTCGAACTTAATTCGTAACATCGACTCCACAACAAATAGTACAACAATATTGGTCTATAGCTGAAAGGCAATCTTAGGATAACAAGCATTTGTACTTAATTTCCGAAGAAAACTTGTGAATTTGTTATCTATTCAACATAACGACGCTTTTGAAAGTGAAGGGTTGAAAGATTATTTAATCTTCATAACAAATGTTACACATTTTGGAGGATTTTTTGAGATGTTCGAATCATAGAAACTTGTCTATGATTTGTTCAAAATCAAACATGTGAAGAGAGGCCAGGGACAATTTTAAACAAACTAGATACATCTCTATCATCATCATGCTGAAACATGCAGCCAATAGTGTGAAGAATGCGTAGGATATAATTTATTTGAAAACTGACGCAGCTTGCTTGCTTGCTTTGCAGAAGCTAACCAATCTAAATTCGTCGTTATTTTACCCTACAAGCTCAACCGTAACGAACACCACAGAGAAACATGACTAGATAAATTTATGCTCCATCACGATGATTAGATTGGCACACAATACTACCAGATTTAGAATAACACCTTCGTTCTCTTAGTATCACTTAGACTAATCACTCTTAACATACCTTGGCATTTATAATACTCAATTTAGATTACCTTTGGTTTTAAAACTAAACAATATACCTATTAAAAATCTTCTTCTTAGAACAGGAGAAGACAAACTGAACAATAGAGTATGAAAATAATGGTAATGACAATTTTACAAAAATGGTAAAACCTACAAATAATTCTCGACTACATGGACGGGATGGTAAACTCACTTATGAAAATGAAACTGTATCAAAATTGTTTTATTAAAAACAACTTCAATAATTTTATCGACAAAATAAATTTCGCCGTAACGATACTTTTAAATCAAACGACATTGTTTTAGGTAACTTTTAGTTTAAAATATTTAGTTCTTATTTAATGTAAATCTGGAAAATTCCATCAAGTTAATATTGATGTTTCAAAGAATCAGAGTTTATGTTGTCTTTGAGACGTGTCATATTGACTTAATGGAATCTTACTTCATTTACTTTCAGGTACCAAAATTTGGGCAATCTGTAATTTGGTACCATTAAAAACTAGACATCCCAAACGCTTTGGGCGTCAAACATACTGCACCTTCACATTTGAAGCTCATACCAAATCACACATACTTAGATCTAGTTATACACACCCCTTGTCATAGCTTCTCTGTTCCTGTTATGCCATTTACACGTCAAAATCCTCACGTATGTTCTTCTGAACGTCGCATTACACAGAGCATAGCAAACCGGGTTTATCGTTGAGTTAATATAACAAAGCGCATAGAAGAATGACCACAGTTCATCCGGTATACACTTCGTGCAAGCCGTTAGAGGTTTCAGTAACACGAGGATGTTATAAGGCGTCCATGTAATGATGAAAGAGAGAAGAATGGCTGATAAAGTCTTGGCTGCTTTCGTCTCCTGCTTTTTCTCTTGCGTTTTCTTTTTAGGTTTTGGTTGTGCTTTTGTAATGCCTTTACCTGCCAGTTGCTTAGGAATGATTTTTGCATTTAGTGGAATCCTAACGTCTTGCAAATGTGATGTTCTTCTTGTCAGCGCTGGGTGTCCGGCTGGGTGAAGATTGAGTTCTGAATCGCCTCTCAAAGGGGGTCGATATTGGGTTCTAACATTTACTGGAGGTGATTCTTCCGTAATCATTTTGATACTTGGTCTTTCGGAGTCCTGGTCGGGGAGTCTGATTAAGATGGTGTAGACTGAATCTGCTGAGGCGGATTTTGGAGCTGGTGAGGCTGTGGAGTTGATTCGGGTGTTTGGGGGGAGGGAGCGGCTGTCGCGGGCTGTGGGGAGGAGGGAGTTTGATTCGTATGTCCTTCGAAGGGGGGAGTTCCCGCCGTCGTTCGAGCCGCTAGAGGTGCTGCGGGCTGCGTATGGGTCCCTGATGACGTTGAGGGACGTACATCTGTTTGGATAGAAACATACATTTAGATAAAACGATTATATCCAACTTTAGCACTTAAGATGCATATTATTATATTTTGTGAACTACTTTTTCTCTTTCTAAAGTATTTTTTTAGAAAGCAGAAGAATAAATAGTAAATCCGTGGATCGAAAAATGATCTAAAAACCATGTTAAGAACGCTTTAGTAACTAACTTCAAGCTAAAACACAGTAAATGAAGCTTTAAATTATCATGTATTTAAATCGATATCATAAAAAAATGCACATCAAAATAAATAGTTTGCACTCTACCTAACCTAACCAATGTTTAGTGTGCAATCCAGTTATTTTAGTGAGCATTTAGTATTTTTTTGAGTGAAGGTTTAATATTTCCTCTTTAAAATCTCATTACCAATTTAATACCCAACACAGCCTCTACATTTTTATTGCCACTTTTGACCCTGATTCAACTTTATAATGTAGACATCACAAAACACACAGGCCAACATCTTACCTAGACACGGAGCTCTGTAGCGGCGTCTCCACAGACACGGGCGTGGCGTACCCAGGGTCTGAAGGCTCCTCTTCTACCTCTGTATCCTCAACGTCCTCCCTTCCTGAATGCCACCACGCCACGCACCAGTCCCTCACAGCCGCCCAACCACGCTTCTGGCCTCGAGAGGAACTTGAACCCTGTAGACACAAATTAAACAGTAGAGCATCGAAAAATCATAAATATTATATAGCTGAACTAACCTAACCTAAGATACGAGTAGCTGAGCTTCCGCATAGTTTTCTTAAGTGGTTTTTTGCGATGTATTATACACAGCATCAGCAACTACAAATATTCTTTATTGATACCCAAATTAAATGGGACAGTTACAATTTTCAGAAGTGTGAAACAAGAAGCCAGCAAGGCGGCCTTATTGCTAAAGTAGCAATCTCTTCCAGGCAACCAAGCAGGAAATTGCAAAAAAACCACCACCGGGTAAGGTATAGGTCACCAAACGCTTATAAAGGCATAGGTTGGAAGCTCACATCCTGCGGTTCTGAATTTACAGACTAAATTTTGACCTAAGATTTATAATTGCATTTGGATTATCCTCAATATCTTCTCAAAGACTCTCCACGAACCTTTGGTTATTGGCTACTTAGAGTGCGAGGGGTCATATCAAATTTTGCTAGGTACCGCAACTTTCAGCCGCCAATTATCAAACGTGTGATGATTATGTGCTTTGTTTTTATAATGTCATGACACTCATGACTCATGACATATTATGTTACATTACATTCAAAGAAGATGTCCAATAGCATCGCGTCTTAGATTATACTGGAAATGGTATCCGACGGTAACGTTCGCGTTGGCAGTTTTTTGCTAAGAACGCAACTGTGTTTGACGTCTTTTGCCAAATAGCCACATCCCGCGCTGGATGACAAAAAATAAAAGACATGTGGTCTTGCATAGTAAAATTATTCAAACCGGATAAAATATCTCCTCGTGAAATGTGGTATGAGTTTGTTTTCTATATTATTTATTTATTTTACAATTACCTACATAATACTAATTAACATTAAGCTACAGCCCATAGCTACATTCCTAGATGGTTATATTACAGGCACTTAAGCTTATAATTTGAATTATTTTTTTCCTAGTGCATTCAAGATTATATTATTCGTAACACAAAAAAATGATAGTAGGTTTACAAGGTTAAGTAGCGGCTTAGAGAAAGACTCAGTCAAGGGTTTCGAACGAATTACAATTACAAAAAAATATATTTAAAGTATAATTTCCAGAAAAGTATTAAAAAATGCGGCATATAGCTAGTGTCATATAATCCCTCCCATATCTTCCAATTCTCGATTTTATTAAAGCTCTTCGCTACATCTGGACAAATGCCAGCATCACTAAGTCCTCTACAAAACCATGCATCGCATTGTAAACCTTATCGATAATAGATTTATAGTTGAAATTCGTTTGTTTCTCCGTATTGGATATGAGAACGTTTTGACCGTATTTTACAATAACGCGGATAGGATGAGTCATTAGAAAATACAAAATGCTATTAAGAATTTATGATGGAATTTATAGGTTTATCCGCTTTGGAACGGAGATAAGTTATGTTGTTAATCTTATTAGAACATAATATGTATGGTTGGTTTGTTTGAGGAAAATATAGTTATGTTTTACACTAGCTTTCTTCCGCGTCGGAAGTCCTGCAATCATCTCTGAATTTTACCGTCAGTATTTTAGAATTTTCGATATTTTACTATGTAAAATGTAGCTATATTTTCCTAAAACATGCCTAAAGCTGACATGTAATTGATGTTTAACGTACTTTACAAAAAAAAAGAAAAGTGAAGTAAAAAGTGTTTTTACTTACTTACTTTCTTTTAATTTCAGACATTTTCACAAAACGTGATTTTTAAATAATAATAATAATAATAGTGATAATAGGATATTTTGGTTTTAGGTTCATAAGGACCGGAGAGCAATTTCAGCCAGAGCTAATGCGCTGGTAATCTAAGAAATTAACAAAAAAACTAACGTATAGACAAACATAATTTTCACATAAAATGTACCCCACCTAAAAAGAGGCAAACATGTAAGAGAATCCGACGTAGATTTGACCATTGGTGGACAAACATTTCACAGTCTGACTCTACCTCAAGAACTGCATTGAGCTGCACTCGGCCTTTTAAAACAAGAAGAGAATTTTCACGTGCAACTGTGTGTACCACCTCTTCAGCGAGCA
Organism: Teleiodes luculella; assembly: GCA_948473455.1. NCBI lineage: Eukaryota > Metazoa > Arthropoda > Insecta > Lepidoptera > Gelechiidae > Teleiodes > Teleiodes luculella. Next base: position 2,034,476 of record OX419594.1, read on the forward strand.
GACGATGACAACACCGCTATATGACAGCACCGCTATAAGACAGAACCGCTATATGGCGGCAAGTTAGAAAACTATTTAGCTTTATCGCTCTACCTTCATAAATCTGCCCTCGCCATTCTGTTGACGGAAGAGCATTACCAGGAAGCCATAATGGATTAGAACACGCACTTTGGTTCCAGCAGGTAATATTCGCTTAGTATTCGCCTGAATTCCCTCCGTAACTCGGTTTTATTGCCCGTATATAGGTGCCATGTGGTTCGAGGCTCATTTGGCTAGTGTTGTTATAACATTTAGGTTTTCCCCATTCTTTCCAGGTGGTTACTGATCCTAGTTGTTGTTGGTTATGTAGGTGAATGCTGTTGCCTGTTTCCTATTGGTCTAGAAACAAATATTGTTTACTTACGTCACATAAGAAAATAATAGTACTAACCCGTACAGAAAGGACACTCACCCCCCCGCACTAAAATGAGTTCCCAGCCCGCCCGAGCTACCCACGCCCCGCACCCCGCAGGCGCCGCGGGACTGTGACAGGGGTGTTCAGGGGTGTTTTTTGTAGCGTTTCAGTGTTTGACTTGTAATTGATATTCAGTTGTTATTCAAAAAGCAGTAGGTTGTCAAAACGCGTTTGCTGTATGGAGTGACCGACCAGAGCTTACGTCGCAGCATCGCAGGTTGACAATAAAAACTTGTTATTTTCATAAAACTGTGATTCTATATTTGTTTTATTTTTCTATCTTTCTTTTACTGGTCTTATTGATTAGAAGTCATAAAAAAACCTTTCCATTTACTACCAGTTTTTTCTCGAAGACCGAAGGGCTCGAGCCATTCCTAAATTATATTCAGAGATAATACACGAACGCTTTTACACAATGAATTTGAATCATCAGAGTCATTCCACCGAAAATATTGCCGTGTCCAGCGAGCAAAACTAAATATGTAGGTACAGATTTAGTAAATCCGCACCACAATTCGCATTATTCGTCATGCGAAATGCAAATCAATTACAGACTAATGAGCCGCAACATACCGACGCATCTCCGATTTGCTATAGTTATTGATGATTAATTACTTTATTGGCGGTAATACAAATACATCTACTAAAATCACTACATGATAATGGTGGTAATAGTTACTTATTTTTTCCTAAAATCGTGTAGAGGTAGTTTAAATGATTTTTTTTTGCTGATCAGTTTAACATATAGCTGACCGTCTTTTTTTTAAGTATGGAAGCTAGTTTGTTGAATTTGTGAGCAAGCACAGTTAAACGTTTTATAGAAGTACCTGTTATTACTCAACCTAACTATTTACCTATACGCCCTATGAACATTATTGAACATAGGTTCCTTGGGATCGGTAAAATAATTCATATCCGGTTGGTTTTTACTGAATCTACCGCGTATAGGGATGGTCATCAATTTTACAGATACCTACTTTGAATTATCATTACTTATCGCAGTAAACCTAAAGGTGGTCCAGACCAAATAGATAAAATACAGAAGCCAGCTCTTGCGGTTGGACATTCAAACTTCGACCTAAGAAATTCACCCCTACTACTAATGCTACTGTACATAATTTTTTTTATACAAAACCGCTGTAATTCAGCAATCTCTCGCAAAATGGAAACTCGGCATCCATTGGCTAAATACACTAATAATTATTGCAAAATCAACGATGTTTTTTTTCCTAAATTTATTCGATTTTAGATCGATTGCTGGCAATCCACATCATATCTGTTTCACGGCACGCTGCGCACGCGCTCATGCGAGACGACTGATGTACGCAACGTTGTAACGTATTCAGTCAATGTGTAATCAAATCGATGGTACAATGGCTTGAGTGGTGCCTTCTGAACGGGTTGTGGACCAATCGAGTGCCATAAAGTTTTTAAAAGACGAAAATTTTTATTTCTTAGAGCACTAAATAGCCTTGCTTACCTAACGTGTGGGTTTCGACGTTAACCTACCTCACAAACCCTTGTGTCAGAATTATAGAACCGCCTTAGGCTTCCGACATGGTTCCTATAACGAAACGACTACATCTGTAGTTAGTAGCCGGGACCAACGGCTTAACGTGCCTTCCGTAGCGCGGAATCATCTTTCTTTAAGGACATTAAGGTGATTTTGCCTGCAATGTCTTACATAACCAAACTGAGGAAAGTCTCACAAAATGATATTTTTACGATGAGTCCCCACCGGGATTCGAACCCGGAACCTCCGTAACGTCAGGCGAGCTTTTGACCACTGGACCACGGAGACCACGGAGACTAAAACAAGAAGCGACGAAGCAATTCATTGAGCGTACGATATTGCTGTAATACAAATTTGAAGGGCGCTTGTGTTGGCCCGATAGCCAATACGAACCCTGCCGAACTTAATAAAAAAAATCATTTTTTATTTCATCAGTGAAAGCTACAAAGTCAGAAACCTTTGGTGGCTTAAATTATTACACCAGAACATGTAAGAGTAAGATAAGTCAATTGGCAACACAGGCCTGCTTTCTATAGGACGGGCGGGACAGGCGTGGGACATGCTGCATGAGGGGTGTTGTAAGTTTGACGTGTGTGTCTGTCTGTCTGTGGCATCGTAGCTCCTAAACGGATGCGCGGATTTTGATCTAGTTCTTTTTCGTTTGCAAGGTGTTACAATCAAGAGTGTTCTTAGCTATGATCTAAGAAAATATCTTTAGCCGTTTGAAGGTTATCAGCTCTTTTCTAGTTGTTGAAAGGATCAAGTAACGGTTTTGTTGCGGGGGTTTTTTAAATTTTGATTAACGCTTCTAACTCGCTTCTAGCTGACAGTAATGTTTGTGAGGTAGGTTAGCTTCAAACTCCACACGATAAGCTAAACTGCATGTATTGAATTGAGCTCTTGGTTACCAATCATCAAATTACCCAGAACCTCTCAGTTCCACAATGGTTTCGTAGCAAAGCGACTACGCTTAACTGGATGCTGATTGGACCTCGAGAGGTTACAAAGGTAATTAGTTCCGTGTTGGATTGCTAGTAGGTTTCACCTAACACGAGTTATTTCATATTAATGTAAATACACTGAAGGAGTAGTTTTTTCATACGAATATACTTTATTATAGGTACTAAAAGAATAGTTTTCTTTAGTAAATACAGCGTGACATGGAAAATGCTTGGCCTATTCCAAATTAGAAAACTATCCGTTGCTTGTTCTACTGTAGCGCTTTAAACTCCAGTGGCGATCTAGACCCGACGTTGCCGCTATCCAATCACACGCCTTGATTAAATCGAACTGGGTGGTGAAATTTGAATTGGGTTAATTAACTTAGCTGACCATGCCGTTCGTTAAATTTAATCATTTTGCATGTCGAAGGGTTTGTTTATTCAATTTGTGAATTTTAATCATTATCATTCACCTAATTAAATTCTGAGTCAATGAGGTGTAAAAAGATAATTCAAACCAATTCGAGAAAAGGATGGTATAATAAGCTTGTGTTCTTTCAACTCGACTTGACGAAAGCACTGCCGTGTAACAAATTGCAATACATTTTTCCAAGTTTTTTAGACATATTATGGAAAAGATTACTCTTAGCAAAAAAGAAAAATAATTAAGGTAAACTCTAGTCAGGCATAGATTAAAAATACGAAATAAACCACGGTACCCTGTAAATAATATAATACGACAGCTCTTGAGCCTAGTTGGTAACGCACCTGCCTGCGAAGCACATGGTCGCGCGTTCGAATCCTGCCCAGGGCTAACATTCCGTGTGATGAGCACTAGTGTTTGCCTTATATCTGGATGTTGTAGGTATATTTATATATGTATGCATATCAGCTGTCTGACACCCATAGTACAGGCTCTGCCTAGTTTGGGGTCACATAGCCGTGTGCGAGATATCAAAAATATAAATAGTTTGCAAAATGAATTGTTTATATTTTACACAGTAATGTGTTTTATTTGCGCAAAAAGTTATCCTGCCTCAACTAGCGCGGAGTTTCGCAAGGATTCGCTCAAAAGCTTGCAACCAGTACAAATAAATTGTAACTTTGTTTGTTTGGCTCTCTCTGATTACTGTTCCACGCTTTCCGTACAAACTGGTTACATTTGGCTTGAACTAGATATATTTAACGGCTTTTTTTGAGGGCTTAAAATCTCATCTCACTTTTAAACTAAGTAGGTAATTACTGAAAAAATACCAGCACAGATTCTGATATTATGAATGTACATTAGAATGTTCCTTTACTATTTAAGGTTGCCTGGAAGACATTGCTACTTAGCAATAATGCCGCCTACATGTACATTTTCTTTATCATTTTTTCGTGAATTTTACTGTTCTGTTTTATTCTGGTGTGCAATAAAGTATATTCTATTGTATTCTTATTTGTTAAATCATCATTTCCACCTTGCAGAAGTTTGGCGAAAATTTCTAAACTGAATAATCACTAAAAATTATATTTGAAATTGAAAATTTAATCCTAATAAAGGGTGCGAAAATCCATAAACTCATACTCGCGATTAAAAATTCAATTCGCAAATAATAATATGAAGTTTAAAAAGCGGGAAATTTTGAAGAAATAAATTGAATACAGCAAGAAAAAAGTTGAATGTTGGAATTTGAAACTACTGACCCAATTGCCCATAGTACTGTGTTTATTCTTCTAATACTTGTGTAAAAAGACTTCTAGATAAAAATATGAAACACTATTTAACACTTCCATTGCTCTCTACCAATCAACAAAATAAGTATCTATCCGAAAAAGCTGTTGACTTAAAAAAACGCGCGCTACACGCCTAAAATTCGTAAAATTTTAGCAAAAGATTTTGTTTTCGATATTTATTATAATACCTCTCATAATAGCGACTTTGTACGACACCCACAAAAAGACTTGAGCAGTTCATCAATTAAGCATAGTGACTCAGTAACTGCAACAAGATTTTGAGAGACAAGAAAACCGATGAAAAAAATACAGTAGTAGCTTGCAAATATTTTCGTAGAAGAAGGGTCCATTGTAATCTTCAGTTAAATAGTCTGTGGTCAAGCTGAACCGAACTTGCACATTGAGTTGATCCCAGGGATTGTGGAGGTTTTAATAAATTGCACTCACAAACTTGCAGTTATGCACTTCTATCCTTTGACACATTGTAGAGGCTGTTGTTTACCTAGTTTTATTTTATGACCGAAATAATCATACTAATATTATAAAGAGCAAAGATTTGCATTTTTGTGTGTGTGTGTATGTTTGTAATGAATAAATTCAAAAACTACTGAACCGATTTCAAAAATTCTTTCACCATTAGTAAGCTACTTTCACCCTGAGTAAGATAGGCTACTTTTTACCGCGAGAAAATATCTCATTCACTCAGAAAAAAAAAAAAAAAAAAAAAAAAACATTTAACGCGGGCGGAGCTGCGGCGGAAAACTAGTCAAGAATAAAGAACAAGTTGACTGGGGCTCCCCTATGCTAAGTGGCGCCGCCGTCTGTTAAAAAATAATAACTCGCGAAGTATACATTTTTTATAAAATCCGGTAGGTCATTTTCAAGTTGGCGTGCTATAGTATATATAGCGGCCATAAACTGTATTTATTATAGTCCGCTGTAGTTACAGATAGAAAATTTGCTAAAAACGGCCACTTTTGGCAAATTTTCTATCTGTAACTTCATCGAACTCAAACTAACAGAGTTGATGGCTTCTATATATCCTAAAACACCAAATCTTTAAAATGACCTACCGGATTTTTGAAAAACTGTTTACTCATAGAGTAATTATTTTTTAACGGATGGCGGCGCCACTTAGCATAGGGGAGCCCCTTAAAGGCGGTCTCCAATGAGAAACTCGATTTTCTTGCTAGTTCAAATTCGGAAAAAGTGGATTCGAATCACGTAACATTATGATGACTATAAAGTCAACGAAAGGTAAGGATACCGTTTCTAAGCTTACCATGTGACCTCTAAGAAATTGAATCAATTTTTGAATACTTTCTAATATTATAATGTTTGTTACGTCATTTCCTGCCATCGTACTAAAATAGTCACGTGATAAATTTTAAATTGGAATTCTCAATGTTCGACGAGATAACGTATTTTAACAAGATTAGCGGCTCTAAAAGCACAATATTTTTCGGTAACATGACAATTACTTAACAAAAATATTTCTAAAACCCGAAGTTGGTCACTTCATAACACAATATGCACAACATTTCACGCTCAAACAACTTCGCAATCCTATTATTATTATACACCTGATGTAGTTCACTCAAAGACAAACATTTGTGAACAATCCCAACAATACGAATAATGCGAATAAGTTGTTACTTACAAAGTGAACGAGAAGTAGAGTTGGTTGAACCTGTTTATAAAGTGAGCCTTATAACGGTGAAGTTGGATAGTTTGTTCTTTGTATCTTTTATATGGAGTCACCAATGCGTGGCGCGTGTGGAACTTAGTCTTCGTGATATTAAATTTAATTTTAAACTATGGTGTGAGTAATTTCATACAAAAGAAACATTTGCTTAGCTATGCTGGTGTGGGAATCATAGATTTAGGGTTTCTGACATGACTCGTATAACGACTCTGTAGTTAAAATCAAAAACCAAAAAAATCTAAAAATATAAAAGGTATCTTGATTGCTTGCTTACCTATCTTCTTATCTTATCTAGCTTAGACTGTCTTACTGCTGAGCAAAGGCCTCCTTCCATTCCTCCCACTGCTCCCATCTGACCAGTTTCAGCGACACTGACGCTGCGACACGAAAAAGGATAATGAACTCTAAGTTAATAGATTTAAGGTGGAGGTAAGCGGCAGTGACGCGGCGTTCCCGAGGCCTGTGTCGTCGCGGCAACTCACTTTTGAGTATTTCATTCTTAAATCCATTACCTTAGAGTCCATTACCCTTTTTCGTGTCGCAGGGTCAGTGTCGCTCACGCTCGGTTCGAACCACGTCAGCGCTTATTAGGTTCCAGACCGTAGTCTTTTGGCCATAAAAAATAGAATCGCCTTTATTGCCTTAACATAGAGTTCTAGAATGTTCGACTGACCGTGGCTCCCCCCCACCGCGCGTCGTGCAGCGCCCCCCTCACGTGGTACACGGAGTCTGCATCGCCGGACTCCGACCGCGCGCGCCCGTCTATCTCCCTCGTCTCGTCGCTGCAACAAAACATATCACTCTTTCATTCACTCATAATAATAAGTACAGTAAAAAAAATTGAAAGCCCCCGTCTTTTTTTTTTAATTTACCTATGCTTGTGTCGAAAAAGTACGACCAATCAAGCTTCACCGGACTTGGAAAACGCCCGCCACATAACCGTTACTTGATCCTTTCAACAACTAGAAAAGAGCTGATAATCTTCAAATGGCTGACGATATTTTCTTGGATCATAGCTAAGAACACTCTCGATTGTGACACCTTGCAAGCAAAAAAAACTAGATCAAAATCGGCGCATCCGTTTAGGAGCTACGATGCCACAGACAGACAAACACGTCAAACTTATAACACCCCTCTTCTTCGTCGGGGGTTAAAAAACAGTAAATAAAGAAAGAGAAAATGGTGTGACTGACTTATTTGTAAAAACAATATGGCGGATTGAACTGAAATTTAATAGGAAAATACTGCTCTGTCCACATTTTTGCTTGGAATAACCCAAATCAAGTGAGAGTCAATTTTAATACTTAGACAGACGTCTAGAGACGGTTGTAAAAGTAAATAAACTGTTTATCTGAATGCAAAATGATTATAATTATGACCCTCTAAATTAATGAAATACTAGTGTACTTGTACATAATTCATAAATGCTTTAAAATACTCTAAATTGACTTTCTGAAAAAATTACCTACCTCGACAGAACGATATAAATTGTAATCTACCTATATGTGATATGATTGTGAAACCTTGCAAACAAAAAAATTTTAATGAAGATCGGTGCATCCGTTTAAGAGCTACGATGCCAAAGACAGACAGAGAGACGCTCACGTCAAACTTATAACACCCCTCTTTTTCGTCGGGGGTTAATAAATAGTATGGGTTGACGCCGTCTTGTTCGAACTTATATTATCTAAACCTTCATTCAGCTAACAATAAATTTTCCACACACTGTTTACTTAACAATGTGTCTATTTTCGGACATCGAAACTTAAACACAATATTGAATTATTTATAGAACTGGCAGATTGAAGAAAATGTAGAAGAGAGTACATAAGTCAATACAACTTTGACTTTAGTCGAAGACGCAAACTTTACATTGATCTTTTCATGAAAGGCTTCTCTTAAGGCTCTCGTATTGTGAATCAATGCTAGGTCAGACCCCTGCAGGGGTCGTAAGCCTCCAAAATCCTTCACATTCCAAGAAATGTTATTAAGGAGCAGCATTGAAAAGGGTAAACTTTTGGGATATCAATATTATATGGACCGTTAACCGATTTTGTGCATGTATCGTTCAGAATTCAAGTTTGTTTAAAGGTCGATTTACACCAAACAAACATAGAGCTAGAGTTAGAACCAGAGCATTCTTTCGTGATCGTTTAGTGTAAACGAAAGTTAGAATTATCCATTTACATCAAACGAACACAGAGCTAGAGCTGGAACAAGAGCTAGAACACAAGAACGCTTTGATGAAACCGCTCATAGGCGCGAGCACTTGCGAACACGCAAGAACGCTCTAAGCAACTGTTCGCGCGCTCTTGCGCCGTTTACATTGAGCGAGCGAGCATTCTTAGAATATTCTATCGAATCTTTGCGAACGCACTAAGAACAACGAAAGAATGCTCTACGCCTGTTTACACTAGAAGAATTTGATGTAGTAGGGATAGAATGAGCATTCGCTCGTTTGGTGTAAATCGACCTTAAGAGGAAACAACTGGAAAAGTTTTTTTACAATTCCCTCCAAAAACCCAAGCTTCTTACCTATGCTATAAATATCTTATTCTTCAAAATCTGGTAGCGCGTGCAGGGCCGCGGGGCAAAAAGCTAGTTCTACATCATGGTCTAAGAAAACAAGGTCTAACCGTTAGGCCACGTGACTGTCACAAGCCTACGTCATTTTTCGCTGTTCATCCTTGTCTATTACACGCATTCGACAAGGATGAATAGGCAAAATGACGTAGGCTCGTGTCAGTCGCGTGGTCTAATGGTGAGACCTTGTTTTCTTAGACCATGTTCTAATATAAATCGTTGTCCAATACAAACTTTCATTGCCACTGAACAGATAAATAAATTTCTAATTACCATTTGGCAATAAGCCAAGCCGACAAGCACAAGATATATTTATTTATAATAATAACTGTAATTTATTACACCACCAGTATACAGTTGCAGACTTAATTTAACGCGTTGAGGGGTTAATCAAAAAGCAATAAAAATGACAGTAGCGGATTCTGGCGGCCGGCCAGATTGTAGTTTTATAAAATACTAGCGACCCGCCCCGGCTCCGCACGGGAAAATGGTTATTGTGGGTTATCCTTAAATATATTATGCATGTATTATACATATAAACCATCCTCTTGAATCACTCTATCTATTAAAAAAAACCGCATCAAAATCCGTTGCGTAATTTTAAAGATTTAAGCATACATAGGGACATAGGGACAGAGAAAGCGACTTTGTTTTATACTATGTAGTGAGTTAGCGTCAAGACACTAAACCATCGAATAAACAGACTGGTTTTCACATATTCAACTAAGTATAATAATAAAGAAGTGTCCTAAAAAAGCTAATTAGTCCGTCAGTTAGATTACTAAAAGATAATGTACACGTACTTTAATATTCAATTAATAATATTCAGTAAATAATAATAATATTCAATTTCATGAAACTCATAAATTGTTTATATTAAGTAATTTATGTCTTACTTAAAGACATAAAAGCTTGTGCAGTGTGACATACTCGTAATGTCAATCATTTTGTGAAGCTCAAAAGCTGTAATAACATAATATATCATTCTTATTATATAATGATAAATGGTGTAAATTACCAACTAACTTGTTTTGAATTCACTTCATAAACAATTCCAACCAATTTATATTCCCACGTCACAGCCACAACTAAAAACTTCCAAATTTGAACAATAGTACTTTGACCTCAATTTCATATCCTAGTCCCGGATTAAAATAGTCATCTTTAACACGAATACCCATATCATAGAACTAATAAACGGGTAAAACAGTTCAACTAAATACAACTACATATATCTATACAATACTAACAAAGCAACAACCTAAAATTCCGAAAATAGTCAAGCAAGAATCACCATTTTCGTAGCGTGTGCTACGTCTCGTAGTATCTTCGTAGCAAACTTCGTAGCTACGACGACGTAGAGGTTTTATAAAGTTGTAAGCATTTGAATAACAATTCAAAAATATTTCCTTGTCTTACTGGAAAATGAGAACTAAAAACATATTTATACATAGTTACGTAAAAATTGAAGTAATGTGAGTTTCTTCGTATGTTTGTTCGTGGGAATATTCGCTTGTATAGATGTAAAACTGACAATAGTGCCTCAAAGCATTTTTCTTCCAGTTGAAAAAAGTTGTTAATTTTTTATTCATTTTACAGTGTTTTTCAGGATGTTTTTCAAATGGGATTCGTCGAAATGAACCCCTAAATAGTCAAAGCATCATCTTACCAGAAAAACGATTTCGGCCCTCGCCCTCTCAAAACTGCCATTCTTTCTAATCAAAATGGCGTAACCGCAATCTCTTTGTACGCCATAATACACCTAAACACAATAGCAATTGAAATCAAAATGCCATTCTCACAGTCCGACCGTAACAAGATGTACTTGAAAATTCCATCTCCCATTGCAAATGTGAAACCGACCTTACTACACGCCCATGCCAAGCGATTATGGATCTTTCTTCGTTAGCACAAAGTTGACTTTAGATTGTTCTGAATTATACTCGTCGGTTTAATCCAATTTCAAAACGACGTAAGAATCTCACGAACGAATACAAACTTTTTTCGTACGTGATAAAGTGTATAATTGGTCGTGAAGTAGTTAATGTTGACTTATTGAGAAAGATTGTGATGTCATAGAGAACGGTGGAAAGCTTGTGTTGGGGGGTTAGGGGTTTTGGGGGGTCTGTTGAACGAACATTGGGGGGGTTTTGGCTCATGTTGTTGGTAAATTGATAAAGCAGGGAGGAGTGATGATCTAATTTGATTCCGAGTGCGAACACCGGATTCCACGAAAAAGGATTCATTTTTAACCCCCGACGAAAAAGAGGGGTCTTATAAGTTTGACGTGTCTGTCTGCCTGTCTGTGGCATCGTAGCTCCTAAACGGATGCACCGATTTTTATCTAGTTTTTTTTGTTTGCAAGGTGTCACAATCGAGAGTGTTCTTAGATATGATTCAAGAAAATATCTTCAGCCATTTGAAGATTATCAGCTCTTTTCTAGTTGTTGAGAGGATCAAGTAACGGTTTTGTGTCGGGGGTTATTAATTTTTTTAATTTATGGTTATAAATCTTTTCAGTTACTCATTTTCAAGCAACATTAAACCGTTGATACGAAGTTGTATTTTAATTCCCAATTTTTTTACTAGATTTTTTTATATCGAAATTTACAGTTGTGTGTTTTTAAATGATTTAAATGCAAAAGGCGCTGTTATTTGGTAATTTTCGCGTAACAATGACGTGGTATTAGCTTCATTGAGAATTTATTTGTTTATTACTAGCTATTCACCGCGGCTCCGCCCGCGTTAACAGTTTTTCCCGTGGAAATGAGGAATTTTTCCGCGGTAAAAGGTAGCCTATGTTACTCAAGGTGAATGTAGTTTTCTAATGGTGAAGGAATTTTTGAAATTGGTTCGGTAGTTTTTGAGTTTATTCATAACAAACATACACACACACAAAAATACAAATATTTCCTCTTTATTATATTAGTACGCTATGATTTTATTTATTACAACATTTTAAGAAAATCTGCAATTTAGTATTTGTGTTAACGCACTGAACAAGGAGACTGAAATGTTATAAATGTACTAAAATTAACTTTATTTTATGATAAGCTCATCTTTGGCTCGTCTCGTATATAGTCTAGAACAAAGTATGAAAAACGTGTGAGTTTATAACATTAAAGTAATCTATCTTACTTCGTATTCGCCAATCCATATAATCTACATCTACGAATAAAACATATTCAAGCAAATAAGAATTTCTATGAGTCTAGTAAAAAGAAAAAGGAAAACTATGTCTCTATTTAATACTAAACCATTTAACAATCGACAGAAGAAGTTTTCCGCACGCAACACAACAATTGAAACGCAGCACAATACCAGCGTCCTTCCCTTTCACTCTTTAGACACGGGCATAATGCTTGCTCGCTCAGAAGCATCCTTCCTGTGCCCACAATAGACCACAGAGCAGTGACGGACAGTACTGATCATATCAGAGTGTCACAGCTTCTCAACGCTCTGTGAATAGTGCTACCTGCGCTGTGTCAATAGTTATCTGCCGCATTGTGGTTTAGATAAATGGAAATGAAGAGAATTCTAGGTGTGAAAACGAGGAATGGTACTTAGATGATAGTGAAACCGCTTAAGAGGGAAGAATAGAACGTTCTCGCCGTATACAAAAAGAGTAAACGTTTTTCTAGTTGTAAATATTTTTCAATCTCAATAATTTTTTTGTGTGTTATTATTATAGACACAGTGAAAGACTAGGTTTATAGATTTTTCTTTTTTCAAAAAGCCAATGCCTAAAATTGGTGCCTTTTTTTTTTTGAGCGTCCACTGATGAGACCTTGATATATGTAATGTACCTGATAAATTAAAGTATGACAAGCATACCTCTGTGGAGGCAAAGGGAAGATCTTCCGCCGGGCATGGTGGTGAGCCCGGGGACCGCGGTCCAACTGTACTTCGTTGGAACTTGTATTTATTCAATGTCTTGAGAAAACTTCGATAGCGCGTTTCAGGCTTCGGCTTCTGATTGGTTGCGCTTCTAATGACGTATGTGACGTAGGCATTGTTTACAACATGTGACTGCAATCGGATACTCTTTGCAGTGTCAGCTTTATGTAGCGCGCGCGGTATTCGCTGACTCAGGCGCGCCGCTACATTACTCCCCCTCCAACAGGAAATCAAGACTCCAGTTCTCGTGCCAGGATAGGTTCGTCGGCATGGTAATGCCGGAACCTCAGTGCAGCCTCGGATCAGCTCCGGTGTGGACAGTCTATGTCGCAAGTGCCCGTGCTGTGAGTTGCGGTTTCTTCGAGCTGTGGGATACGTAGTTGCGCTCGTCGCTAGCCTATGAATCCAGATTGCTCGGTAGTCGTCTTCTGGCGAGATCCATCTGAATTCAGAAGGTCATCTTCGTGTTCTGATGTCGGTGGTCACCAATGTGGAGGCAAAGGGAAGATCTTCCGCCGGGCATGGTGGTGAGCCCGGGGACCGCGGTCCAACTGTACTTCGTTGGAACTTGTATTTATTCAATGTCTTGAGAAAACTTCGATAGCGCGTTTCAGGCTTCGGCTTCTGATTGGTTGCGCTTCTAATGACGTATGTGACGTAGGCATTGTTTACAACATGTGACTGCAATCGGATACTCTTTGCAGTGTCAGCTTTATGTAGCGCGCGCGGTATTCGCTGACTCAGGCGCGCCGCTACACCTCTAAACTCAGTCCGAACAGAGTTATAGAGGTTGAAAGTTAAGCCCGGCGGTACATTTTTTGTATGAAAAATATTACACATACGAATAGATTTTTATACACTTACATTTATTTTTGTTTATTACTACTTACTACACCTACGCATACCTATAAACTAACCTTTACATTTATATACAGGGTGTTACAATAATACCCGTAAAGCTTTGAAGGGGTAAAAGGGTTGCTAGTAAGGAGTCTACTGACCAAACATGAGACCTGTAGTAAGACATTTTGACTTGACAAATAAAACCGTTTTTAACTAAAAATACATTTTTTTAACATCCAGCTGTATTATTCTCGTAAGCACTGGTAATGGCAGGCTCGGCTCACTTCGCGCCAGAGCTCCAGAATATACCTACGCCGGCGTCCGCATTTATGCGGATAGTTAGTAAGGAGCGACGCGCTTTTTTTTTTTTTTGAATTGACCTATGCTTGTGTCGAAAAGGTACGACAAATCAAGCTTCACCGGACTGGCGAGCGACGCGCACCCGAGTGACGACGCCCGTGCTTTAATTCGCTTATTCCAAGTTTTATTTTAATTATTATGGGTGAACGAAAAGCAAAAACGTATTGTATAGCATTCGGGTGTTTAAATAACGGTAGGAATGTCAATGAGGTACAATATTTTTTCCTTCCGAGTAATATCGAAGTAAGATAATACTTTTATTGTCTTTAATATCATTTTTATTGATTAAATCATTATAATAATGAAATAATTTCAGGTATTAACATATTTAGTGATATCACCCTACCCCAGCTGCTATATTTTCGTATAAATGTTTACCACCTCTAATTAGAAATCGTTCAGTATAAGTAGACCTCCCAGAACTAGTGATTGCTTACTAATACAAGCTCACATAAACTGGTTACTAGTTAAATACTCATAAGTTAAGTAATAAAATAAAGAAATGTATTGAAAATGACGAACTTTAGATCAAATAGTAGCCACGATACAGGCTGCTCCTAGTGTGGTTGCTTTGTAAAACAATGATTGTAACTGGTCAAGTTTAATTAAAATTATTTATTATGATTATTATTAGTTACCAGTGAAGTATTACCAATATCAATATAATATCAAAGGTTTAATTCAATTATTTTGTAATTACTCCCAACCCTACAGAGGAGCGGCTTTATCAAAGGCGCGCGACGGACTTAGTAATGCGGACTGTCGCGGAATACCGCGATTCCAAACCTTTAGGTGAGAATAGAATCGATAAAACAATTAGTAGTAGATTACAGCGAATGTAATTGGCAACACTGGTAAGGTAGAAATCGATTTTGTGTGTGGCAACACAAACAGTAACGGCGGTAGGATTTAAAATACTGTCAGTACAAATCGAACCACGCCGAGCGACGGTCGTGCTACATGGACGGTGTAGCTGCGAGGCTGGGAGAGAACGAGCATCGAGTCACCATGGACAGGAGAAGTCTGGCGATGCTGTAAGTCCCATAGAATGAAGAAATCATGTGAGTGTTTACTCTAATATCTTTTTTTACTGTGCCTCGTGGAACGATGGTTTGACGTCTTGTAGAATTGGTCAGAAGACCGTAATTTGGACGTGGTGAGGTCGAGGATGGAGGGGTTGGTGGTTGCATCCTCCCGCAATCCTTTGGGATTGCGGTAAACGCTCAGAACATCGACCCACATGGCAGAATTTACCATTGATTGTGTACAGAATGTTTTTAATGTGTTACCTACCTATATCGCCTTTATCTATCATTAATATCGAATATTTCGTGAACGGTTAAATTCCCTATAGAATACTGAACCTAGGTGTGGCAATGCCGCCACATTTTTGGTGGAGATCTGTCGGAAAAGAAAGTGAGAAATTTAACCGGAAGTATTCGTCATGCAAGCTTGAAATTTAAATTTCCCGCTAAAGTGACCTTGACTTTGATTGGTAGTTGCTCGACAAAACTGACAACATAACAAAAAATAATAATATTTCCTGTGTTACGATATTTCAAATGGAAATTCGTTTCATGATTATAGAAAGAACGAATAAATGGATTTAATTTTTTTTCTCGCTTTGATTAAAAATAATAAAGAAATTTAAGAACTTAGAATGACGGTCAAAAAAAAAAAAAAGAAAAAGAAAAAATTTGTTCATTTTCATGGAGTTTGTTTACGTAGTGCATTTTTTTTTCTTTCCTCGCGGGAGGGCTCGTGTGTTGTACGGACACGACGAGGTAGCGAGGAGTGTTCGCAAGAATAATGTAATGATTGTAATAAGAAATACAGAACATTGCGTACTACGTAGCATAATAACATCTCGAGAACAAAGTTATTTACTACTATGCATTATACGTGTTTTAGAACAATGTGCAGTCAATAGCGTGCGAAGTGCGTTATTAGCGATGTAGGTACAGAATAGAATATGAGAATTTCAATAATATTTAGTGACAACTAGAAGAAAGTGTTGTGTTCTTTCTACAGCCAACCGTGCGATGAAATAAAGAATAAAAGAAACTCAATAAAGGTTCACGTGGTTAGGCGCATCCCGTGAACTGGGACACTGGATTTATTCCCCGCGACGACACTGAGAGAGAACAGTGTGAAAGAAGTACCATCACACACCCAGAACTAGAACTCAGAAAGCTCTCAGGCAAATTGGTACAAAAAGAACTTCGTAATGTGGCTATGTATCACTCGCGGTTCTAGACCTACTTGTTGCGCGGAACCACCCATATGCGCTGGGAGTAGTGAGCCACAGATGCGATATACCTATTTCTTCTGCAAAGGAGAACGGGTAGAATAGAACGAAAGAGGGCATATACAATGTGTGTATACCCTGTTGCACCGAGAAAACGGTTGTCGTCTGCATAGGGTTATTCAGTGTAGACCTATTTGTGTTTCTTATCCGAGAATTGTTAAAGAATTATTGTTAAAAAGAAAGAAAGAACAGAATTGTGCTTAAGAATTTAAGTATAATTGGTTATTTAGAAAGAACTTGACAGAATATTAAATAGAATAATAAATTGTATTTATCCTAAAAGAAAGAACTTATTGTGGCTGTGGAAGGAATGCATTGCTTTGCATTATGCATAAATTGTGGTCATAGAAAAATCTATTAAGATTTAAAACGGGATATTTACCGTGGTATTTGGTTATGAAATCTACCGTGAAAGTTTAAAAAATATATATTATGTAGAAAGAATCTGTTTACATTTTGCGCTTTGTGTCAACAGTATGTTATAGAACAAAAGAAAAAAACTTAATTCCGTAAGAAAGTAAAAAAGAAAAAAAACTAACTTTCATTACGGCGTTATAAAAAAAAAAAGGGAGAAATTAAACGAACGGGTCGGTAAAAAAAAAAAAAAAAGAATGAATACGGAACTTATTTTGTTTTGAATCGGAATTTTCACCAATTGGGTAATGGAATTTGATTGGCGCCAATTTTGCTTCGTTTGGTTGGTACCGGTCGGCGGCGTCATTACGTCGGTTGATCGGTTCGGCGTCCATTTTATTCGGCGTTTTCGCCATGTTTGCCCCTTTTGGGAAATTTAAAATTTTCAATTATTATTGTGAGTTTCTGTTGTGGTTGATTGCAGTAGGAAAATACCTTTTCGCTCGAGTTTCACGACGATAATATTATGATAATATTATCAAAACATTAGATTTATATTTAGTTAGAAAATATTGTTTGTCGAGCGATTGGGTTTTGACTGTTGTAATGAACTTACAGTAATAGTTTACGAGGTGTGAAAAATTTGCTCATTCAAATTCTAAAAAGTTAGAAGTGGAAGTGTAACCTGTGGTGTAACCAAGAAGAAGAGGGCAAGGCACGCCCTGCCCGCCATTTCGCGGCGTGGGTGCCTGTTATAAAAAATTCAGGAGTATTCCTGAGAAGAAGAATAAGTAAACAAAATGGAGGATATCCTTGAGTCACGTCTGCAAATGCACATAACCGATTTGATTGGTTTCAATCAAGATGGCGAGAATCTTTGTAACCTGAAAGAGATTCATATGGATGAAATCATAAGATTACGTTTAGCTTTAAAACTAAAGTTAAATAATCTTAAATCGGATTTTGCTACTTACATTAATACAAATAACCTAAACAAAGAACTTATTAAAACCTGTATGGAAGTACAAAGTCAATCAGAAACCACCTTGATTAACGTTGAAACTTTGTTAGAAGTTAATGAGAAAAACAAAGAAGCACGACCACTGACAATGAAGTTACCGGTTTTAGAATTACCAAAGTTTAAGGGTGACGTTACAGAATTTTGTGAATTTTATGATCGGTTTAACTCTTCCATTGGATCACGCAACATCATGGACGTTGAAAAGTTAGCGTACCTGATAAATTGTCTTGATGGATCAGCATTAGACGCGGTTAAAGGGCTGGCTACTACAAATGAAAATTATAAGATAGCATTGGAAATGTTAAACAATCGATATGGTAGTAAAATAAAATTAATAGAAGCTCATTATGATGCCTTGAATAAAATCAAGAGATGTAAGGACTCAGCCACTGAATGCAGATTTACACTAAATTGTATACAGCGTCATGTCAGAGTATTAAACTCCTTGGGAGAAAATACTGAAGGAAACCACATCAGAGTTATGCTTCTTGCAAAATTTCCTGGAAAAGTTTTATACGAACTGAATGTTCTTAAAGGATCTGACTGTTCATTTAAAGACCTTTGGGATGGACTCGAAAGAATTATACATGCCATGGAATGTGCAGATAAGCCGGACTTTCAGGACATCAAACCAGGATCTTCAGGTTCTTCAACTGAAGCTTTACATACAATAGCCAAAACAGTACCATGGACTAAGAGGACTGATCAGTTACACCAGAAAAACAAACAAAGGAATTTTAATGCGAAAATGAAGGACAACTCCAATTATTCCAGAAAACGTAAGGCTTTGCCTACACCGACATCAGATAAAGACAATTCCAAGAAAAGAAGAAAAAATTGTATTTTCTGCAATGGAAATCACTACAATGACCAATGCGATGATGATGTTAAGAGCTTAGAAAAAAGAAGGAACAAATTGGGAAAAAAATGTTATTTGTGTTTCAAGGAAGGTCATTTCAGCAAAAATTGTAAAGTAGACATCAAATGTTACCACTGCAAAGGAAAACATAACAGCGCGTTGTGCACCAAAGGGCATGACCGCAAGAGCGAAGATACAAACGCAAGGACAGAATTATAAGGACTGTAGACTGTTATTAGACAGCGGCAGTCAACGCAGCTATATAACTTCGGATTTGGCAAACGATTTAAGATTAAAAGCAAAGTTAACATCACCGGATATCACTTCATTGGATATTGTAGATATTTTAGCAGATGACGGTTCTGGAGGACAGGAAATTAATTTATTGATAGATTTTGGATGGATGTTTTCAGGTTTTACAGAAACAAATAAAGAAGAAGAGAATGTGTTATCTGTTGTTACTTTTTGTCAATGCCACAGACCCGATTGCCCATACTTCACTGAACCTGATCTACCTCTTCGGAGTATTGATGTTAAATTTTTGTGGTCACTAGAAGGAATTGGAATCACAGATTCTCCAAAGGCTTCAAGAGAAGATGAATCTGTTGACTATTTCAATAAGACAGTAAAATATGAAGATGGAAGATTTCATGTAAAATGGCCTTGGGTACAGTACCCTCCAGAACTCCCTACTAATTATGGCTTAGCATTTGGTCGACTTAAGGGTCTACTGAAAAGACTGGACATGGACACTATCACGGAATATGACTCAATATTAAAAGAACAATTAGAAGCAAAGGTAATTGAAGAAATTAAGAAACCAGAGAATCCCTACCAGCAAAATGTGCCACCCATACACTATTTACCTCATCACATGGTAAAACAAGAAGGAAAAAGAGGAAGATTAGTGTATGATGCGTCAGCAAAAACAAAAGAAGAAAAGAGTTTAAATGAGTGCCTTTATAGAGGACCATCATTGCTTGAGGATTTAACTGCATTACTCTTATCGTTCAGAATACATAAAATTGGTATTACTGCAGATGTTGAAAAAGCATTTTTACAAATCGGCCTTCAACAAGAAGATAGAGAAGTGACAAGATTTTTGTGGTTAAGAGATATCACTAAAGATTCCACAGAAGACAATTTAATACATTTGAGATTCACTAGAGTTCCATTCGGAATCATATCAAGCCCATTCTTACTTACTGCTTCGATCAGACATTATATGTCACAGAAGGATAGTTCACTCTTGAAGGAAGTAGCTGACAAATGTTATGTGGACAACTTAATCACTGGAGCACATAATAGAATAGAAGCCATGGATCTCTACGAAAGGACAACAAATGTATTCAAAGAACTCTCTATGAACATCAGAGAATGGACATCGAATGACAAAAGTTTTTTAAAGGATATTCCGCAACAGAAGAAAACAAAAGAAGAAAATGAAATTAAGGTGCTTGGTCTAACCTGGAATTTAGAAGAGGATACTTTGGGACTCAAGTATAAAGAAAATTTGCACATTGAAATACCAACAAGAAAGGAAGTTTTGAAAACACTAGCCCGGATATATGATCCATGTGGATTTGCTGCACCTCTTATTTTATCTGCCAAATTGTTGTTTCAAGAACTCTGCCACAGGAAATTAAAATGGGATGAAAGGATACCTGAAGATTTGCTTCATACTTGGGAAGAAATTATAAATAAATTAAACATTATCAAGACTATAAAAATACCCCGCTACCTTGGAATGGAAGAAAGAGATAAATCAGAGTTAGAATTACACTGTTTTACAGATGCTTCTAAGAATGCTTATGCTGCAATTGTTTATATGCGTATCAAGGAAAGAAACCAAATCAAGACTGCCTTTCTAATGGCTAAGTCTAGAGTCACACCGTTGGATGAAAAGGATGCTTTAAAAATACCAAAATTAGAACTATTGGGATGTCTCATCGGATGCCGGTTACTGAGCTATGTTAGAAATAGCTTAGCATTACCAATATCTAAGCAATTTTTGTGGACAGACAGTCTTATCGTCTTAAACTGGATGCGGTCCAACAAATTGTTACCTCCTTTTGTTGCCAAAAGGATTGATGAGATCAAGAAGCATAAAGAAGTACAAGCTTACTACATTAGCACCAGCGAGAATCCTGCAGACTTAGCCACTAGACCGGACATATGGCTTAATAAGAAAGAGTTATGGTTCAATGGACCGGAATTCTTGTCTCAAGATGTCACCAATTGGCCTGTTTCTCGATCTTTAGACTATCACAGATCACTTTTAGTTCTGGGGGAGGATCAGGATGCCAATCATCCTGAAGTGATGATGACTGTTGATCAAAATCCTGTTGATTTTAATGTATCTGAAGAAAAAGAAAAGGACATGGAAGAAGTTATGGAAACAGACCAATTGGCTGAAATCAAGAAATTGCAAGAAGAATATTATCCAGAAGAGACTAAAGGAAAAGAAACTCACCTGACTAGAAATTTAGGTTTATTTTTAGACATTGATGGTGTACTAAGATGTAAAGGGAGACTATCTAACACCACCTGGACTTATGACATGAAGCACCCGATATTGCTACCAAAAGACTCTCAGTTTACGAATGACCTGATAATGAAAACACACAACAAGAATTACCATGTTGGGACGGCGCATACGCTCAGCCTAATAAGGCAGAATTATTGGATTCCTCACGGACGTGCACAAGTAAGAAAAATTATCTCGAAATGTTCGCAGTGTCAGAAACACACCAGCGGCCCTTACAAATTGCCCATTCCTCCACCATTGCCACAAGAGAGAGTGAACTTCAGCTCACCGTTTACCTATACTGGGGTTGATTATCTCGGACCAGTATTTGTGAAGACAGGATCAGAGAAAATAAAACGATGGATATGCTTGTTCACCTGCTTAGCAGTGAGAGCTGTTCACTTAGAAGTTGTAGAAGACTTGACAGCCGCAGAATGTTTATTGGCATTAAGACGATTTATATCCTGCAGAGGAGTACCAAGAGTTATCTGGTCAGATAATGGTACACAGTTTAAGCTGACATCAGAAGTGTTATCAGATTCATTTTGCATTGAGAATAAAATTACTTGGAGATTCATTCCTCAGTTGGCTCCGTGGCATGGTGGCTTCTATGAGCGATTGGTAGGACTTGTAAAGAACTGTCTTAAAAGAACATTAGAAATGCATATGCTGAAGGATACTCAGATGGCGACAGTAGTCAAAGAAGTAGAAGCTGTTCTCAATACCAGACCATTAACAAACGTCGGTACAGAATTGGAAGCGGTATTGAGACCGTCGGATTTCTTAACTATGGGAAAGTGTCTGGTGACAGAAATGACAGAAAATGATCTTAAACAAGATGCTACAACAACTAAAAGGAATCTGGTTGATGGCTGGAGAAAGGGACAGATTATCCTAGAAGAATTTAAAAGGATGTTTGTAAACCAGTATCTACTGAGCTTGCGAGAAAGATACAATCACTCGCACAAACAACCTAGGATAACATCATCTCGGTTACCTTGCATCGGTGACATTGTTCAGATAAAAGGAGACTCCAAGAACAGAAGTAATTGGAAAATTGGCAAAATCGTCGAACTGTTTCAAGGCTCTGATGGTCAGTGCAGGGTAGCAAAAGTAAAAGTAGATAACAGTGTCTATACTCGTTCTATTGGACACCTGTATCCCTTAGAAATAGAAATAGAAGAACCAGTAACTGAAGAGAAAGAACCACAGCGTGCTGACATTCCTAGTGCTAAGGATGTCACAGAATTTGATGCACCTGTTGAAATTCAGATACCTGAGAATCTACCTGGTGTAGATACACCAGCAGAAATTTCAAATGAAGAAGTGCAGAACTCTAGAACTGATGCTGAGCTGACAGAATCATTAGAAGTCCCTACGCAGAACAAAGAGAGCGAAATTAAAGAACTACCAGAAATCGAAAACTTACAAATAGAAGATCCAATAAATAGCCCTGAACCTGATACCTCGACACCACAGTTGCAGAATAACCGAGTAAGAAGAGAAGCAGCTATTAGAGCGAGGGAGAAAATTGCAGAGTTGACACGCCACTTAGTAGCCCTGCTGTAACTTCCTTGTTCGGCGGGAGTGTCGCGGAATACCGCGATTCCAAACCTTTAGGTGAGAATAGAATCGATAAAACAATTAGTAGTAGATTACAGCGAATGTAATTGGCAACACTGGTAAGGTAGAAATCGATTTTGTGTGTGGCAACACAAACAGTAACGGCGGTAGGATTTAAAATACTGTCAGTACAAATCGAACCACGCCGAGCGACGGTCGTGCTACATGGACGGTGTAGCTGCGAGGCTGGGAGAGAACGAGCATCGAGTCACCATGGACAGGAGAAGTCTGGCGATGCTGTAAGTCCCATAGAATGAAGAAATCATGTGAGTGTTTACTCTAATATCTTTTTTTACTGTGCCTCGTGGAACGATGGTTTGACGTCTTGTAGAATTGGTCAGAAGACCGTAATTTGGACGTGGTGAGGTCGAGGATGGAGGGGTTGGTGGTTGCATCCTCCCGCAATCCTTTGGGATTGCGGTAAACGCTCAGAACATCGACCCACATGGCAGAATTTACCATTGATTGTGTACAGAATGTTTTTAATGTGTTACCTACCTATATCGCCTTTATCTATCATTAATATCGAATATTTCGTGAACGGTTAAATTCCCTATAGAATACTGAACCTAGGTGTGGCAATGCCGCCACATCTCGCGTCGCGGACTTAAGGTGCATAATGTTTAAAAACGAGCGCAGCGAGAAACGGTAGGCTATTATAGCCAGGGTCACGTACTTAAATACAGCAAATGGTCTAAACAATGTAAATGCAAATAATAAGAATGTAACTCACCAAAAACATCAATTAATAAAAGGGCCGCTGTTAACAAAGTGTATATATTTTTGTGGTTTTTATTCTTTCACATTGACGAAATAACATAAAAATATATTTTATGATTAAACAAAAGTCATCTTGAGCGGGGTTTTAATCGGCTTTAAGAGAGCACAAACTAAAACCATTTTTAGTTCAAGTTTTGATACATACCTAAACAAAGATACGCCGATCTTCATGTTTAAATATGCAACTAAAAAACAGGTATGCTAGGTAAAAATAATATGCTTTAATAGCAATTCATAAATGTGTTATTCTGAATCGATATGATAAGATTTAAAGTAAAAAAAAAGTTTTTTTTTGCCTTTTTTTGAACCTCTATAACTCAGTCCAGACTGAGGATAGCGAAATGTACCATGTACCGTTGTATCAGTGGTAGGACCTGGTACACGGACATCAAGGTCTGGTCAGTGGTCGCGCGAAAAAAAAAAGGCACCACCTTCCATATAAAAATGAGCATTGTCCTTTGCAATAAATTCAGGCTTATTGGCACTTCAATAACTTTATTTTTGTGGCAAATACTTTGTCGAATTAAGCCGCTTGTTTCGTATAAAAATAATATTTTTTTTTAAAAGCGATACCTATATAAACCTAGAATATTATATGCTGAAACGATGAACATCAAAATCAAAGTGTTTTGTTAAGATTTAGTTAGTGAAAATGGAAATTTCATCAAAAATGTGCCGATTGTCACTGTCGAGCTGTAACGCTCTCTGTGGCACTATTGATCGGTATGAGCGCACGAGCGATAGCATTTGTTTTCCAAAATACCTATTTCGTAGTTCAAAAATGAGGAGGTTATCTATCAGTTTACAAATTAATTAGTTCGTTCTTCTTCAACACTAACCACTGATTGAATGAATTCTCATGAACATAGATCATGGGGCAGTATGTTTTACTACGAACGCTTAATTGCTCAGGTAAATTCAAGTCTTTTTACAAATAGGATTTCTCGCAAAACTTTAAAGTAATATTTTGCTATTAGGAAATCCGCCCAACCTAAAAAAAATCACAGGCCTAGTAGGAATTCGGAATGTCAGTTATGTGTATCTATAAAGCTATACACGGTATTTCATAATCTGTGGCTATACTCATTAAATATGAAGATTTATCGATACACATAACTGACATTTCAAATTCCTACTAGGCCTGTGATTTTTTTTTTCATTTGTGCGGATTTCCCTATAGCAAAAGTTATTTTTTGTTAAATATGAGATTAACTCTTGTACTTAATGCAAACTCTTGTCATAGCACTTCATGCTACGGGGTTAGTTCTCTCACTATGTCGCGTTTGACACCTTACGTAGCGAGCGAGCTTAATGTTCTGACTTTACACCACGACGGGGCTCGGAGCACGGAACCTCCACGTGTTCTTACCAACACCACAGAATATACAGGGCGTCCCACGGCTATGCCACATGGAGGGAAAGTACCTACCTTAAATATTGTTGGTAGAACATTTTACTGAAAGAAGACTTTATTTTTTATTTCTAAAAACTATTAAAACTGCATTCATAATTTTTTTTAAAATAACATGATTGAACCGAGAATCGAACCCGAAATACGAGAAAAAAAAATATCCTGTAGTTTTATTATACTGATCGAAAGGCTTCATCGTAAGGGTTATTTTTTGTAAATAACATAGTGTCAGAAATAAAAGGAAGACTATGTATTTTAACATTTTTAATACAAAATTTATCTATTTTACCAAATGCTCAAAATGACCCTCCACGCTGTTGAATACAAAGTCGCACTCTTTTGATTATTTCACTCTCTGTCGATTTTTTATCTTGTTGTGGTGGATATTTAGAATAATACGTCGAAGTTCTGTATGTAGCTCGTGGACACTTTCATACCGGTTCTTGTAAACTAAATTTTTTACATAACCCCATAAAAAATATCGAACGTGGTTAGATCTGGCGATCTCGGCGGCCATATTAAATGTTAAAATTCATAGTCTTCCTTTTATTTCTGACACTATGTTATTTAGCAAAAAATAATCTTTATGATGAAGCCTTTCGATTGGTATGATAAAACTACAGGGTGTGCTTTTTTCTCGTGTAGCGGGTTCGATTCCCGGTTCAACCATGTAATTATAAAAAAATGTATGAATGCAGTTTTAATTGTTTTTAGAAATAAAGTAAAGTCTTCTTTCAGTAAAATGTTCTATCTACAATATTTAAGGTACTTTCCCTCCATGTGGCATAGCCGTGGGACGCCCTGTATAGTATAATAGTGCCAACACGTGCAGCAACAATGTTGGGTGCGCCTTCTACAGGGTTTACAGTCCTCGTTTATGAGCACTCGAGTAAGTGGGGGCTTTCATGCTGGCAGCCTCTTTTCGCGTTTCTAGCTTTATAATCGGAAAAGTAATATACTTGAATTTGGTTGATGCCATAGAGATGGCCGCAGCCCGCTGCGAGCCGGACGCCATTTTTCTGTTCCAAAAGCTCTAATGTATAATTTCGTTACGAATAAATAATATTAATAGTTAATTCCGTTTAATTCGGTTAGGGCACACCCTCTACTAACTAGGGCCCGTCCGCTTTAGTACGCAACTGTACCTAGTACCTTTATTTATTCTTTGGTGGGGGTGAAGCATTTACGAGTCCGTCGATACGAAGGAGAGAGAGAAAATAAATATATGGCGACAGACAACAGTAATCGGAGGCATAACAAATACTTCTGTCTTTTCAGTGTCCCAGCCAACGAAGATTTGATTGGTGAAGTTTGATTAGTCGTACTTTTTCGACTCAAGCATAGGTCAATTAAAAAAAAAGACGAATTGAGCATTTTTTCCTGACAAATTTATCTCTGAAACGAAAAAAAGAAAAGAGTTACTTGCTACCATTACTTAAATTAGTGGGTGAACGAAAAGAAAAATTGGCCACAATATTTGAAACAGTGTCTATCCTAACATAATATTGTATGTTGGGTAGATTTGACAACTACCAAAGACCACTGCGACGAAGACGATTTATGTAGTCACAATATCTTAAAATGTCACAACCTCAAAAACATTCATTACACACTTCTACTAGCATTAGATTTGCACGTTCCATCGATGGATTGGGATAGCTGTCATGTCAGCTGATTTATATCCGTGGGTGATTCCCGGAGAGGTGGGAAAACAAAACCGCTGAGGAGATTCCGGAATATTCCGAATTTTGTCCAAAGGCGGTGACGAAATGTGAATTACAGGATTAGCCGAAATTCAGAACTATTTTCACTTAACTTCTTGTGTTTATTTTATTGTTTACAATTGAGTTTTTAATATAGAATCCACAAAAAAAATTCATGTTTTATACCAACCCCCGTAACATGAAGTGCTATGACAAAAGTTTGTCGCACATTTAACTGTCAAAAAGTTGCGAGAAACCAGCCATATTGAAATATCCTCCAATAGGATAAGAGAATACGCACGACAAAATTATGTCTGTCACGCGTGGACGGGCATTTTAGAAACTGCACTTTTATAGATACTTACAGTAATTAAGAAATATTTATATCGTTTCAATTGCTTGTATTGTATTTAAAGTTCAAACCTAAAGACACAATGTCAAATACTTCTCTACTAGGCCACGGATTTACAAAACTTGTGTTACACTAGCCAAAAACGTGTCCGCCGCACACCAAAGCTGTCACCAAAGGAATGACACGGGTACATCTGATAGCTGCGTGTAACGGAACGTCCGCGTTTCGCATTTCCTCACCACTACTGAACATTCACACTTGAAAAGTTGGAAAAAGGAAGGACAGTAAGTACTAAACGGTTTTTTGTTGGGCTTAGCTATAATATTATTTGTTTCCTGTGATGCATGCAACTGATGCATGATTCTGCAGCCGCTGAATGCGGGCAGCGCAGGACCGATCATTGTGGAGATCCTTGGGGGAGGCCTTTGTCCAGCAGTGTACGTCTTTCGGCTGATATGATGCAACTGTTTATATCTTTTGGTCACCAACGAATAAAACAATATACAGCAGATATATTATAATGTCGTTCTAACTTTTATTTTGCTTCGCCTTGCGTTAATTTCCTAAAAAGTGGCCTTTGGCTTTAATATAAAAACTTGAAAAAATTGTTACATTGATCAAAAACCTAGTGCATTCTGCAAAAAAAGTCTATCTATTCATATCCTAATAAACGTTCATGTTTGTAAGCTATAAATATAAATTTCATCCATACCGACGGACCGTTTATAACATTAAATTAAAAAATTAAATAACCTCCACCACAAAAACGTTACTTGATCCTTTCAATAACTAGAAAAGAGCTGATAATCTTCAAATGGCTGACGATATTTTCTTGGATCATAGGTAAGAACACTCTCGATTGTGACACCTTGCAAACAACAAAAACTAGATCAAAATCGGCGCATCCGTTTAGGAGCTACGATGCAAGAGACAGACAGACACAAACATTAAACTTATAACACGGTTATTTTTCGTCGGGGGTTTAAAACGCATTGCTTCATACATAGCTAGCTAACTCTCAAAAGAGTCTTGAAATTGTCGTCGGGCATACAGAGATTTATTGTTGAAAGATGGAACAGGCAGTGCAGGCCTGCCTAATGTGACATGACCATGGGGAGGCAAATCTAGCGATATGCCTTAGTTATGGAACAAATAGATTTATATTTTACTTATTCTATAAATAATTTATTTATTTATAAATATAAATTAGACCACTAAAAATTATTTAAAAAGTACAAGCTTTAAAAAAAAACGAATTTTGAGGATTTAAAAGTAAAAACGGCTATTGGTTTAATTTATTTTTTTTGTCTCGTTAATTAACTGCGATTCAAGCACATGACGTATCTTTGTCGAATTTCCAACATAACGATCGATATGCCGCATTACCGCAAGTCGTATTTTTATTTCATCATCATCATCATCATATCAGCCACTAGACGTCCACTGCTGGACAAAGGCCTCCCCCTAAGATCTCCACAACGATTAGTCCCGCGCTGCCCGCATTCAGCCGGTATTTTTATTTACGTTAATTTAATGTTTTATTTACAAAGATATAAAAGCAGGCACTAGGTCACTAGAAGCGGCCCTGGCCGGGGTGACAAACTGCGGCCCATTAGTCTCTGTCCGTGCGAGCGGGCCGCGAAATGAGCCGCCCTGCAAACGAAGGCTAAGCAACCATTAATATTAGCAACCTATACGTGCCTATACTAGCTTCCCGCTGCCCACCAGCTGATAACAATACCTCGGCCTCGTAGCCTAGTTGGTAGTACATCTGCCTTCTAAGCACAAGGTCGCGGGTTCGAATCCCGCCCAAGGCAAACATTCGTGTGATGAGCACTTGTGTTTGCCTTGTGTCTGGATGTTGTATATTTATATATGTATGTATATCAGCTGTCTGACACCCATAGCACAGGCTCTGCCTAGTTTGGGGTCAGGTAGCCGTGTGTGAGATGTCCCACATAAAAAATAAAAAATAAATAAATATAATGTATCGGCGATACTGATAAGTACATAACTAGCTAATAAATGAGCATATAACAGACTATATCTTGAGTAATTATGATATGTTCTATAGAACAGTGATGTAGTTTTATGCTTTGCTCGCTTGAAAAGTGGGTTGGGAATTTTTGTGGGTTACACAGTCTAGTTACCACTCTACTTGGGAAATCTGGTTAAGGGACAGGTTAACAAAGAAAACGGTATATTCAGTTACAAATAAAAATTGTCTTTTGTATGTATAATTAATATCCGTAAAGTCTATAGCTATTTCCACATTTATTATATTTTTCATGTTAGATGCACTCGATTTGTTAGTTATCGCGGTTTGGAGTTAAGAAATAAATGCCCGGGTGAGATCGGTTCCATTTCCCATCTTATTAATAATATTAATATAATAAATCAATTTATTTCAGGCAATATTTACATATAGATGTACAAATATGTAAACAGAGGCCCATATCATAAATACATTACAGACCATCATACATATTTTTTATTTATTACTTAATCTAAACATTAAACCACACTGAGCTTCGGCGTGTGTGGTAGGTCGGCGGGCAGACGTCCTCGGAATTTCCGAAACACGACACCCTGCGAACAGAAGTCCTCCTTCATAAAGATTTTTTTATACCCACGCAAAAACAGTTTTATCCCTAGAGCCAAAGATTAAGAACCACTGCATTAAAAGCCTCGTAAAGAGACTAAACGAATGGGTACCACATTTCATTTCTGTCAAAAGTATTAAGAAACTAGCTTTCCGCCCTGTGGTTCCGCCTGCGCTATCAGTTTTTACCGTGGGAATGAGGTATTTTTTGTGTTTATCATAACATAACATAACATGTTATTCTGATTTATAAGCTATATTATTATAGAGTTTCATTAAAATCTATGAAGTATTTTTTGCGTGAAAGAGTAACAAACATACATCCATACTTATAAATTTTCGCGTTTATAATATTAGTAGGATTTTATAATCATACGCTCCGCTCGTCGCTACCCGCTGCGCTGTCATCCAGTACGAGGCTTTGTACTCAAAATAGACGCATGACACCCTCTGTACACGCCTGACGTCTGAACCATGTCGAGCGTGTGAACGAGGCAAAAGCACAACGCTTCCCGCCCGGTATACATACAGCCTACGTACGTTTTCAGACGCTTTTTTACACGTCTTTTCGTGTTGGTTGTTTTACGTTTTAGAAAGTTGTTTACAATTTTTGAACATGTAAGAGAACATAAGTATTGGTGGCGTTTCACTTTCTAAATGCAGTTGATTTGATAACCAGTGTGATAATAAAGCCTCGCAAAAACCACATATTGCACTCAATGAGGGATTTCCAAGATGGCATATCAGAAAAAAAAAGTTGTGTTGACTCAAATAGATGGCGTGCATGTCGAGTAAAATGTCAAACGCGCGCTTGTCAAACCAATGAGGCAGAGAAAAAACTGGCAACACTGTTGTTGTCAGTCACGCACTTTGTTGTGTTTCGAGTTTGTTTCGTGTTTTTGCGTGCTGAGTTGTGTTTAAAATTTTTGATTCGTTTTACCAGTGACCTTTAAGACTAACTTTTGTGACATTTTTTCCTATCTTCATGCACGTCAAAATGAAAATCCCTCATTCCCTCATTCCGCTAAAATATCTAAATTTAAGTTCTTGGTTTTTTTCATTAGTGGCGAAACGAAAAGGGACAGGTGATTGTCAACTTGAATTTAGAGACGTCAAACATCAACTTTACGCGTAGCATGCACCAATATATACCTATGTACCTATATTTATTACTATTCGAAAAAAAAGTTTATCAACCTTATTAATTTCCCGCTTCGAACCCGTGACCCGACACCATGGCACCAGGCTACGGACACAAGATAAAGGCTATAATACGAGTATGATAGTACCTACCTAGTAGGTTTAAAAGGGTTCAATTTGCCCTTTTATGTTTAAAGACTACTCTAACCTCACAGGTCAGTAAAAGTTTGTGTACACCATGCCAGTCAGCTAGGAAAGTATTTATTTATTTAATTAATTCAAGCGTCACCTTGCGGAAGCCTATAACACTAGTTGTAATGACTATTTAGCTTCTTTCACTCCACATTTATGGTATAGTAATTAATAATTATAATATTTTTGTCAGTTTAGTTTCTTTTTTGTCACTTAGCCAATGTTAAGCTGCGGGCGGGATGTCCAATGTAGCGAAGTAGATGGATACTGAAAAACAGCAATCATGCTGAGGAGTCATCCTTACTACCGAAACTTTGTAGGTGTATTGTCAAAAAATATATATTTTTTTGTAATGTTTCACTGTACTCTTTTGTCTGGTAAATAAAATTATTTTTTTATTTTTTAGAACGATTTTTCTTGCAATACATAATGCACTGCCCGTTATTACAGAAGCAAACGCGATGTCACAACATACTATGCACCTTATATTGAACGCGCGTTCCGGCCCACCACGAAGCATCTCAAAAGTTGTTCGGTAAACATAGAAATTTGACAGTATTAACGGTCAACCCGCATCAGTTTAATCTACGCTATTTCCACACCTAAAGATTGCCTGGTAGAAATTGCTACCTTAGCAATAAGATCGCCTTTTGACTGAAGAGAATAAAAATAGATTAAAAAAAATTACAAACGAACAAACAAACAACGACAACAATATTTTGCTGTAATTACATTTATTTATTTTATTTACAATTTATTGCACACATAGCCAGACAAAGGACAGTCACAAATACGAGGAGAGTTGTCATGTCACAACAGGACTGCTTATTATTTTGTTCTGTATAATTTGTTGTCTTTCTGTATTCTTATTATAGTATATTATTGTATTACTATTCTAGCATAAGCTACTGGTACAATATAAACGGAACTTTAGAGTACAGTAAAACCGTATACTTTACGATGCATTACTACGACTGTTACGGCTTAGGGTTCGCGCTGCCTGCTCCCATGGGCTTCCCAATGTTATCCTTCGGTCAACCTCCTACAAATGAAAACGTGATTGGTGACCGTATGTTAGTTTATCTGGGTCAGGACGCTGCTGGTACTATTACTTAATCTTGTACCACAGGCAATAGTAATAAATATATTATGAACATTAATTCCGAAGTTGAGTAGCGATAGAAGTTCACACTGTAATTTGGTAATAAATAAAAATATTTGGTGTGGTATTGGTTTAATTCTTATAGCAAGCTTACGGAAAATGTGGGGATTCTTTTTTAAATTTGACAGAGCTTAAATTTACGTTTTAAATAACGGAAATAAACTAGGTGAAACCTTTTTATAAATTCAAGGAGTGTGTAGTAGGCAACCTATAATTTAGGGACCTTCTATGGTGTTACTAAAATTTTACTACGGTTTTATCAAAATCCTTTTAAATATTTCACGAAGTAATTGCGAAATAAAGTGATTAATTAATGAAAAATGTATCATTGAAGAGTTAATCAACCACGTCACAGGACTTCGTGATAATATTCGCAAATAATTTGTAATTTACCAATAATGGGAGATTTTCTGACAGCTTGAAATTATTAAAAAATAAACGAGCGTTCTTCCAGATTTTCATAGATGACGCTAGTAGAATGATTAGAACAGTGAGATTTATTGTAGACTTTTTGACTTTTTTTGGCGGATTGTACATGGTTCTGACTGAGATTAATTTTAGGATAATTAGTTGATTCATTTGAATGTTTTTTTTTTATAATCCAATACTTCTGTATTTATTACCTAAGTATTTACAAGTGCCATCTGTTAAGCCGTTTTGTAAGGATTTTTTTTATTTGCTACAGGAAAACTTCCCATTGTTTCAGCAAACATTTCATCAATCCATTTAAAATGCATAGTTTTCGTCCACACAAATATAGAGGGCGCTCACGTACACACATTCGTTTTATTCAGCTGAAAACCATCACTACGAGGCCCTCTGCCGGGATATTGGTCCATACATTACTCCCTGAAAGACCGCGACGACGTTGACAAATGGCGACACATGTGGACAGTGAATGACAGTTCAAAAAAGTTCACAGATAAAATATAACGTAACATATTTTATTTTCCCATGGTCTAAGAAAACAAGGTCTTCCATTCGGACCACGTGACTGACACAAGCCTACGTCATCTTGCGCTGTTCATCCTTGTCGAATGCGTGTTAATAGACAAGGATGTGTGTTAATAGACAAAGATGAACAGCGCAAGATGACGTAGGCTTGTGTCAGTCACGTGGTCCGACGAATGGAAGACTTTGTTTTTTTATACCATGTATTTTCCATGGATTTAGTTAGTACAGAAGCCAGTACATGCGGTTGGACATTCGCACTAGGAAATTCACCCCTACCGCTACGGAATACGGGCGCTCTCAAGGTCAACATATCCAGCCGCATTTGCTGGCTACTGTACTGTTCATACACCGAACCGGAGATCATGCATGATGAGATAAATGAATGTGGATAAAGCGAAAGAAATGTGTGTAGATCGTAGAGAGTCGAAGGAAGTGGTGTCTGCCTACAACTCCGGCAAAGAGGCGTGACTGTAGGTATTAATAAAAGAATATAAAAACTTTACTACGTGATAGATTGCTTGGTTTTTTTTTCTATTTTTGACTGGTTGTCTTGTCACATTATTTTGTATATTTACGGGTCTTAAAGCGAAAAAATAATGTCTAAATAATGTCTACTAAGCGCAAAACCCTCAACGCGGCAAATTTTAAATAAAATAAATAATACATAGTTTAAAAAACTAAAAAACACGCTTCCTGTCCGCCATCTTGGACGTCCGCCATATTGAATTTAAGTCACGTGACTGTTTTTTTCGTATTCCTGACAGCAAACCCTTTCATTTGATACCAATATCATGGGGGTGGATTTCAAACAGCCAGTTCGCCAACATAGGGAGGCCGCCATATTGGATTTGTAATGACGTTTCTTAGCTAGTCATGTATTGTCATCAGAACTCAGAGCGTGTGCAAAATTTCATCCTAATCGAAGACCGGGAAGTGGGTCAAATTAAGATTCCAAGATTTTCTTACATACATAGTTACTTACAAGTGAAGCGAATATAAAGCGTGTAAAAACATCCTGGCAACCCCGATTCTATGGATTTACCTAATTTGATACTTTTTTTTCTGTGAAACTTTTTTGCCAGTACAGTGTTTTCCAATTTCATCGTTGTCTACCTTAATTGCCAAACTTTATTAAAAATTTATCGTCAATATACTTAATAAATGGTATCGAAACCTGCCACAAGGGCCACCTCAAAATATTGTTTAAAAAAATACCTCTCGTCGATTTAACAAACAAATCCAAACTCAGCAAGAACACAATTTTTCACAGCAGCGATGACGGCGTTTGAATTAATAATCCGTAAGCGACAGATATTAATCGAGCCTCGATATAAACAACCCTAATTTTTATCGATAATCGCTCCATCTGTTACCTGTCGCTGTGAAACGGAAGATTTTCGATAATAATCCCTTTTTTTACGATAACGGCTACGGCGTAGTAAATTCGTAGCCAGTCGTAGCACTGAGCTACGACAACTGCTTTCAATGAAATATTGAAAACACTTTTTATTTCCCCTTAAATCATAAACATGCTTAAAGTTAAGCAACATAGTCGGTCTCGTAGCTTAGTTGGTAGTACGTCTACCTACGAAGCACAAGGTCGCGGGTTCGAATCCCGCCCAGGGCAAACATTCGTGTGATGAGCCTGTATGTTTTACATTTATATATGTATGTATATCAGCTATCTGACATCCATAGTACAGGCTCTGCCTAGTTTGGGGTTAGATGGCCCTGTGTGAGTTGTCCTACATATTTATTTATTTTATTTACATTCTAACCCTGTTCGATATTCAAATGTCTATTAAACTACTAGGACATTATTAGACATGTAAGTATAGAATTAGTGTACATTTAACCTAGAAATTATAAGCATTTATTGAAATAATAATAAACTTATGCATAAACATAATAATCGTATTAGTCTATATAAGATTTAAAAAGTAGTGAGTGGTAGTAACAAAAATTTGACCCATATCTTCGGCCCTCCCTACTACAATTCGACCCGTATCTCTACATCTATGCAATTTGGTGAAATAGGAGTTACGACGTTTTCCATCCACGGAGATTTGACATTGATAAATTGAATTTTCTTGTGCAGCTGAATAAGTAGGGTTGTTATACTAAAATGTAAATGGTGAGGGTTTTTATGAATATAACGAGTATGTTACTGAAATGTCATCATCATCATCATCATCTCAGCCGAAAGACGTCCACTGCTGGACAAAGGCCTCCCCAAAGGATCTCCATAGTGATCGGTCCTGCGCGTGTACGGAAGTTTCATACGAGTATGTAGGAAACTTAATACGCACCCTTAACCTTGGTCTTGGTGTAGGTAATTGTAGGAGCTGTAATTAGGAATCTTCCTTTAAGCCATAATTCCCAACACTTACATCTAAATGCCTCGTAACTTGCTAAAAACGCGTCATAAAGCTCGTTTTTCATAACCCATTAGCAAAATCTGGGTTAATTTCGAAAGTAATGAATAATTAACTAAGTTCATAACCGAGCTTAACGAGTGTCATTTTGAACGAAAGCTTATTTTTTTTCTTAACAGCTTAGTAAAAGCACTTGTGTTATGTATGAGATAATTTAGAAATTTAACCGTACTTTTTATTTAATTTTTTATATAGCTCTGACAAACCTTAAAAATTGTTCGAAAATTCTTTAGACAGAAACAAAATTACAAAAGATTTATTTCACTTTTTTGTAGTTATAATAATCGTTAACAGCTCATAGTATGTCCCCAGCAAGGGGCTCGAGCCTACCCTGAAATTAGGGTGAGCAGGCCTTAGTCGACCACGCTGGCCGAGTGCGGGTTGGTCAACTTCACACACAACCTTTGAATTACTTCGCGGCTGTGGGCAGGTTTCCTCACGATGTTTTCCTTCACCGTAAGGGTATCGAATAACGAACATATGAATTCGAAAATGGAAAGACATTGGTACGTGCCGAGGCTCGAACCCCCGAACTTTCGAATGGAAGTCAACGGGCCTAGCCACTTCGCCACCGACGCTCTAATTATAAAAATAATAATTATAATACTATTAAATTTGTATTTCGTGTTTAATAAGAATATTAACTACCCTTATAATTACTCTCTAGATATCTAACAAGATAGTCTTTGTTTAATCTACAAAGAACGTTCCTTGTTGAGTGAGTTTTAATGAATGGGTCTAAAAATAAACATCTTAGCTCATCAGGCGGGCGGAAAAAGCCCCAAGTATTGAGGGTCATCGAGCGGGAAATGACGCATCAGCATCCTTCACATCTTCGGATTCTGCTGCTCAACCTCAAGTTTGGAAGAAGAGATAACATTATATACCTAAAACTAGTGGCCTATTAAGATTCACAAGTTATTGTTAGATTTTACTCTTTTTTTGAATAGACCAATGCTTGTGTCGAAAAAGTACGACCAATCAAGCTTCACCGGACTTGATTGCCTAGAGTTTATTTACATAGTTGCGACACCTTAGGCGACTCAATAATTCTGACAGTAGGGTTTGTGAGCTAGGCTAACCTCGAAATCCATACGACAATCAAGCAAGCAGCCATTACGTCTACACCTTAGAGCAACGCCGGCCTTCCGTACTACACTAATCAACGTTGTTTGTTTGCATCGAATAGGCTCCGAAACTACTGAACCGATTTCAAAAATTCTTTCATTGTTGGGAAGCTACATGATCCCTGGGTATCATAGGCTATATATATATTTTTTTAATAGGGATCCTTACTAAAACTGCAATAATGTAACCCAAGGTGTAAAAAAATATTTAAAATATTCCTAATAATTGAAAATGCTCCGATCCGAAAGTACTGAACCGATTTTAAATAAAAAATATATTTGTTTGTCAATGAATTTGCTGTGTATATTTTAATACTTCATAACAGGAAGGGAAATTCGGATGATTGGCTTAAAAAGATTTAGCATGTACCTACGAGTAGGTAATTTATCGCAGCAATTTTTAAATACTCCTTATTTTTTCTATTAGTTATTTCATGTATATAAAACTATCGAGTATCTGACACAAAAGCTTAAAAAAACCGTCTCATTATTTTTACAACAATGCGAAATTCAGATCCTTTTTGTTGAATAATAAATAAAAATTCGATGTAACTTTAAAAGTAAACCTTATAGTACTGCCAACAACCCTTCTAAAGCATCTACTCAAATTACCAAGATTTTAATCAATTAAAGTGCTTTTATTCAGGTGGCATGGAGCGTAGCGCGTTAATAATGCAAGTCAGGGGAGGGTCCATCTATCTATGTCGGGATGCATTCCGGGACTGTCGCCTCGGCTCCCATTCAGGGTGCGGGCAGACGGGCTGCAGTACAACCGCAGTGTAACCGCAAAAAAGCAGTGTTGAATTTACTCGTATATACAGCAAAATAAGCTATTTTTTTAACAGTTGACGTCTACAATGGAGTATGAATGTAATGCACACAAAACTTTATATTAGTTACTAGCTGCTTCAGCTTCCGCGCGCGTTAATAGATTTTTGGGAATTTAGTATTTTTCCGCGGTAAAGGTAGTGTATGTCCTTTACCAAGCTCTATCTTATCTTTATATTAAGTCAAATTGGCTGGTTTTGGCGTCAAAGCGTAACAAACAGACAGACAGACAGAGTTACTTTCGCGTTCATAATATTAGGAGGAGTTTTTCATCGAGGTTCTTATTGAGAAACTAGCTTTCCGCCCCGCGGCTCCGCCCGCGTTAATAGGATTTCCCGTAAAAAAGAAGTATTTTCCCTTGGTAAAAAGTAGCCTATGTGTTATTCTGATGTATAAGGTATATTATTCTAAAGCTTTATTAAAATCCGTCGAGTAGTTCCAGAGATTAGCGTGTACAAGCAGACAGACAGACGGTAATTTTTTTCAAAACTTGTATTTTTGTGTTCAGCTACACTCCCTTTATCACCTACAATCAGTTTTTTTTAAAACAAATCAATGTACAGACACGCCGATTCTTCAGTTTTATTATACATAGTATATAAGAAGAAGAAGATAGATAAGCTGAACAACTGGTGAAACCAACATAATGTCACATCACAACAAAACTACAGCTCCCGCGTATAGTAGTCCGTCTGCAAAGCCCCTCAATTTTATTGTGTTCTAGAACTCTACGGAAAATAAATTGTTTGTCCTTCATTTCCATTACGTTGTTGAGTTTGTTCTGAACAATTCATCTTCATTACGTTCTTTTTATGTTTAATTAGTATTTTTTCTTACATTACCTACGATGTTGTTATTTATTGGTTTATAAAATTAAACCCCGACCAGAAAAATAAAAAACCTCTACATTTTGAACTGTGAAAAAAACTATTTGAATTCACTTGAAATTATTTTATTAGAATAGTGCCTGATATTTCGATTCATAATATTTATCATGCTTGCATTTCATCAAAATTGGTACTGCAGGTTGACCGTAAAAATAACTAAAATAACATTATATAATATAATAATACGTGGGACATCTCACGCACGGCTATCTGACCCCAAACTAGGCAGAGCCTGTACTATGGGTGTCAGACAGCTGATATACATACATATATAAATATACAACATCCAGACACAAGGCAAACACAAGCGCTCATCACACGAATGTTTTCACTGGGCGGGATTCGAACCCGCGACCTTGTGTTTCGTAGGCAGACGTGCTACCAACTATGCTACAGAGGTCGGTATGATTTCACAATATCATAGATATGTAATTAAGGCAAAGTTCCATCCCAGTGTAATTATAAACAGTCAGAAGGCTATTCTCATTATCCGAGCTTAGTACTATCATGTGTGGGTTGGAGTGACGTGCCGTTTAATAACCGAGCGGGTGGGCAGGCCTGAATTATGTATGAGCTCAGGAATTCTGGACAGTACGGGAGACTTGACAACAGGGTAATTCAATTGCAGGCTGAGGTTTAGGGGTATGGTGATTTGGGCGGACAGGATAATGAAGAAGCTTTCGTGGTGTTACTACTTGGATATACGTACGCCGATAAGTATAAAAATGCACGCGAGAGGACTTGATGAAGGCTACTGACGACGCTATTCGAGTGGCTGGTTTCTGGGCCGAGACTGTCTGAGTTTGCTGTCGACTCGAAAAGAAGATGAAGTATAAAAATCTGCTTGGAATTCTTGTTGTATTTCAGTGCGTTCACTGCTGGGCTTCCTTTTTGTTTTCGACCTTAGTTCTCAGTTTCGGTTGATTACAATCGGCTTATAAAATGTGTTTATTGAATAACTAGTGTCAAAGTTAATATCAGACTTTTTTCTATTTATACTCTAAGGTTAATATGCTGTCGGTGCATAAGGTCAAATTTTGTTTATGAGTCAAGCGTCTATAGCATCATTTGCAGATGCTATATTGAGTTTTGTCTCATAGTACAGTGACCAGCACTCGTATTTCATATGAACCCGGAGTTTCTTTCCTAATTATACACAGTCCAAGTATATACACACACACACAAGCTTATACACACTTTGTCACATCACATCACGCACATGGACATTCACTGCAGTAGCGTTCGTAGCTTTCCACAGTCACTATAAGCGAGCTATCACACTGGCGACAAAGACAAAGTCGTGCAAAACCGAAAAGGGACGCAGTTATGCGCAAGAGTGAGCGCGATGTATTTGTATCTCATTCTAACGCATAACTGCGTCCCTTTTCGTTTTTGCACGACTTTGTCTTTGTCGCCAATGTGACAGCTCGCTAAGAGCGGAATCTCCTCACAGGCTACAAAGCTTACGATCTTATTTTTTCTGTTTCTATTAGTTTTTAGTGTGCAATAAACTATAATAATAATAATAATATACTTTATTGACACCAAGGAAAATATTACAGAGAAAAGCATAACAAATCAGCAAGAAGTCAACGGGCGGCCTTATTGCTACGGTAGCAATCTCTATTATATATCTCTAAACTATAATATTCTTTTCTATTCTAAAGCTTACTAGGCGATTCCAATCGACACGTTGTTACCAAAAAGTTTAAAGCTATGAAAGTACGAGTATTATAAAACAATTATGACGGCCTCGTAGCCTAGTTGGTAGTACGCCTGCCTACGAAGCACAAGGTCGCGGGTTCGAATCCCGCCCAGGGCAAACATTCGTGTGATGAGCACTTGTGTTTGCCTTGTGTCTGGATGTTGTATATTTATATATGTAATGGCTCTGCCTAGTTTGGGGTCAGATGGCCATGTGTGTCCCACATATTTATTATATTATTAAAAAATATATATTATTGAAGTGCGCATGTCGGATATCGGAAGCCCTTTAACGCTGTGCTTGCCGCAAACGAAAGACACGCCTGACCAAAACTTTCCTTCGGGTTTGTGCACGTTTCTTCACAATATTGTACATACACATACGTAAATACTTCGTCCCAAGAGTTCTTAAAATAGAAATTTAGAGACAACACAATAAAGCTCTTATACAAAACGGTATGCTTTTACAAAGAATTTACAACGGATTTTTCTGAACGCACCATTACCCAAATTATCCCTCCAAATGTAGCCCTTTTAAGGTGCGTCTTCACTGGGAGACTGATTTAACGAAAAATTGTGGACGCGGGTGGTGATTGCAATGTTTACGATATAAAAATAATAATAATCAAAATAGCGAATGTTTAGGCGCGTAATTATATCATTAACAGCTCATATATGTCCCCACCATAGGGGCGCTCGAGCCTACCCTGAAATCAGGGTGAATAGGCCTTAGTCGACCACGCTGGCCCAGTGCGGGTTGGTCAACTTCACACACAACCCTTGAATTAATTCGCGTGTGCAGGTTTCCTCACGATGTTTTCCTTCACCGTAAGACCGTCGAATAAACGTACATATGAATTCAAAAATCGAAAACACATTGGTACGTGCCAAGGTTTGAACCCGCGAACCTTGAATGGAAGTCACGACCCTAGCCACTTGGCCACCGATGCTCCTAATTATATGTCTTCTTGTAATTTT
The DNA here is from genome assembly GCA_948473455.1 of Teleiodes luculella. Taxonomy (NCBI): domain Eukaryota; kingdom Metazoa; phylum Arthropoda; class Insecta; order Lepidoptera; family Gelechiidae; genus Teleiodes; species Teleiodes luculella. Next base: position 2,075,435 of record OX419594.1, read on the forward strand.
TCAGTCGGTTTATTATTTTACATTATGTGCAATTTGTTTATTCATTTGGGATGAGAGCCTGCCCTGGTTTGATTTGAGCAAAGGTAACACAGATCGAACGATTTTTTTAATCGTCATCGTCTTCGGCCGTCTCGCTAGTAGTGTGTTGGCCCTATCGTACAAACCTCAAAGTTTTTACTAGCGGGGTATTGAATGGTTTGCCGCTGAGTGGTGCTTTAATATTGAACAATTTGGTATATTTTCGAAATATTATTTTGTTATATACGATACGCGTTTTATCACATATTGTATTACATAATATGCATCAGAAACCTCTTAAGTCCTTTTTTTATTGGTCATTTTTTATTTTTTTAGTATCGATGAAGATATGTTAAATATTTACAAGATTTCAGCGACTACTAAAATACCTTTATTTTATACTTATAGAGTTAATACTCTAAGTTCCCATTAACAATACTATAATACGTTTACTTCTAACGTTGTTTGGGTCATTAATAAACAATGCTAAAGTTAAATGCATAAGGTAAGATAGATAATTATTGGTTTTCAGGTTTTACCGCTTTCACGCTAAAACTCTTGAAAGGATTTCGATGAAATTTGACAAATAAGCTAGCTTAGCTAATTTAGCGTCTACACTCTACTTGTTACCGGGGGCAATGTCACAATACAATGCGGGCTAGTATTTAAATAGATGTTTATCACTACATAGTATAAACAAAGTCGCTTTCTCTGTCCCTATGTCCCTATTTATGCTTAAATCTTTAAAACTACGCAACGGATTTTGATGCATTTTTTTTAATAGATAGCGTGATTCAAGAGGAAAGATTATAATGTATAATACTTTCATAATAACCATTTTCCCGTACGGAGCCGGGGCGGGTCGCTAGTTAAAAAATAAAACATGAATTACTTTATTTCATGAAAAAGTGTAAAAAATATCTGTTAGTTAGCCAATTCGCTAAAAAGTTTCACAGACAATACCTAACACTTATTATTGCCAGATACATAAAAAAACACGACCCTGCCGAATACATTGAGCATCCTCAAGACAGATCTAATAAAAATACCTATCGCCTAAGAGCCTTTAAAAATTTCATCGGCCGCACACCTATAGAACCTCCATCTACCCATCCCACTCCCACCTCCCGAACCCCCCGCAGGAGAGAGGGGGACGCCGTGAAAAGATATAACGAAGAGCCCTTAGAGGGCGAGTTTTGAAACTCATGTGAGAACAATAGAGATTTTTGTTGTAAGACCTGTGGCGTAAATATAGGATTTTATAAATTCAATGAATTTGAGGCTATTAAAATCTACTGAAACTTGCAAACTTATGAGTTACTATTGCAATAATAAAAAAAGGGATGAAAAGCCTACACTTAGGCAATTATGACTTTTTTTTTTAATTGACCTATGCTAGAGTCGAAAAAGTACGACGAATCAAGCTTCACCGGACTTGGCAATTATGACACAGACAGAAAGACAGACAAAGTATCAATTAAAAAAAACCTTCATTCTTAATGAGATCAACTTTAACACACAAAATAAGCAATTTGTTGTGTACTTACACAACATAATGAGGCTAACTCTTATGAAAGAGTAAAAAGAGTTAAGATTATAAACACAAAGCACCTCTCAGGATCTAAATTATATAAACCCAATCTTAAATCACGAACACGCGATAACCGTGCGAAAACCTTCCAATCACTTTCGCTCGACGACAGTCACGGATGCGAGCGTCTCAAAGATCGCCCTCCAAATTTACGCGCGAATAAAGGAAACCTGATACCCGCGTTTGTTACAAGTACTTGCGAGTTAAGTGAAGTTAGTTCTAAACGCTTCGCAGCTACCTTCGTTAATAGACTTGGGTTTCCGTGTTACGGAGTGTATATGTTACAGTCATAGTGATTAAATAGATATTATACATAATGACTGGTCATTATATTTATATAATAACAAAATTGACTAGACAATATGATAAATTAATCACTTCATCCGGATATTATTCATAATAGCGGGTCAAAGTTAGCCAAAGTAATAAATACGGTCCTGACTTGTTACCCCTCCCGCTCTTCATCCCGCTGCCGCGTCGCGTGATCTCTGTGTTCTTTTTAAATGACTAGTGAGCTTTTCTAATTTGTAAAGTTAAATAACTTTAAAACAATTTTATTTAATGTAGAATTATTATCTATGGCAATGTTATTTTAATTCTTAATATTAAAAGTCAAACCTCTTGTGTAACTCAAAATGTCACTTGAGCCTTACTTGTAACAATAAATAATACTTATGACTCAATTAATGAAAGAAAGAAAGAAAAGAAAAGAAAGAAAAATAATTTATTGGCCAAAAAAAATTTAGTACATTAGATATGTATATCTTTAATTGAATCTTACACTTAGGCAACAATAGGAAGAGGCTCAGCTTTGTGCAACACAAGCCGACATCGACTTGTGCAGCGCTGTTTTTCAGCCCTAGTTTAATGAATGTCAGTTCATTTTAAATATTTTATTATTGTAGTCTTCAACGATAGATACCAAATACCTGTATTAATCTGTTCTTTTTTGTTGTTTTTAACGGCTAGTAAGCTTTAAGTTTACTTTATAAAGTTTAATTACATTAATAATGTTAATTAATGTAGAATTATTATCTATGGCAATGTCATTTTAATTCTTAATAAAAACCTTAACAGTACCTACTTGTTTTATTACATTATCCAAGTCTTGGAAGATATTATATAAAATTGCTAGTTAATGTGATTAATTCCGTGTCAATTATCACTTTATCTAAATTGAGTAGACATTATAAATAATGGCTAGATAATATACATAATATCCAGATTAATTACTTTGGCTGTAACATATATAAGCCTTTACATCTATTTATGAATAAGCTAAGAAACGAATAATATGTTGGCCCTACACTATGTAATAATAATAATAATAATCATCATTTATTCATGGTAACAGTACACACTATAAAAAATTTACATGTTCCGCCAAACTGTTAAGCAGTTTGTTGGCAGAAATGGTTCCCTTAGTAACATGTATAATATACTGCTATAACACTACTTTACATTTTATTATATTTTACTTACGTTATAAGTTTGTATTACTACCTTTTACCCACAGTATTTAGTTCGAAACTCATTTAATAACACCGTTTAATAAATACAATTTTAATTTATTCTTAAAAACATTGTTTACTCTTACTTTTACTTATATTTAGTTTAATTCTGTATTACGACCCTTTACCCACAATATTTAGTTTGTAAGTCATTTAATAAATGTAACTTTAATTTATGCTTAAAAATATTTTTACTCTTACTTTTTCTTATATTTAACGGTATTTCGTTACAGATTTTAGGAATCAGATATGGTCTGGCTCGTTTATCATAATAGTTACTACACTACTAACTAGGCAACGGGGCGGTAGTATGTGGAAAATATTTAGCTTGGTGCTTTTCGTAACAATTTTCTCAAAATTAGGGTTAGTGAGTAAATCATTGTAAATAAGTATAAAATTGTAAAACACATTACAAGTCCGGTGAACATTGATTGGTCGTACTTTTTCGTCACAAGCATTATCATAGGTCAATTAAAAAAAACATATTTTTGGCTTTGCACGTTGTTCGTAGCACTCATTGTCGTAGCTCGTAGCAAGTTCGTAGCTTTTCTTTCGTAGCTCGCAATACTTAGTAGGACTTCAGTTAAAAAAGTGAATCACAGTAAATTTCGATTAAAGTTTTGTTTCATTTCTATGGATGCAAGAAACTTATTGGTTTTTATTCCGAAAAAGAAAATACAGTATCTAATGCGTACATTTTTATGGCAATTAATTAATTACTTTTTTAAAACGTGGGCGGAAGAGCGGAACTATAGAATGTATTCACTTTTACCACACTTTTACATAAAATTCACAAACACGCGCGATAATGCTTCACAAAAAAAAGAAAAATTCAAACAATATTTATTGACATAAAACAGTTGCACTGATTTCAAAGATAAATGGAAAAACGAGTGTGTGTGTCCCTGTAACTTCTAAAATAAGAGAATGATAAAACTAAAAAAAATATATGATTGTACATTACCATGCAAACTTCCACCAAAAATTTGTTTGAACGAGATCTAGTAAGTAGTTTTTATAATACGTCATAAATCGTAAACCACAATTTACCTACCTTTCACTATTATTAAAACATCGATGAAAGTAACAACGAACTACAAGAACTTTTCTATCATGTTACTTGCTGCTGTGGAACCCTTGATGGGCGAGTCCGACTCGCACTTGGCCGCTTTATTTCTAAATGATACGATAAAACTATATAAAGCGTGGCGTCTAGCTATTGTAGAAAGGATAACAAAAAACGTGGTGGCACGTGCATACTTGTAGAAAATAACCTGTCGTATAAAGAAGTTAACTTATCTAGTAAATATGTCATACCTAAAATATTTGAATGTTGCGAAATTTTTCTTCCGTCTAATAATTTATTAGTGCTTTGTCTCTACAGAACTCCAGATAGCGATGCAAAAATATTTTTGGAAAGGCTAGAGTATCTCTTACACGATGTCTTTGTTAAGTTTAAACGCAACATTAGGGTTGTAGTAGCAGGAGACCTCAACATTGATACCCTGAAACCTGGTAAACTTGCTGACCATTTAAAAGACATAGCCTTAAATTTTAATATTAAACTACATATCAATGAACCTACAAGGAAAACCGCTTGCCTAGACCACATATTGAGTAATATAAAAAATGCAACAGCAAATACCATACCGCTTTACTTGTCCGATCATGAAAAGCACAATTACTTCAATTCCCAGTCAGATCGAAAAGAAACTCACCTAAATCATATTTTGTCTTTAAAAGAGACTACTCCGTAGAGAATATTGAGAAATTTAATCAACATCTCAGATGTCTGACATTTAATGACGTTTTTCAGGAAACTGACCCTAATACTGCTTTTGTTAAGTTTCATGAGGTGTTTTGTCTTTTATATAAAATGTGCTTTCCTGTAATAAAAATAAGGCAATCCGATTCCAGGGAACAAAAATGGATTAGTAAAGGATTGAAAAAAAGCTGTAAAACAAAAAGGAAGCTTCGATATAACTTCTACAAAAATAAAACATTAGATAATAAACAAAAATATATACAATATTCAAAAATTTTAAAACAATGCATATACAATCTAAAAAAGAATGATAATATTAATTTTATTAAAAGTAGTAAGAATATAAATCAAGCTGCATGGAAAATTATTAATAATGAAATAACAAATAATAATAATAAATGTAATATTGACTCTATTAAAGATAATGAAAATACATTAACTGATCCCTCAAAAATTGCCACAAAATTTAACAACTACTTTATAGAAACAACTGATAACGACACAAATGGCTGCTTGCCTAGAGTAATGATCCCTAATGCTGCTCCTCAGACTATGTTCTTAAAGCCTATTTCGGTTGATGAGGTCAAGAAAGAAGTAATGAGTCTAAACTCGACAAATTCCACGGGTTTTGACGAAGTTTCAACGAAAGTAATCAAATCATGCATTGACAGTATTTGTAACGTTTTGACTTATTTAATTAATTTGTCATTTTCTTCAGGAACTTTCCCAGATATCCTAAAAATCTCAGTCGTAAAGCCCATATATAAAAAAGGTGATAAAAGTGACGCAAACAACTATAGGCCCATAGCATTAATATCAATATTTGCCAAGATCTTTGAAAAGTGTATATTTCGACGCATGATTGAGTATTGTAATAAATATAAATTAATAAAACCTGAACAATTTGGCTTCCATAAAAATAAATCAACGACTACTGCTATTTTTACTCTGATACGAAACATTTTAAATGAAGTTAATAAAAGGCAACTTACATCAGTGTTATTTTTGGACTTAAGTAAAGCCTTTGACTATGTAAATCATGACCTTCTTTTAAGTAAATTGGAATCATTCGGAATACGAGGCGTAACTCTAGATTGGGTTAGATCTTACTTGCAAAATAGAAAACAACAGGTGGTGATAACAAAAATCAACAGTAGAAACGAGCTAATATCCTATAACTCAGAATTCAAATACAATAAATGTGGAGTACCGCAGGGAAGCGTTCTGGGACCCTTATTGTTTTTACTTTATGTTAATGATGCCCCTGATGTTACAAAGAATAAGTGTGTAATGTTTGCTGATGACATTTCTTTTATTGTGACAACGAAAGGAAAAATTAACAATGACTTGGTTAAAACACATGAAGCTGACATAATTAATACTATGCATTTGATAATAAAATGGCTCGAAAATAATAATTTACAAATAAATCTGACTAAAACTAATTTTATGAATTTTAATAATCTAGAAAATTATAAAGTATCTAATAAAATACATATTAATTACAAAAACACTGACATTAAAGAAGTTAATGAAATAAAATTTTTAGGAGTAACTATTGATAAAAATCTTAGTTGGAAGTCACAAATTGAAAATATCAGTAAGAGAATAAATAACTTTGCATTTGTGCTTAGACGCCTCAGAAACGTTACAAATAAAAAAACCGCGATCGCTGCATACCACGCGCATGTAGCATCTATTTTACGATATGGGCTAATAGTTTGGGGAAATGGCACGGAGATAAATAGGGTCTTTTTGGCGCAAAAAAAGTGTATTAGAGCGCTAATGGGTGTCTCATCTACTGATTCATGCAGGCCAGTGTTCAAAGATCTAGGCTTATTAACTTTACCGGAATTGTATATCTATGATGCAGGTGTTTTCGTAAAAAAGCATCCAGCTTTATTTAATAAAATTTGTGACATTAGTACTAGAAATCGTAGAGACCCAGACAGATTAATTTATGACTCAATTCCCTCATCTGCGAAATATAGTAAAAATTGTTTGTGCATGATAGTAAGAATATACAATAAGATACCCATTGACATAAGAAATTTACATTTGAATTTATTTTCGACAAAATTATACAAATGGCTCCTTGAGCAAACTATATACAGTGTGAAGGATTTTCTGACATAACATGTTAATATCTCTTTTTACTTTTATGACATCCATTTAATTTTGTTTGTAATCCGATTCTTTATGTTATATAATGTGACTTTATTTTTGCATGCTATTTTTTTGTAATGGCGAAACATGCGAACAAAACTGTTATTTAAAATCTTTACTACCATGTTTGATGCAATAAATGATTTCTTATTCTTATTCTTATTCTTATTAAAATTATCGCAAAATACGTAATTTGGCATACCGCGTAGTAAAAGGCGGGGTGAGCGTGTGACCTTGCCACAAATTTTGGCGTTACATTTTTTTAATAACTTTCAAGAAAAGAAAAAGGTCAATGGACTTTTATCCAGATTTATATAAAACATACTATAGCCTGTGTCAGAAAACTCCACTCTTCTATATAAACAAAAGAGACAACGATATAATTAAATTAATTAAACTTGGGCAGGTACAAGTAACTTTTCGGCCAAACTCGAGCCTTTCTAACAACGGCAATAAATTCATAACGGCGGAGATAAAAGGGTGGGTAAGATAGAAAACCTCCTTTATAAAGGTTGAGCTTCACTTGTCAGACATAAAGGGCAACGTAAAGGCACAGGCGGCAACAATATACAACATTGTCGCATGCCACATAATGATAAATCTTGTGGTATGCTACAAATATAAAATAATAGCTGCGCACGCGCTGTGTTTAAAAAAAAGGCGGGGTAAAAATAATTTAAGATTTTGACTGGGGATATAAGGTACCACCATGCAAAATTTCATTCAAATCGGTCCAATAGTTTCGGAGATTAGCACGTACAAACAGACAAACAGAGCAAAAAAATCTGGATAATATGTATACTATATCTCTTCTTACATCCCCCTTCTTTCATTCCCCGAATCAGTTTTTAGCATTTGTTTTCTATGTACTAATTTTCGACCTCTACAGTTTTATTATATAGATATAGTGAGTTAAAAAGATTATTCCCAATTTTATTTTCATCCGCGATGAGTGGAATTCGACCTTCATTTTGTAGTCTTAATCACTCCACCCTTTTATTCCGTTTCATATTGTTAATCCAAAAAGGTTCACAAGGCGGAAATTACCAAATCTGAAAAAATACAGGCCCGTTTTAAAGTATTCCTCTATACTGCACTATTTACATATAGTCCACTTCTGGCCTAAGGTCTCTCTTATCACTACATAGTATAAAACAAAGTCGCTTCCTCTGTCCCTATGTCCCACCCTTTGAACGCTTAAATCTTTAAAACTGCGCAACGGATTTTGATGCGGTTTTTTTTAATAGATAGAGGGATTCAAGAGGAAGGTTTATATGTATCACTACATAGTATAAAACAAAGTCGCTTCCTCTGTCCCTATTTCCCTCCCTTTGTACGCTTAAATCTTTAAAACTGCGCAACGGATTTTGATGCGGTTTTTTTTAATAGATAGAGTGATTCAAGAGGAAGGTTTATATGTATAATACATGCATAATATACTGAAGGATAACCCACAATAACCATTTTCCCGTGCGGAGCCGGGGCGGGTCGCTAATAGAATATTATATACTTTTGATGTACCTACGCTTTGTAATTAATCCATTGCAAGTGCAGTTGCGTCGGTGGACAAGTAGCTAGGGCCGTTGACTTCCATTTGGAAGTTCGCGGTTTCGCACCTCGGCACGTACCAATTGTTTTCGATTGTCAAATTCATATGTACGTTTATTCGACGCTCTTACGGTGAAGGAAAACATCATGAGGAAACTTGCACACACCTGTGAAGAAATTCAAAGGTTGTGTGTGAAGTTGACCATCCCACACTGACCCAGCGTGATCGACTAAGGCCTATTCACCCTGATATCAGGGTAGGCTCGAGCCCCTCGGTGGGGACGTATATGAGCTGTTTACCGAAACATATATTTATGCCAGGATGGATACCTAATTCTGAATTAGGCTATACAAGAACAAGGATATCTTGTATTATTCATTTCAATATAAAAATATTTGGATATTCTTTAGCCTTCGGTTATGCCAGAATCGCCACAATGGATACTCAAAAATTCTAAAATAAAACCTGAAAGGGTATTTTAGGCTAATTTCCATCGCAACGGGTTGGATTGAGGGCGTACGCACGATTAGCTACTTACATCATGAAACATGCATATTGTGTACATGCCTAAAGTGCTTTTAAGCGGTATAGCGCTCGTTTTAATGAGGATAGGAAGAAAGGTAAGCAATATCACTTCCAGTGTTAATAGAGTAAGCTTAATGTGCAGATACTCTTATAGATAAAAACAATGTTCTCTCACTCAGCAGGCTACCTATACGTAATGCGCGAGAAGTTGTCAAACGCGACATAGTGGCAGAACTACTATGGATCTTATGACTTATTATCATTTATGTCACTATGTCGCGTAGGCCAACTATAATAAACTTTGTTCCCAAACGTTATCTTTCACTACATTTTGCATCTTTGTTGTAATTGGATGAGGTAAAAGCTGAGGAATTTTGCTTGATCCATAAAGCAGGTGTTTCCAAAAATCTTCAATCGAAATATGTATTGCAATAAGACTATTAAAAGTGCGAAACAGAATCGTATTAATGTTATGGGGATAAGCATGCCACAATTATGTATGTAGCATACGACACTAAATGGCGCAAATGAGCGTTTAATTATTGTTTCAAAGTATTGATCGGTTAAGACAATAAACCACTGTCTTCAAGTATAGTAATGAACCACAGCTCGTATGCCACTTAACTGTATCATCTGAACGAGGCTCTCACTAAAGACTAAACTTTATACTTCGGTCGTATTTTGAGTTGGAAGAGCAGATGTGGATTAAATATTTTAATACCACCTAGACATATCCCAGTCTTCGGGTGCTCAGTCATGTTTTAGTTAAGTAAATTCCGCTGAAGTACAACTTTGTATGCAAGAGTTAGACGGGGGAATGTACTCAGTGCTATGTAAGTGTAATAGCTTTTAAATGACAATTTTAAGTCGGTGGTAAAACAAGGGATTGATGCAAATACAAACATATATTACTATGTACTGATAGTTTCTATATGTATCTGTTGTTTGTCTCGCCAGCAAAGTCATCAAACTTTTCGATATGTGAAGTATCCTGCATGCTAGCTACATAGGTACTAAATTTGATATGATCCTATTCGCAGTTGTTGCGTAACAAATAGAGTAACATACATCCAAACACACACGCCTATGGATCCTAAAATTTGACATCACTACATAGTATAAAACAAAGTTGCTTTCTCTGTCCCTATGTCCCTCCCTATGTCCCTTTGTACGCTTAAATCTTTAAAACTACGCAACGGATTTTGATGCGGTTTTTTTTAATAGATAGAGTGATTCAAGAGAAAGGTTTATATGTATAATACATGCATAAAATCCTTAAGGATAACCCACAATAACCATTTTCCCGTGCGGAGCCGGGGCGGGTCGCTAGTTTATAATATTAGTAAGAATTAGCCGAGCTTTAATTTGAAATCTAATCTAATTTGAAATATACTGTTCGTTTTAGATATTCTGTTTTTTTTTTTCTTTTTGCGAAACTCCTTACTATGGCGGGCAATATTCTCAGTTTTAAAAGCTTTTTTATAGCTTAGTGTATCTCCAACTCGTAACTCTAAGCTATAAATTCTATAGTATTACGAAAATATATCCTTCATGCTATTGTACTTTAATAGAAATTGTTGTACACTTTTCCAGTACTCCCTTTGAAAAATGTTCCAACTACATCGCGTATGTACGCAATATAAAATACAGGGTGGCAGTGGATTAATAGAAAAAAATACCGACAGTATCTTGCGGAAATTTCAAGGGAAATGGATATTCGCAGGATTGAAGGCAACTTTCATTTAATAAAAATATATATATATGTGGGGACATCTCACACACGGCCATCTGACCCCAAACTAGGCAGAGCTGTACTATGAGTGTCAGACAGCTGATATACATACATATATATATATATATACACAACATTCAGAAAAAGGCTAACAACACAAGTGCTCATCACACGAGTGTTTGCCCTGCGCGAGATTCGAATCCGACCCTGTGCTTCGAAGGCAGGCATACTACCAACTAGGCTACGGAGCTGTCTATATATCCTTCTGTATACCCATTTCGCTCAAACGGCATCAACATTACACAATAGACAATCATTGAATGTTTTTAAGATCATATTTCGGGCAATTTTATTAAATATTTATTGTATAAACGCGAAAGTTTGTAAGTATGGACGAATGTTTGTTACTCTTTTACGCAAAAACTACTGAATGGATTTTAATGAAACTTTACAATAATATAGCTTATACATCAGAATAAGTTACACATATAGTTATATATCTATTTATAGATTGATTCTGTTGCTAACTTCAGTCTTGCTTTTCACTGCATGCGATTTAAACGTGGATTTATTTGTACATGTTAATAAACCCTACAAAAGAAATACAGTTCATTATAAAAATAAATATTGTGTTCTATTTAACTACCAGCGTCGAACACAATGGCTTTTTAATGTGGCCGGAGGGATTTTACATACTCACTAATGGTGAACATAATAAATATTATATCATACTATAATATTGTAAACTAGCTGTCCGCTGCTTTTTTATTTTCCGTGGTGAAAAGTATCTAAGATGTTGACCGGGGATATAAGGTACCACCGTGCAGAATTTCATTTAAATCCGTCCAACGGTTCTAGAGATTAGCGTGAACAGACAGACAGACGGACATTTTATAAAAACTTGTATTTTTGTTTTCCGCTACGCTCCCTTTGTTCCCGATTGTTGGTGATATTCAGTTTTTTGAAAAACAAATCAATGTACATTTTATAGGGGCCTGAAAATGCGGCGAAATGGTTCCAGTAAAGGATGGTAGGTACGGCAGTGTTTGCTTCGCGCTCGACTTGGCGGGGGCACTGCTGTACCCCCTAAATTATAGTACCTATAGATTTTTAGAAGGTAATTTTTAAAATTCTTCTAAAAAAATAATAAATACATTTGCTATAGGTGTTGTTTTTTTTCAAACGGGTAAATTTGTCACCCTGTATACAGCCGTATGCAACTGTCTTTTGCCAGGGGCTAGTCGCGTCCTTTACAGCGAGAAAAATGTTGGAAAATATGTTGTGCACAATGGTGCGATCGCACAAAGGACGGGCAAAGGCCGCGCCGTAAATAACTGAACTAGATACTCCTATGCAGCCTGTTTTTGAAAAAGAAACCAGTGGGTGGGTAATTAGCCACTGCGTGTGGGGAAATCATTATATGAATCTGGTTTTTAATTAAAAATTTTGGCAGATTAAAATGGAAATTATTTTATTTTTCTTTATGACTGAGACTGAACTCACTGTCCGCCCCGCGCTCCGCCCGCGTTAACAGGTTTTGCCCGTGGGAGCGGAGTATTTTTCCGCGGCTAAAAGTAGCCTATAAGTTAATATAAATGTATAAGCTATATTATTGTAAAGTTTCATTAAAAGCCGTCCAGTAGTTCCAGAGTTTAGCGCACAAACAGACAGACAGATGGACATTTTGTTCAAAACTTGTATTTTGTGTTCAGCTACACTCACTTTATCACCTACAATCATTTTTTTTAACAAATCAATGTACAGACACGCCGATTCTTCAGTTTTATTATAGTACTAGCTTTTCGCCCCGCGGCTCCGCCCGCGTTAAATTTTTTTCTCCTTTTTTTAAATTTCTCTCCGTATGAACCATCCTTGGATTTCAACGAACATTTTAAAAAAAGAATTGGAATAATTGGTCCAGGCGTTGTTGAGTTATGCGCTTACCAACATATTTTGCGATTCATTTTTATATTATAGATAGATAGATAGAAGAAAAAGACTAGCTTTACGGCCCGCGAAAAAAAGAGACCTCGAAATTCGTAAAAACATTAGTGCGTGCCGACTCAAACCCGCGAACTTCCGATTGGATGTCTACGGCCCCAGCCACTCGACCATCGACTAGTCGGCATATTATACAGGGCGTCCCACAGCTATGCCACATGGAGGGAAAGTACTTTAAATATTGTAAGTAGAACATTTTACTGAAAGAAGACTTTATTTTATTTCTAAAAACTATTAAAACTGCATTCATAAATTTTTTAATAATTACATGGTTGAACCGGGAATCGAACCCGTTATACGAGAAAAAAAGATATCCTGTAGTTTTATCATACCGATCGAAAGGCTTCATCATAAGGGTTATTTTTTGCTAAATAACATAGTGTCAGAAATAAAAGGAAGACTATGTATTTTAACATTTTTAATACAAAATTTATCAATTTTATTAATTGCTATGACCCCCACGCTGTTAAATACAAAGTCGCACTCTTTTGATTATTTCACTCCCTGTCTTTAAAACTACGCGACGGATTTTGGTTTTTATAGATAGAGTGATTCAAGAGGAAGGTTTATATGTATAATACATGCATAATATACTAAAGGATAACCCACAATAACCATTTTCCCGTGCGGAGCCGGGGCGGGTCGCTAGTAACCCCATGCATAAAAAAAATCTCGGCGACCACATCAAATGTTAAAATTCATGATCTTTCTTTTATTTCTGACACTATGTTATTTAGCAAAAAATAATCCTTATGAAGGAGCCTTTCGATTGGTATGATAAAACTACAGAGTGTTTTTTTTTCCTCATGTAGCGGGTTCGATTCCCATTCAACCATGTAATTATTAAAAAATGTATGAATGCAGTTTTAATAGTTTTTAGAAATAAAATAATGTCTTCTTTCAGTAAAATGTTCTACCTACAATATTTAAGGTACTTTCCCTCCATGTGGCATAGCCGTGGGACGCCCTGTATACTAGCGAACCGCCCCGGCTTCGCACAGGAAAATGGTTATTGTGGGTTATACCTAAGTATATTATGCATGTATTATACATATAAACCTTCCTCTTGAATCCCTCTATCTATTAAAAAAAACCGCATCAAAATCCGTTGCGTAGTTTTAAAGATTTAAGCGTACAAAGGGAGGGACATAGGGACATAGGGACAGAGAAAGCGACTTTGTTTTATACTATGTAGTGATTCTGTGGCATTACACTGAAAGTATATTTTACAATGAATAGCACAAAGCCCCAGCGAGACCGCAGTGGATGTTGACCTGATTAACAAGTTCAATGTTTATTGTTAGCAGCGCGCCGAAGGTCTTAATTAAAACTTGCATAGTGCACTTAATTGCAAAATCTACTTACATTCTTATTATAAACGGTTTAATAGTACTTACTGTGATAAACTATAATTTTATATTGATCATACAAAAACGAAATAAGTGTGAAATGAGTGAAATAACTAAAAGTAAATGAACAATTATGATTTAAAACGGGATATTTACCGTGTTATTTGTCAATCATAATAGTTATGATAACAATAAATTTAAAAATTAAAAAACCCCCGACTTAAAACCGTTACTTGATCCTTTCAACCACTAGAAAAGAGCTGTAATCTTCAAATGGCTTCAAATTTTATCGGATTAAAGATAAGAACACTCTCGATTGTGACACCTTGCAAACATAAAGACTAGATCAAAATCAGCGCATCCGTTTAGGAGCTACGATGCCACAGGCGGACAGACAGACAGACACGTCAAACTTATAACACTCCTCTTTTTCGTCCGGGGTTAAAAACAGCCGTGAATGCTTTAAAAAGTATAGAATTAAATTGACTAAAATAACTGAAATATTTTTTTTATTTATGCCATAGAAAGGAGTTGAGTTCACTTATTTTACTAGATAGATATTCGCGTATTTAATATTAAATTTTTGTAGCAAAATGAAGACCAAGCGAGGTTTATATCTATCTTGTTAAACTAATATCAGAATTTTCTATAGAACTTGGCACCCATTTAGATCACAATTCTTTTATTGGTGAAGTCAACAATCACACGATATCAAAATATTGAACTTGGCTCCCATTTAAGTATATTTTTTTTTGTTTTTGTTGGGATTACGTATTTAGTTCCTACTATATTTACTTAGCTGATTCAAATGGAACTGAGGAATTCCTCTTAAAGCTGTTTTTATCCATATGGACGCATATTTCTAAAACAATAACAATAACAGCTTTTTTGGGAATATTGTTATTGTAATAAAATTGGCATTTCACATTAGTCGATTGCAGAAAATAAAACATTGTTATAAGGGTGATCTACGCTTCTACAATAAGATTCCAACTATTGTACTTTACCCATACAGAAATTTAAAGTTAGTAAGAGCATATTACAAGATATCTGATTATTTGGAAGACAGATGTCCATGGGAATTAGGTTGCTTGGGTTGGGTATTAATTTAATTTAATTTATTAAAATATGTTGTACCTATATAACATTACATATACATACATATTTAAAAAAATATAATTTTGAAAGATGCGACACTTGTGGAGTTTCTTCTGCGAGCTCTTCTCCACAAAAGACGCACATTTTGCTTTGCTGAACTCGCCACTAAATGAAACTTTATTTGACTTAACTAAGTGATGTAAAATGTCCAAAAGTGAAAATAAATTATTTGAATTTTATGTATGTTCGACCCCCATAGGAAGAGGTGGGTGTAATTCTAAGCCCAATACCGCACAGCTAAGTTGTCTCCTTAAGATAACATTCCTGAGGTCCCTGAACCCCCTTAAAAGAAAGAAAAATAGCAAAAGTGCGGATTCGTTGGGTACTTTAATCCCGCATGATCCGAGTACGCCGGCGTACACGGTAAAGCTTTTAAAGATAGGGCCGTTAATCTTGCTCGGGAGTAAGGATGCGCCCGAAAATATCGATATCGATAAACCACCCATCGATATATATTGAAAAGTAAAACTACCAACAAATATTGAAAAGTAAAACTATCTAGGTTGCCTGAGTTATACAGATACTCATAAATATATTATTATCTTACTATTGAGTTTGATTCTACCATTTGATCGCAGATAACAAACCAATGAACTTTTTTATTGCGATAAATTGTGATTTACCTATTAGATTCATAACGCCTAATACAAATAAAAGTACGTCTACTTTTTTAAAATAACCTATAAAATATCGATACATCTTTATTTAAGACAACTTTATTTACGAAAGAGGAAAGATTAGTATTTTTGTGTGTGTGTGTATGTTTGTAATGAATAAACTCAAAAACTACTGTGCCGAGTTCAAAAATTCTTTCACCATTAGAAAGCTACATTCACCCTAAGTATCATAAGCTACCTTTTACCACGGGAAAATGCCTTATTCCTACGGAAAAACTGTTAACGTGGGCGGAGCCGCGGCGGAAAGCTAGTTATCGATATAAACACTTAGCATCCCTAGTCACAAGACAGGTGCGCTTTGTTAAGTCCTATGAAACAGTAATAAGAGGATCAGCAATAATTTATTTATGAGAAAAGTTCCACTTTGGGCAAGGGGTATTTTGTTAGTTACAAACTGGTGCAAGTCGAACTAGAATCGGCCATTTTGTTTTGTTACGGCACAGAAGAAAATAATAGTACTAAGCTACGGTCAAGGTTATACAAAGTGTTATAAAAAGTCTGACTATCCCTTAAGACCGGGTACAGGTAAATTTAAATAGATCATGCGAAGCCTAACTCAAATTTAAAAATAAAAAAAATATATTTTCAGATTTTGTTATGTAAACTAGAAAAATTAAATTACATATTCTTTTAATTGAAAAAATAGATGAATGCTTGAATTGTTGAATACTATATCAAAGTTGGATAGTGGGTAAATACGAGTATCAAACAATTCCCGATCTACCTCGGTTTGTAAGGCTTAGTTTAAACTGTGAACTACGAGTAATACTAAGAGCTAACTACGTCTGTATAACGATACTTACCTAGAGTTGGACCTCTTCGAAGAATCGTGCTTCTTCCCCCCCTGCAGATTGGGCAGATCCTTCTGCCGTTTCTTCGTCTCCCTCCATATCCTGTAGTACAATATACACATAACCGTCACTGGCACATAGAACGCCGCGATTGCCGTCCCAAACGTAATAAACTGGTTCGTCTCTATAAACTGAATGTAACATTCCGTCGGCGGCACTTTCCTCTCCCCGTCTATATAAGGCCACGCGTAAATCCATGGCGGCCACAACACCAAGCTAAATCCCCACGCACTCCCTATCATCACTGTCGCGCGGCGCGTAGTCCTTTTCGCGCGGTAAGTCAACGGCCGCGTCACACTGAAGTATCTATCGAAGCTGATGATGAGCAGATTCAAAACCGACGCGTTTGAAGCTAAGTAATCCAGCGCGAGCCACGTATCACACACGTGCGGCCCGAGCGGCCAGTACCCGTAAATCGTGAACAAAGCATACAGCGGCATCGATATCAAACCGATAGCGAAATCAGCTACAGCCAAGGAGAAGAGGAAGTAGTTGCTGATGGTTTGAAGTTGCTTGTCGATTTTGAAGCTGATCATAACCATGGAGTTGCCGACGACGGTGAGGACGCTGAGGACGCTGGCGACGATGGCGATGGCGATCTTCTGGACGAGGCTGTAAGGGCTGGGCGGCAGGGTGGGCTCGAGCAGAGCCAGGTCGGTGAGGTTCGAGGAGTTTGACACGTTGAGCATGCTGTCAACTCGGGCTGGCGCCGCCCGCGCCGCCGCCCGCCCGCCGGTGCCGCGACACCGACACCCCTACTGAACAAACAAACAAATTACTTTAATATATAAATATTCCATCAATCATCATCTCCGAGTATATAATAAAATTGTAGAGGTCGTAAATCTGTACAAAGAAAAAAAATGCTAAAAACCGATTTAGGGGGATGTAAGAACATTATTTACATTTGTTTGTCAAAATTTAATGATTTTGTTGTGATGTAATTAATTGTTTTAGGTTTATATATTGTATTTGTTACTGTTAGCTTTATAGTCTATAGATAAAACATCTCTATAATATTATTGTAATTGTGCATGTGGTGATTACCTTCAAGAGAATGTACATTTATCTCCTACTTCAATATTGTAAACAACATTTTTACCTGATGTATCATTCACTGGTGATCCTTAATAAATAAATAAATAAATTATCTAGATTATTTCTTTAATTATTGTTTCTCTGTTTGTCTGTTTGTACGGGCTAATCTCCGAAACTGTTGAACCTATTTGAATGAAATTTTGTATTGTGGTACCATATATCCCTGGTCAACATCTTAGATACTTTTATTCCCGGAAAATTAAAGACTTCCCGTGGGAAAGTTAAAAATTACTACGTAAAAGTCTAAAAACAAAGCGGGCTAGCCGTGGGCAGACAGCTAGTTTAAAATAAAATAGGTAAACCGAAACACGACACATTTGTTTTAATTTGATGAGGAGTTCTGTTGGACATTTTGCAGACGCCAGATAATAGTCACCCAGAGCCCAGTTGACTTGTCAAAACATTGAAGGAGAGGGTACTAATTTCTTAATCGAACGGTTCACATTTTGTGTCATTCATTCATTACCCTGATTATTCGTACCCAAACTCGAACAATCTAACGTACAATTAATGCAAATTTTGCAGGGATAGACTGTTTATCATTTAGCTGACTTATCCATTGCCATCTTAAACAAATTGTACACGTCATTATAACACTGTAACTACCGGACAGCATTCTTCTGTATCTGACGCAACTACTATATCTGCTTTTATTTATTTATTTATTATTTTATTTTATTTATGCGTGCCAAATAAGAATAGGAATATCTGTTAAAATTTAAAATATGAGGGTACCCCATATTTCTATGAATAGCATCCATTTAATAATTCATACCAAGAAAATAAATACCTAAAAGGTTTTTTTCTCTCGTTGGGATTTGAACTCAAAATCCCACGTTTCACAGGCACGACTAACCAACTAGACTATAGTACAGTCGGGTAATGTTATGACTAACCCATCTCACTATATCGGAGACGTCAGTCTCGGGTGTACCGGAAGTCACGTCATCGGTTTCCGGAAATGGGTCGCTCTGGTGTCATGTTTTCCAGAGCGACACCGAATCTTCTAAAAACTTCCATTATCAGCTCATTCACGCCCCCTACGAGCTTTCTCAAGAATTAGGGTGCGCAGGTCTTAGTGGGTTTGGTATTTTTCTCGAGATGACATGATGTTTTGAGATTTTTGTGATTATTGTGACGTTCCACATGCAAACGTACCTTATGGTCGGTATTGAGTTACGCATATCCCTGTAATCACCAACTCATAAGCTACTCAAATCCAAAAAGATTATCTTTATAATAAAACCCACCATAAGGTACCTTTGCACGTGGAACGTCACATTTAGTGGGTTAAAATTAATTTTGCACAATTCCCACTAAAAAAAATACAATTGTGTTATAAAAAATCTTCTGGACTAATATGTTTTGGAAGGGTGCGTAATAAATACTATAATATCAAAAGATATAATTTTAGGTGATATAACGTTCAATTGGTATAATTTTCATACACTATAAAAATACTTGCTATAAATTTAATTTGTATAACGCTCAATTTCTATAACGTTCATTTGATATAATGACAATTGTTATAACATTATTTTCCTATAACGATCATTTCGTATAACAATCATTTCCTATAATAAACTTCATTTTTTGTAATTTTACGGAAAAGAATACTGGGTGTCAGATGTAATTTACAAAAAAGAAATGACATTATTCATCGGATATGTGGATCATTAAAACTATGTAATATATAAATAGGGCGGGTGCGAGCGCAGCGAGCATGGGAATTCGGGGCACCCCGACTACTGTTGGTTAGGTTCGAAGGGTATGGCGGAAGAGGTGGGCGAGCAAAGCGAGCCCACTTCTTCCGCCATACCCTTCGGGTTAGGTTGACATGTATGCATGCCTGCACGCTTGCTTGCTTGCATGCTTGCTTGCATGCTTGATTGCATGCTTGTTTGCATGCTTGTTTGCATGCTTGTTTGCATGCTTGCTTGCATGCTTGCTTGCATGCTTGCTTGCTTGCTTACTTTTACAAGTTCATAATTTTATTTGGAAACAATATTTATATCAATTGTAAATTATAGAAAATCCTTATTATATCAAATGAAATTATATCATTTAAAATTATAGGAAATCATTATTATATCAAATGAAATTATATTATTTAAAATTATAGGAATTGTCTTTTATATTATTTGATTATTAGGATAAGTAAAATTATATAATCTGAAATTATATCATTTAATCATTATAACTTTTGAAATTATGGAATATATTACACACCCGTTTTGGAAACGATAACCGCCACGGGCCTTGAAGCCCAATACACACGTAGCTATAATCTATATTAATATGCCCAGCTCTAACTTATATTATATCTCGCCACCACACACGGTAGCTGTATTGAAATAAATATTTTCACCCTTACTGCGTCCACTTACGGAATACCTATAATATGTCGAGATTTTTCGTCGAAGCTTTAGAACTAAAAGCGCAGATTTTCCTACCCTTTGATTGGTTTTCACATTATGCCTTCTGAAAATTCTGAGACAGTCATTCATCATTAACAACTCATATATGTATATCCCCACTGAGGGGCTCGAACCTACCCTGAAATCAGGGTGACGCAATATTACTACCTATTTTGTATGGTAGCGTCGATTTTTTTAATGTTTCTGAGATAATTTGTATTTTGTATCTCAAAACCGTTAACTGTACGAGTAAAAACCGTTATCTAGTAGCTCAATAGGTGTAGGTACATACTGTGGTGTACATTGTCCTTCATGCACGCCGCTTTCATGCTGGCAGCCTCTTTTCGCATTTATAGCTTTATAATCGGAGAAGTAATATATTTTTGAATTTGGTTGAGGCCATGGTCCAAGAAAACAAGGTCTTATAATTAGACCACGTGACTGACACAAGCCTACGTCATTTTGCGACAAGGATGAATAGACAAAATGACGTAGAAATGACGTAGGCTCGTGTCAGTCACGTGATCTAATTGCAAGACCTTGTTTTCTTAGACCATGGTTGAGGTCAGTGAGATGGCCCCAGCCCGCACTGCGAGCCGGACGCCATTTTTCTATTTCAATAGCTCTAATTTATAATTTCGTTACGAATAAAATATAATATACTAACGACCCGCCCCGGCTCCGCACGGGAAAATGGTTATTGTGAGTTAGCCTTAAGTATATTATGCATGTATTATACATATAAACCTTCCTCTTGAATCACTCTATCTATTAAAAAAACCGCATCAAGATCCGTTGCGTAGTTTAAAAAATTTAAGCATACATAGGGACATAGGGACAGAGAAAGCGACTTTGTTTTATACTATGTAGTGATGATAGAGTTATTTTATAATGTTTCATTTCGTTAGGGCTCTCCCTCTACCAACTTATAAGGCTCGTCCGCGTTAGTACGCGACTATATCATAGAGCTACTAGATTTTTGTTTTTTTATATTCTTACAGTAAAATTAGTCCTCGTAAACTACGTGCCTTGATTCACAAACAACACATTTACTGTATGACATTATGTTTTCACGCTGTCTTAACTTAGAGACTGACTTTTACTGAAAAAAAACTTGTACTACGTTAGAACAAACATGATTGGTAGCACACACAACAAGAGAAATAGAATGAATGTTGGTAAAAGATTAAAATAAGAGACAGAGATTTTTTCGCCGTTTCCGTCACTGTTTTTAAAATTCTAATAATAATAATAATAATAGCAGGAGAAAGTGTATGTCGTACCCGTTGTTCTCTCAAGCACGGGTGTGATACCAAATCATTTACACCATAGCCTGAAATTACTAAAACTTAAAGACAGCCTCTACATTTCCTTACAGAAAGCCGCCATTCTAAACACGTGTAGGACAGTGAGAAAATTCATGCAAATAGATGAGGAAATAGCAACACCAACACTAAACGCTTAAAAACAGACGTACACACTACACTTACTTGGTTTAGGCCCGTAAGTGTAAGTAGTTTTACCAGCTTCTTGCTGAGAGTAAAGAAATTCCCAAAAATAATAATAATATACTTTATTGACACCAAGGAAAACATTACAGAAAAAAGCATAACAAATTAAATGCAAGAGGTCAACAGGCGGCCTTATTGCTACGGTAGCAATCTCTTCCAGGCAACCTTAGAACCAGGGAACCCTAAATGATCTCGTATAACTAGCAATAGCTATCTAAATAAAAATAAATAAAATAAAATGCATTTATCAAATTTTTATTTTTTATTTGTATTGTTTTCAATTAATTTTACAGGTTTAAATGACATATTTTTGCTCTAAAATAGGTTTTCATAATTTAAATTTCAGTAAGATTAGATGTCTGTCGTATCTCGTATCCTAGGACTTAAGGATTTATAGGCCACTATATATTATGATTCAATACTAATGACCAACCACTAAATCCCAACACGCCTGCCAAGCATGGGAAATATTGCAATCTTTTTTTCTATTTATACTCTAAGATTGCAATATTTACTTCTCTGCTAGCAGCAGTGTGCTACAATACTAAAGAGATTTTATTCATGCAGCGCTAATATAGGCTGTTGTAGCACAGTACAAAATCTCTATACCTCGTGTATACTTGGAACGTCGTCCCCCGTTATTTGCTTACTTACTGTATGTTTGTTTGTCACAATTTATTACACCCGAGAAAAAAACATGAAAGTGAATGTGTTTAGTAGAAGAACTTGTTACGAGCCTCATATTTATTTGCTTGTAGTTTTCTCGTATTTGCAAAATAGATTTGTTTACTAAGTCATACGTAAGAAAATTATTGGAAAACATTTTTTAAGGCGTGTGCGTGGTCAACTAAATTATAATTGTAGCTAGATAGCGTGATCCAATGCACTCAAATGGGTTCTTTCTTTGAAAAATTCATTATTAATATCATTTTATTTGATAAGACAAGTCAATAAGTAATTTATTAAAATCCATGAAGTATTTTCTAACTGTAATTTATATTGCCCAACTTAGTACACACAATACAATTAGTTCAATGTTGCCAAGTCATATTTCCAAAGATATAGTTTTACGTGTACATACCATAAGGTAATTTCAGCTTATAGATAAAATGTAAATACAACAGCAAAATAGAATGTATTGGTTGAGGAAATGTGGACATATTGGAACTGAACCAAACGCATTTTAGTCCATTCCCCTTCGCTTCGGTAGCGTTAGCACCGTATTGACATTGGACTCAATTCCGGCGTGGCCGCTAAAATCACTAATATCTCGCCGCTAAAATTTAAGTCCTTGGTCTTTTTCATTCATATGGGAATCGAAAAGGATGGAAATGAATGAAACTAATTTTAAATGAATGATATTTCAAATAAGAGCGCAGCTGTCAAATTTAGCTTAATTTTAAGTAGGATGTTTTCACATGCCTGCTGAACTAGTGCAAACTACGTGTAAAATCTATGTTTGATGTCCCTAAATTTAATTTGACAATCATCTGTCCCTTTTCATTCTTAATAACGTGAAAGGGACATAAAATGGTTTTAAAAGGGTGCTCCCTACCTTCACTTATTCATTCAGCATTCGCGTGTAATGTAACATAATTGTAATGTACTCTGTTCTTCTTCACTAAGTAATTCAAGAATCTGTGTCGTTACATTACACGCAAATGCTCCCGATGAGGGAGCACCCAAAGCGTAATATAATGTAAAACTACCTGTCCTTTTTCGTTTCCCCTACAAATGAACTTTAACTAAGAGATTTCAGCGGCCATGCCGGAATTGCGTCCATTGTCGGGTAACGTATTCCAACTGCAATTCTAACAGTGGCGTGAATTTCAGCGAATTTTGCATTTCCCTATGAACACAACACGAACAAACAAAGCCCACTTTAATGAACAAACATGTTCGCAGAGTTCTAGTAACACTTTAACACCTGAAGTGTTTTGTTGCTTGTTTGCTTATCTTGTGGGTTTCGGGGTTAAACTACCTCTCAAACCCAGTTCTCAGAATTATTGAGCTGGCTTGGCGATGGCTTTTACACGGCTCCTATAACGACTACAGCCTAGTAGCTAAGACCAACAATGGCTTTACGTGCCTTCCGAAGCATGTAATCATCTTTCCTTTCAAGACAATCAGGTGATGAAAATAAGTAAGAGAACATTGTGAAATGTGCAGTGATAAGTTGCAAACATAACTCGAGGAACAAATCCAAAAATAAAAATGTTATTGATATCACCGCCCATAGAAAATCTGCTTACGTTTGATATAAAGGCAGCGAACTCTAAGGTCTTTACCAAATTAAGGGAATTCTCACAAAATGACATTTGTTCAACGTGTGCTCTACCGGGATTCGAACCCGGAATCTTCGTGATGTAAGTGTTTAACTTAGAGACTTAGAGGCCCCCCGCACTAGCGTCCTTCGAGCGTCGACATCGTCGTGCGTCGCCCATACAATAATAGGCAGCAACCATGGTCTAAGAAAACAAGGTCTAACCATTAGACCACGTGACTGACACGAGCCTACGTCATTTTGCCCTGTTCGTCCATCCTTGTCTATTACGCGCATTCGACAAGGATGAATACACAAAATGACGGAAATGACGTAGGCTTGTGTCAGTCACGTGGTCTAACGGTAAGACCTTGTTTTCTTAGACCATGGCAGCAACGCGAGTAAAACAAAAGACGGACGCGGATGATTGTATTCGACGCTCGATCTTAGCGTACACAACTCTTTATGATATTTATGAATAAGATTATATTTTTATAAGCTAGATATAGCTAGATATCATCTGAAACCCCTTTCCACCATCAGCTTAGCAATAACAGTAACTCGGTAAGTACAAAATCTGAGATAAGGGCGGTTCTTACCTGCGCGTTTAAAAGTTTGTTTCCGTATCTGCGCCATGGGAGGCATAAAACTGAGGGCCTATCAACGAGTTATAGCTACCCCTCTTTAGGTAAAACTGGGTCGGCGACTGAAGTACTCTAAAGAAGAAGCTTTTTTGTTGCGCTTAAAGCTCATATTTGTTGGTTTTATCCTATTTTTTGAACTGAAATGTAAAAGTTCAGTTTTATTTCGTGCGTTATTTATTTAACAACACATTTTATGATATCAAATTTTTTTTCACTGGATGTGCGACTATGACCCTTTCGGGTTATTGCATACTAACTTTCCGCCGCGGCTCCGCCCGCGTTACCTACCTTACCGCGGTACTTTTTTTACTTTACAATATTGAAATTGACAGTAGCCAATTACGTTAGTAAGGGTACGATCTACATCCAGTAAAAAAAATAATTCAATAACATTAAAAAAAAGCCCCGTCACAAAACCGTTACTCGATTCTTTCAACAACTAGAAAAGAGCTGATAATCTTCACTGGACAGCCGATGTCGAGGGCGGAAGGCATCTGATATTAGGCGAGATTCCATTCCAACCGCTCCCCTTGCCATAATTAACACAGAATAGCTTCCCTCTAGAGCCTTTAGTATTTTGACGTGCACCTATACAAGGTGTAAGTAGACTTAGCTAATAATGAAAGGATGAAAGGATGCTCAATCAACGGTTTTGAACAACGTTCGCAAATAATATTCTCTTCGAAACTAAAATTATTATTTTTTTCCGAGAAAAGTTCTTTGGGACACCCTGTATAGACCTGGGTATAGGACAAAATATTGATCGTACAATGATTTCTAAGATCATTTATTGTACCTAGATATGAGCGCCGATAGAGTTTGGTTTGGGTCGGCGGCGGCGCGCCGAGTTTTTAGGGTCGGCGGCGGCGGCGGCGGCGGCGTCGGCGGCGTGACCTTGTTCTTTCTTGACCAAAGAAAATTTTAGAAAATAAAATAAAAAATAATGTTAATTCCGTTTTTTTCTCACAGTCTGTTGTCGATCCTACATTATCAACAATAACAATAAAATATTTTGAGAATTTTCGCATTGTAGCCGCGGGACATTACTTAACAAGAAGATGTCGGCTGCTTTAAAAGCAACATATGTGAAGGAAATCTTAGTTTGTAGCAACAGTAAACTAATCAATTGATAGATATATGTTATAAAATGATGTAAAAATGCATTTGCATATCGGCGCGCCGACGTTTTTTCATCTAATTCTATCACTTGCTTGCTATCATCTGCGCTCATATCTAATTCTACCACTTGCTTGATGACCGGAAGAAATTGCTTTAAGCAATAGGCCACTTTTGCCTTACGCTGTATGTACTAAGTTGTCCCTGTAATGTATTTTGTTATGCAATAAAGTATCACTATGTATTTTTTTTTCTCGCGGGAACATTCAAATTCAAAAAGTTGTTCCACAAAATACGAGTAAGTCTTCATCGATTTGCCCCGAATCAACCAACCAATATGAAAGGCTGACACGAATGAGGAATTTTTGAACGAAGAATTCAATTTTGATTGTAGAATTTGCATTGGTTTAACCCTGGTTTAACAGTCCACATGACTGGGTTTCTATTAAAAAAGAACTTTATTCTCTGACGCTTAAGTTCGATTTTTATCTACAGGCTATTGTGCAATTTCAAGCTGCAAAATTGCTTCCGACGACTGTGCGTATTCAGTTAAGTACCTATTTCAATTTACATTTTTCCTGAAAATCAAACACTCTGAGTATACAACGTGGTAATTAAATAACGCATAACCTCATTCTGGAAGTTTCCTGCAATCACTTTTTTTTACTTTTCATACACATTGACTTGACCAGGTGATGATGAACATGATGATGTGATACATAAATTTATTTTAGTTTAAAAATAAATTTAAAAAAACAACAAAATTTTAGTTTAAAAATAAATTTACCGCCGAAATATCTTAGGGAAAAACTCGTAGAGTCAAAAAAGAACAAGTACCTAAGTACAGAAAAATTAAAACGCAATAGATATAGTAAGTTCAACACGTATATTTTGCTATACAGGCTGAAAATAGGCCAAATGAAAAAAAAAACAAATACCCATCCACTAGCGAATGCTAAGCATTTTCGCCATGTTTTCACGCACGCTGCTCGAATATTTGCACCGGGTAGGCGGTGCTTTGATCGGCAAACCGAACGGCCGCCACGCTCTGCCGACCGCACTGCCACGTGTGACACAGATTCACTGTTTCAAATTAAATTCCTAGACATGTTAAGGCCTAACGTACCCCAGACCCAGTATTGGGTTGCCAGTCTATTGATTTTCAAATCAAAGCGGAGTCACGTGGAGTTCACTTTAGAATGCAGCGCTTTTCTTTATAAAGAACTAAAATAGAATATCTAGTTGAAAACATTGGGCTCAATTCTGCCGTGGCCGCTAAAATCTCTAATTTTAAGTTGTTGGTCTCTTTCATTCATATGGGAATTAAAAAGGATGGAGGATGAATGAATTTAATTTTGAATGAATGATATTTAAAATAAGCAGCGCAGCTGTCAAATTCAGCCTAATTTAGTCGGGATGTTTTAAATGCCTACGCGTAGTTTAACGCGTAAAATCGATGTTTGACGTCTCTAAATGTAGGTTGGCAATCACGTGTCCCTTTTCGTTCTTAAGAACGTGAAAGGGACATATGAACGATTGGCACAAGGGCGCGGAAGTGACACGCGTGCTCTATCCTCCCAAAATTTCCTTTTAATCTAAGCATGAAACATTCTTGGAAAACGAAAAATTGTTTCAAGAATTTAATTTAGGAACGTTTTAGTAGCAGTTTACAGCTGACGTGTGGGCGGGTAATTCAAAAGCTGTTCATTCGTTCCACGAAGCGTGGACGCGTGGGTTCGAGTTTTAGCCTTTTAGATACCTTTTATTGCTTTCCGCTAAAATACAAAGTATTTCACCAGTTTTATTACTCTCTCATGTGAAAGCGCTGGTTAACACTTAAATTTTAAGTTTTTATCGACTTACTTATTATGAGTATGTGGAAGTTGTTGCTTTTAAGGACTAGACCTAAACACAAGCAAAACATTTCGCATCGTTTTGCTTTAAGGTGAGAAATTTTACTTACTCGGATTTGGTTGGTGTATTGTATTCTTCCTGTCAAAATTCGAGTCACCTTACAGAGATAGGCATATTAGGTACGCAGAAAGACCATACTCCGGCCATTCTTGAATATCATGACGTAAGCTTGCCAGCCCCTCTAGGGGTAGGGGGGTTGTCATTGGTTTAGTACTGCTTCGTACTGCTTGAGTTGGCCTGTAAATGTCTGTCAATGTGTGCAAGAACAGACGTTTTTTAGGGAGTCATCCCGACAAAACTATGCCCCGCGATTCCACCCGCATAAACATTTTTTCCCGTGGGAATAAGGGATTTTCCCGCAGTAATATGTTAGGCTACGTTTTTTCTGATATTTATGCTATATAATTGTAAAATTTTATTAAAATCCGTTCAGTAGATTTTGCGTGAAAGAGTAACGAAAATCGATACATCTATCCTCACAAACTGTTGCTATTATAATATTAGTTGTAGTAGGATTACTTTATATGGGTACTTCCTTAAAATATAAAGATAAATGAAAGTCTGCAAGTTTCTCTGCCAGAGCCAAGAAAATCTCCGTTCGTTTCACGCTCGCGTTTTGTTTGTTTTTCTCAACGCGGAGCTAGCTAGGAAGACAAAGAAGGGGATCGAGAAAATAAACAATAGACGAACACCTCCAACGCGATATTTTTAAAACAACTGGCTGATTGGAACGTGTTGCGTAACATTTAAAAAGAAACTTTAAAATGTGACTTTAAAAGGAAGACCTGTCCCAGATAGTACATGACAGACAAAATACGTTCGCATACTGTTATCCTATAATAGAAGGATATTTCAGTATGGCGCGTTTATTGCAGCTTTTGGACAGTTAAATACTACTAATATTATAAACGAACTATTCCAGTCAGGTGACATTATTTTCCATGCAGTCCCCGTATCATGAACAACAAGAGTTTATCCCACATTTAACCATCAAAAAGCTTCGAAAAACCCGCCAAATTTAGAAATCCTCGAATACGATAAGAGTATACAAACGACAAAAATATGTCTATCTCGCGTTAAAGGTCATTATTGGTTATGATACGGGGTAGGCTCGAGCCCCTCGATGGGGACATGTGTCTGCTATTAACAATATGTAGAAAGAATTCGTCATAGTCTGAGAGAATAGGAAATTCTTGAGATAATCTGTTGAAAAGCATCTCATCTATATATAATAAAACTGCAGAGGTCGAAAATCTGTACATAAAAAAAGCTAAAAACTGAGTCAGGGGGATGTAAGAAGTGATATAGAACATATCCAGATTTTTTTTTGTTTCTCTGTTCGTCTGTTTGTTTGTTTGTACGGGCTAATCTCCGAAATTGTTAAACTGATTTAAATGAAATTTTGTACGGTGGTACCTTATATCCTAATCAATATCTTATATAGTTTTTACCGCGGGATAAAATCTCATTCCTACGGGAGACTACACGGAAAAGTAAAAAAACAACGCGAGCGTAGCCGCGGGCAAACAGCTAGGAATAAAATAAAAGATATTTTATTCCGCCTCCATTCGCTTGCTGCAAGCAAATTTAATTCGATCAAAGACGAAGTTATCTTCTCTGTCGTGAGTAATTTTATCACCAATGGCGTTAAGAGGACTAGTTTTAAATTAATTAAAACTCCGCTATCGCCAGCCTCTTCCATGATTCCATAAATGAATTAGTTCTTTTCCGCATACTTGGTGCGCGATTTCATTGCAACTTGTCCGAAGTTTCTCCTGGAGGGAGCGAGTTAAGAATAGTTCGCTAATTAATACAGACATCCAACTATAAGAATTACACCCGTAATGTGCAAAAGGTTATTTTCATATTATTTTAGGGAACATTCTTTATTTTTTTCCGTATGTAGTTCCCAGATTGGACCATTCTTTGGCGTTTGCACAGACCCGTCTCAGAATCTCCTCACCTAAGTTTGCTGCTCCCGTGATATGCAGTGCTGTGACAAAAAATAGTCGCACATTTAACTATAAAAAAGCAGCCAAGTGCGAGTCGGAATCGCCCATGAAGGGTTCCATAGCAGCCAGTAACATAATATAAAAGTTTTTGTAGTTCGTTGTGACTTTGATCGATGTTTTAATAATAGTGAAAGGTAAATTGCGGTTTACGATTTATGACGTATTAAAAAAAAACTACTTACTACATCTCGTTCAAACCAATTTTCGTTGGAAGTTTTCATGGTAATGCACATCATATATTTTTTTTAGTTTTATCATTCTCTTATTTTAGAAGTTAGAGGGGGGGGGACACTCATTTTTCCACTTTGGAAGCGTCTCTCGCGCAAACTATTCAATTTAGAAAAAAATGTTATTAGGAACCTAAATATCATTTTTGAAGACCTATCCATAGATACCCCACACGTATGGGTTTGATAACAAAATTTTTTTTTAGTTTCAGTTCTATGTATGGGGACCCCCTAAATTTATTGTTTTTTTTTTCTATTTTTGTAAGAAAATCTTAATGCGGTTCACAGAATACATCTACTTACCAAGTTTCAATAATACTATTGAAACTTGGTAACTATAATACATATACAGGTATTATAGTTTCGGAATAAAGTGGCTGTGACATACGGACGGACGGACAGACAGACAGACAGACAGACAGACAGACATGACGAATCTATAAGGGTTCCGTTTTTTGCCATTTGGCTACGGAACCCTAAAAACCGGCTATATTTAAATATCCTCCAATAGGATAAGAGAATACGCACGATAAAATTGTGTTTGTCACGCGTGAACCTGGCATGTTAGAGGGGCTGGTAGAAATCGCTACTTACACTTTCTTTATTATTATTTTTTTGTGAATTTTACCGTTCTGTTTTTTCTGGTGTGCAATAAAGTATTATTCTATTCTAAATAGAAGTGAAAATAAATAACATTGATCTATCCAGCCAACACAACGTTACACCGTTACGAACTGTACCTCCCAATAATAGAAAACAAAAAAAGCGGCCAAGTGCGAGTCGGAATCGCCCATGAAGGGTTCCATAGCAGCCAGTAACATAATATAAAAGTTTTTGAAGTTCGTTCTGCCTTTGATCGACGTTTTAATAATAGTGAAAGGTAAATTGCTGTTTATGATTTATGACGTATTAAAAAAAAACTACTTACTAGATCTCGTTCAAACCAATTTTCGTTGGAAGTTTTCATGGTAATGCACATCATATATTTTTTTTAGTTTTATCATTCTCTTATTTTAGAAGTTAGAGGGGGGGGGACACATATTTTTCCACTTTGGAAGCGTCTCTCGCGCAAACTATTCAGTTTAGAAAAAAATGTTATTAGGAACCTAAATATCACTTTTGAAGACCAATCCATAGATACCCCACACGTATGGGTTTGATGAAATTTTTTTTTTGAGTTTCAGTTCTATGTATGGGGAGTGGGGACCCCCTAAATTTATTGCTTTTTTTTCTATTTTTGTAAGAAAATCTTAATGCGGTTCACGGAATACATCTACTTACCAAGTTTCAACAGTATAGCTATTATAGTTTCGGAATAAAGTCGCTGTGACATACGGACGGACAGACAGACAGACAGACAGACAGACAGACAGACATGACGAATCTATAAGGGTTCCGTTTTTTGCCATTTGGCTACGGAACCCTAAAAATAGAAATATTAATTGAACTAACTAGAGAAGACACCTCACCTCGAATATCTATGCCAACATGGCGGCAGCGGGGGGCGGGCGGAGTACGCGGAGAGGAGAAAAACAAAAGAAAGACGACATGAAAATTAGAGGTCACGACCTCCAATTTATATTACTACTAGCTTCCCGCCGCGGCTCCGCCTGCGTTAATAGTTTTTCCCGTGGGAATGAGAAATTTTCCCGCGGTAAATCGTAGCCTATGTTCTTTCCCAAGGTCTATTATATCTTTGTACCAAGTTATACCAAAATCGTTTCTGAAGTTTCAGAGCCCATTCAATTATTAGGAATATTATAGGTTTTTTTTTACACCTTGGGTTACATTATTGAAGTTTTAGTAAGGATCCCTAATTTTTTAAAATAAAATATAGCCTACGTTACTCAGGGATGTAGCTTCCTATCCTAAAATTAATCTCAGTCAGAATCATGTACAATCCGACAAAAAAAGGTCATAAACTCTACCTACAATAAATCTCACTGTTCTCATTATTTTACTAGCGTCATCTATGGAAATATTAAACAAGGCTCGTTTTTTTTTTTATTTCAATCTGTCAGAAAATCTCCCATTGGTGTCTATATTGCTCCAAATAATAATATTCAGTGGAATATTAAGGCAATGATGATGGCGCATCACTAGTAAACTCAATTTGGTAAATTTCCTTGGAAGGTAGACGATTCACGGTGTAGACTTATCAGATCTTCCAATATCTCATTATCTGTGTCGCATTCGGTGAACAGGAATCGCCAAAATCATGAGAATGGAAATTTTCACTTCAATTCCAACTTTCCAAGTAACTGATACCTTCCCATTTAGATGTAGATTTATCTTCGAAAAGTAACTAAGATGTTGACCGGGGATATAAGGTACCACCATGCAAAATTTCATTTAAATTGGTCCAACTGTTCCAGAGATTAGCGTGTACAAACAGACAGACAGACAGACAGACGGTAATTTTTTTCAAAACTTGTATTTTGTGTTTAGCTACTAACACTCCCTTTATCACCTACAATCAGTTTTTTTAAAAACAAATTAATGTATGTATAGTACAGACACGCCGATTCTTTAATTTTATTAAAGTAAATAATACTAGCAGCGCAGATAGTTACACAGTCCTCGCCTACGCTTATTACTTCCTTCTTTCCTATTCAAATTTCGAACCTTACACCTACCTACCTGTCAGTGGCAGTTTTTTTTACAGACTTTGATTTTTATTTTGTAGAGCGCGAGTTTTTTTTAAACCACAAATTAACCACCTAATTTTCTGCTTGTGAAAAAATAACATGTAACCCCAGGTGTAAAAAAAATACCTAAATTAAATATTCCTAATAATTGAATAGGCTACGAAACTATTGAACCGATTTTGGTGAAACTTGGTACAAAGCTAGAATAGACTTTGGGAAAAATCATAGGCTACCTTTTACGGCGGGAAAATTCCTCATTCTCACGGAAAGTTATAGTGGTAAATAGAGTTATTGCTTATGTCTATACCTAAATAAATATACTACATCATTACGTGTATGTGCGTTAGCTCGTTCAGAAGTACAAAAGCTTCAGGCACACGTAATGACATTTATACAGCCTCACGTTACATTCAGAATATCAATTATACGGAAATTGGATATCAAATCAACATTGCAAATAATTGAAATATCACATACAAATATCGCGTGCCCATTAGTGCTGATGTTTGCTTTGATCATCGATAGCCCATGTTTGGTCAATGTACACGTCATATCGAGTTTGACTAGGACTTCATAAGTAATAGTAATAATCTTTTTTCCATTTATACTCTATGAGTAATAATATAGTTTAGAAATTCGATTGAAAAAAGAAAAATTTTAGAAAAAACAAATCAACGCAATCGCAGTATTTTAGACACAGCAGCAGTATTTTAGAATCAGACAGCAAATAAACGTCACGCGTAAAAATTTAAAAACAGAATAAATCATTATCACATTTTGTCATGGACTTAGTAACATAGTTACATTCGTCCAAGCATTTTGTATTTGCTTTTTTTTTACGTTATTCTATGATTAAGGCTAAGGCGGCCAGACGGGTGAGGCAGAGGAAAAAGAATTATGGCAAAGGCTCCTTCCTAAGGGAAAGGCCCAACGCCGATAGTGGTAGGCTTGCTCACGAATGAAAGCCTACAGTCTTAGCCACTGAGCCACTGACGATCTAGCTAGCTATAAGGCTGAGGCCAGACGAGCGTTATTTTGTGAGTCGTGATTCGCAGATATTCGGTCGCGCAATTCTGCTGCATTCGGTGTCATACAAAATCCCTTTTTCATTCACACGGTGACTCAAAATGAGTTACGTATCATCAATACATAGTATAAAACAAAGTCGCTTTCTCTGTCCCTATTTCGCTATGTATGCTTAAATCTTTAAAACTATGCAACGGATTTTGATGCGGTTTCTTTTAATAGATAGAGTGATTGAAGAGGAATTTTTATAAGTACAATACATGCAAAATATACTTAGAGATAACCTACAATAACCATTTTCCTGTGCGGAGCCGGGGCGGGTCGCTAGTTTTGTATGAAACAGAAATTGCGCGACCGAAAATGAGCGATTCACAACTCAAAAAACGCTCGTCTGGCCACACCCTAATTAAATAGTGTACTAATAGTGTACACCCTATAAATAAATACATACACAAACACACCCACACATAGATACCTTTGTTCCTCTAACTACATTCCGAAACCGTAGTTACCGTGTTAATTGG
This sequence comes from Teleiodes luculella, assembly GCA_948473455.1. Taxonomy (NCBI): domain Eukaryota; kingdom Metazoa; phylum Arthropoda; class Insecta; order Lepidoptera; family Gelechiidae; genus Teleiodes; species Teleiodes luculella. Next base: position 2,109,728 of record OX419594.1, read on the forward strand.
GAAACTATGTACATAAATTACATTTAGTTTACGCGCACAGTACAGTACCTACTCTATTTGTATAATAATCAACATCGCCAGTATTTCCTCTATTTCGGTAGGTATTGAGGCAGACCCCGGGCAACCCCAGGCTTGGTCTCCTTATCCTTAACTTTCTTTCCGCCTCGCGTGTCCGCCCGCGTTAATTTTCCTGCGGTTAAAGGTAGGTAGCCATGTTACTCCCCAAGATCAGTATTATGCTGAGTTAGAGCCTATTTAGGCGGTACTTACTGTTGCTTGTTTTGTTCATAACTTATCATACTATATTATTATAAAGAGGAAAGATTGGTAATTTTGTGTGTGTGTATGTTTGTAATGAACAAAATCAAAAACTACTGAACCGATTAAAAAAATTATTTCACCACTAAAAAGCTACATTCACCCTGAGTAACATAGGCTACCTTTTACCGCGGGAAAATGTCTCATTCTCACGGAAAAAACTGTTAACGCAGGCGGAGCCGCGGCGGAAAGCTGGTATATATAATTTAGTTTTCATCATATTTGTAGGTACTGTACTTCTAAATAAACGTTTTTATTATTATTACTATTCTATCTTTATACCAAGTTTCATTAAAATCGGTTCAGTAGATAGGTTCGGTCAACGCAAGCGAATCCTCGGCGCGGAAAGCTAATGTCTACTAATATAAGGCCATGATTACTTTTCGGAATTAGGTCAACCGAGGTCGCGGATCACTCGACATCTCAAAGTGACGCGTTGAACTATTGCCCCATACTACACACTATACACTATCGCGGAACCGGGTCTATATTAAAATGTTGTAACTGCACCTTACTCGTCTTAAAAATATAAAATAAATAAAATCCCTTCGCAGGAATTCTACTCTATTTATATTTTATCTAATTGGCCTTTGTAATCGTCTAGGGTAGGATCCGTTCTACGCCTTGTGAGTAATATCCCATTTTCTTTTAGATATCACAGTGTTTCCGTTCTCAATGCCTCTATTGTAAACAGCGGGCTGAATTCTGTCTGATACCTGAACATCGTTCAACGTCAGTTGTGAATAATATATGAAAGTTTATAAAATGGGTTGGGCAGGACTATTAACAAGAAAAGCCATTCATCAGTCGCTAGACTGCAAACCACTCCCTCATCTTCTAATCCTTTAATTCGGTAAGCGTGTGCCAATACACTTACTATAATATGTCTCTAAATGGACAAAATTCCCAGTAAGTGTGTGCCAATACACTTACCAGTCGCAACATCATCAACAATTGTAAAACAAACGCCTCTAGAATACTGTCGTATAGTCTCTCTAATGATACTGCTATTCATACAATATTCCTTTCTCCGCACCGGGAATATCTAGTCTCGGAGGCTCAAATCCACTAAAACATACATAGATATATATTTTTTCAAGTGAAAGAAAAGGGCAGGCCGTAGCCCGCCCTTACGAAGATCTCTATCCCAAAGGACAATGCCATCTGATCTCCCGGTGCGACCGAGGTCGATTGGTGCGGATAGTGAGTCCGATTGTTGCAGGGCTTACATGGCGAACCAATACCTGTTCGTTGCGACCGTAGTCGACAAGCTACCGAGGTAGGCGCTCGCAAAATGGTTTGGAACCATACGTATCAGGGCTTACAATGGAGTACAAAGCCTGAACGTTATAAGATGACCGTAGTCAACGAGCTAACCCACCACGGCAAACGCTTGTTACCTGTATAGGGAATATGATATAATTTGGGTATGTTTAAAGACCACACACGTCTAGCAATTATGGAAGCCAATCCAAGCTTTCCACCAAGGTGGGCCGCTAAGCGTTCGAGTAGGGGATCATATAGAAATACAACCTCCTAGCTTCTTGAACGTCAGTCCATAGAGAGACGATAGCTGAGTAAGCCGGCCACTCTACCATACTGTAACGGCAACTGTATACGGGAACATCGTATAATAGATTCCGAAGAACCTAATGTTACTGCATGTTAAGATTAGCTATGCTATTCCAACATCGCGTCATCTCTCCACAGCCATTCATTCTCAAAGCCTCTCCACAGACAATATGCCTTGGAGGAAGACTGGTGTACGTCTCCAATCCAGTATATAGGAATAACATGGAAGTTGTACATCGTCTGCTTCATCACAAACTAATGAATCAGCAAACTTCACATTCTCCCTGCAAACCCAAACACTTTGATTAATTGGAAACCTACGATAGTCCAGAAACACCTCGTCTTCAAGCGTCAGACAAGATGAAGTCTCTATCCGGCGTCGGCGTGATTTACTAAAGTTTTAGGGAAGTCTAAGCTTCCACCGCGGGCGACGATGTGTAAAAAGTTTTTCCTAGAAATATTATATTTTGATGAGAGTCTATCTTTCGACCGACTTATACTCATCATGGTTGTAAGATAGGAATGACTTGCATACACCCAAACTCTAGCAATCGTGCACTTACTATAATTATATACTAATGACTGCCAACACCTGGGTCAAGCTCCAAACACCCATAGAAACTTATCTACCACCTTCTAAGCGTTTAGGACGTCGACAATCGTACTGAGACCGTAATCCCGACGAAAGACGCAAATTTCGCAAACAACGCCTAGCGCTCTGAAAATAGCAAATTTTCACATGTTTTTGAGAGTTGAACTATTTCTAGCCCAATCCCAGAGCGTTTTCATACTTATCTTTTACTAAGTATTTTTCATGCTTTTCGACATCGGCCCTCGCTATGTGCTACTGACCGACGCTCTCACCACCATATATATATACGGACGATACGAAACGGAGGTGCGCGGCCAAAAATATAAAAACTTGCTCAAACTCATAATTTAGATAGTGTCGCTTATCCTGATTCCAAATCAGTAATCAGAATTGTGCTATCTATTTTAGTTTAGAAGTTATTAAGGAATCGGCTGATTTCATTACAAGAACGTATAAAGTACTTAGGAAATTTCAGTTCAATACAGGAACGTATAAAGTAAAAAGGTAAATTTCCAAAAGGTTTTCTATTTGTTACATTCGACCTGTATATTGAACATATTTGATTATAATAAGCCCTTTACAACTTAGTTCTATGTATTTGAGATTAATTATTCGATTTTAGAGATTTTTAGGAAAATTTTATTATTGTGCTTTCTACGCTAAGGCAAGACCTCCAAAACATTTCATTGTCTTTTTAGGCTAGGGGCGGGTCGGTACAATGTATATATCGAAAATCCATAATCGATAAATGTCATAACGATTAAAATCCATAATTTTGAAATACATATATTTAAAAGCCCTAACTTTAATATGAATACTGTTAGTATGTATAATAATTAAAAAATATTTTGACAAATATATTAAACATATATTAAATTATAATTTTTATCACCAAAAATGCTGTTTCTCTTATCTTCTTTTTACCAAAATATCTTAAATTTATGATTTTGAAAGATTATACAATTATGGATTTAAATAGTTATGCTAAATAATGGTATGTATTTTTGAATGATGAATTCTAATTGTTATACTTTTTAAAGTTATGGCAAGTCTGTTATGGATTGGATATTTATGTTATGCGATTTAAGGGGCAACCCGCGGAACCACACACGATGGCGCATCCAAAGTTACTAAAACATGCGCGGGTGCACGGAGCGAGCGCCCGCACTCGAGCCTTACTGAAAATGGGAAATTATAGTCAAGCCCATGGTCTAAGAAAACAAAACAAGAAGACCACGTGACCATGACACAAGCCTACGTCATTTCTACGTCATTTTGTCTATTCATCCTTGTCGAATGCGTGTAATAGACAAGGATAAACAGCGTAAAATGACGTAGGCTTGTGTCAGTCACGTGGTCTTCTTGTTAGACCTTGTTTTCTTGGACCATGGTCAACGCCTTATAAGTTTGACGTTTTGTCTGTCTGTCTGTCTGTCTGTAGCAGAGTAGCTCCCAAACGGATGCGCCGATTAGACGTGTTTACTGTAGTAGTAGCCGGCATAAAAGATTCAGAGACATATTATCAAACCTACAATTAAATAAGAAGTAGGTACGTAAAGTCATTTGTAAACAAAAAACCTTGTTTACTAAATTACTACATGTTAACTGTTTAAATGGTTATCTTGTTTTAAGAGGTCTATGCACTCTCCGTCAGCACCGCCATTTAAAAATAGATCTATTTTTGTTTGCTTTTAGTACTTACTTCACTTAACGTTCATTTGTTTATTATTTTGGTATTGTTTCTTAAAACTTTTCCGTTTTTTAGTCCGGTCTCTTATGGGAAAAGGTATACATTTTGGGGTGAAGCAATGCCCTTTGGTCCGAATGTTATACACATCCACCTGAGCTAAAATCGCCCGGTAGCCAGTCATGACCCCGCGACAGGTGGGGGGGAGGGGGGGTCAAAGTACAGAGTTCCCAGCGCTCAGAAAAAAAATTCTGGCGGATCTGTTTGGAGCTTTAGGTCAAGTTTGGTGTCGTTATCAGGTAACTAGATGATGCCCAATTCATTCTCCATACCAGTTTTTTAGGGTTCCGTAGCAAAATATGTCGTAATACTTAAAATTGTAAACTTTTAGTAGTAACAAAATCCAAACAACCCTTCATATTTTAATTATTTTTGTAGTAAACATGGTTTATAAAAAATACTGTCCGAAAGCCCATTTAGTTCTAATTCTAAAAACATTAACATTAAATATAAATTTGACTATTTTAAATGTACAATTAATTATTTAAAGTTCAGCAACGTTCGTCAGCGCAACTTACGGGACGGCAAAAAAACTCGAAAAACATGCACTACAAAAAAAACCGGTAGGAATATTAGTAAAAGTTATGTTTTTTTTTTAAAACCTCAACGGAGCATTCGAAATATTGAATGCTCTTAAACACAACCCCTCAAAAAAGCAGTCATGTGCATTCCATCTCCGCAACAGTTGTATTTTTATTAAAGGCTATTTTATTTTTCTAACTTTTTAGAAGTATACACTTGGTATGTCATTATCATCAAATTTCTGACCTCCCAGGTGCTCCTATAGCCGTAGAAAGAGATGAAACCCACTAGGAGCGAGGTCCGGTGAATAGGGTGGGTGCTCCATCCTTTTATTAAAGCCAGCATCTTCAATGGCAGCCATCGCAACTTGGGACTTGTGCGCGGAGGCTTTATCTTGATGAAAATAAAAACATCTTCTGCGAGTTTTCCACGCCGTTCGTTGCTTATTTCATCACAAATTTATATAAGACCCCGTAATAGTGGCTTCATGACTGACGTATTCGCTCATTACTACCCTTTGGCTATCCCAGAAAAGAGAGCCCATAATTTTGCCGGCGGATTGAATTACCTTAAATTTCTTAGGATTTGGAGAAAACGGTCTCTTCCAGGTCATAGACTGTTGTTTCGTTTCAGGATCGTAATGGTGAAGCCACGTTTCATCCATAGTTATTTATCGAGCCAAAAAGTGGTCAGGATCTTGTTGTAACAAATCTAAACAGCTTTGTGAAATTCTTAGTCTGCACCCGTAACATGCAGTGCTATGATAAAAGTTTGTCGCGCGAGAAACCGGCCATATTGAAATATCCTCCAATAGGATAAGAGAATACGCACGACAAAATTATGTCTGTCACGCGTGGACTGGGCATGTTAGAGGGGGTTTGTTTCTGCGCGTCCGTAAGCATTCTAGGCGTAGGCACCCAGTGCGCTGACACTTTTCATGCCTAAATAGTCGTGTATGTATAATATTATGGACACTTCCTGTCAAAATACTTACTTTATCAGCAATAAAACGAACGTTACACGACGATCGGATAAAATATTTTTTCAACTTTTTTAACCATTTGTTCTGTTACTGCTGTCGCAGAATGTCCCGAGCGTGGGTCGTCGTTGGTGGAAGTTCTTCCTTGCTTAAACTAAGCACACCAACGTGCCACTGTAGAATATGAAGAAGCATTAACACCTAATGTATCCTGCAAGCCTGCAAATCATGATCTATCTTCTCCATACTGAAATGTTTCATACACACACAGGTATTTAATTAATTTTTTGATTAAATTAAATTTTCGAGAACATGTGGTGCCACTCCGCACATGCTAAGCAGGTGGATGTAGCCTTACACGAGACGTGCCGGATTATCACTGGCTGCCTTAAGCCGTTTCCGGTTCAAATGCTGTATTGGCTTGCTGGCAAAGCTTCGACAGATGTCGTAGAAGCGCAGCGAGTGCTATGGAGAGAGCTAAGTTTGAAATGGACCTAAGGCACCTAATGTACGATTATTCCCCGTCCAAAAAGGCAGAAAAGCTTTAGGAGCTTCTACAAGCTCATAGCTCCGATCGATCGAGAGAAATCCCAATTTATACGTGACACCTGGCGGGCGCGGAGCCCGCCGCTGCCTTCCTCGTTTGTCCCACTCTCGGAAAGTCTCCCCCCTACTACCTAAGTACTTCCAAGGTCCCTTTGGATATCATTAAACAGGCTTCGAACCCAGGTTGGTTGAATCAAACAAAATCAGTTAAGGTGGGGTCTTTCTGACGGGACGGAGCTCCAGTACGAAACCATGGATAGGTGGGCCATGGTTTGTCGTGTTCTGCATGCCCTAAGTCTTACACACCGGAGGAGCTCATAGAGGACACAGAATGAGCAATCAGCGTGGCAGGGTAGGTATTAGGCAACAAAAATTGAAACTAGCCATCGACACGACAGAATAAGAAGGATTTTGATTTTCTTGCGAGCAGTTTTACGAGTACCTATATTTCTATAGGTTTGTACAAAACCCTCGATCGGCTAGTCCGACTCGCACTTGGCCGGTTGTTTTTTTGTTAGTAGAGCTTGTTTTGCGAATCTTTTGTAGTCCCCTACGCTGCGCTCACGAACGTTGCTGTACTTTAAATAATTAATTGCACATTATAAATAGTCAAATTTACAAGCTGTACAAGATTTTTTAAGGGATCAGGATAAAGACTTTTTTTTTAAGAAATTTTAAGTTTGGATTAAAAGATATACCAAGTGTATACTTCTAAAAGATGATTACATTAAGAAATAAAATAGCCTTTAATAAACTGGTAGGTACCTGTTGCCTGTTGGAGATGGAATGCACATAACTGCTTTTTTGAGCATTCGCATTATAGAAAACACTCAATATTTCGAGTGCTCCGTTGAGGTTTAAAAACAACCATAACTTTTACTTATATCCCTACTGGATTTTTTTTGTAGTGTTTGTTTTTCGAGTTTTTTTGCCATCCCCTACGCTGCGCTGACGAACGTTGCTGAACTTTAAATAATTAATTCTACGATAAAAATAGTCAAATTTATATTTACTGTTAATGTTTTTAGAATGGGAATTAAACGTGCTTTCGGACAGTGTTTTTTATAAACCATGTTTACTACAAAAAAAATTAAAATATGAAGGATTGTTTGGATTTTGTTACTACTAAAAGTTTACATTTTTAAGTATTACGGCATATTTTGCTACGGAACCCTAAAAAACTGGTATGGGGAATGAATTGGGCATCATCTAGTTACCTGATAACGACACCAAACTTGACCTAAAGCTCCAAACAGATCCGCCAGAATTTTTTTTCTGAGCGCTGGGAACTCTGTACTTTGACCCCCCCTCCCCCCCACCTGTCGCGGGGTCATGACTGGCTACCGGGCGATTTTAGCTCAGGTGGATGTGTATAACATTCGGACCAAAGGGCATTGCTTCACCCCAAAATGTATACCTTTCCATACAAGCATGCCCATAAGAGACCGGACAAGCAAAATCCAGTTTAGAAGTTATTTATATTCAATAAAATCATTCATTTGCTTAAAATATTTTTAATCGTGAATACCGATGTGACAGATCTGGATTTTATTTTCACCTTTATTAGGTTTTTCTGTGTTTAATACCTACCTATACCAACCTACTTACTTGTGGCCATGGTCCAAGAAAACAAGGTCTAACAAGAAGACCACGTGACTGACACAAGCCTACGTCATTTCTACGTCATTCTGCCTATTCATCCTTGTTGAATGCGTGTAATAGACAAGGATGAGTAGCGCAAAATGACGTAGGCTTGTGTCAGTCACGTGGTCTTCTTGTTAGACCTTGTTTTTAACCCCCGACGAAAAAGAGGGATGTTAAAAGTTTGACGTGTGTGTCTGTCTGTCCGTCTGTGGCATCGTAGCTCCTAAACGGATGCGCCGATTTTGATCTGGTTTTTTTGTTTGCAAGGTGTCACAATCGAGTGTTCTTAGCTATGATCCAAGAAAATATCTTCAGCCATTTGAAGATTATCAGCTCTTTTCTAGTTGTTGAAAGGATCAAGTAACGGTTTGTGTCGGGGGTTTTTGAAATTTTTAATTTAGTGTTATGTTAGACCGTGCTCGTGGCTCTTATCTTAGAAGCAGAATGTCAATGTAGGGTAAAGAGTGCTTTATGATGATGACACAGCGTATTTTTGTACCGGGACCGTTTAAGATAACACGTTTCGAGATTAGTTTAACATAGAGACGTTTTCATAAGGATAGGTTTTAGTATTATTTTATGTATTTTTTTCAGTGTATTAATAAAACATAATAATTTAAAATGCTATAGTTTAATCCATTATTATTCATACATTTCTTAGGGATTTTTTATTTTATTAACAACTAGCTTCCCGGCGCGGCTCCGCCCGTGTTGACAGTTTTTCAGGCAGAGGTCGCCCACCAGAAAAATGGGTCAGCGACATTCGGGGAAACGCTGGCCCGAAGTGGATGCAAGTGGCAGGGGATAGAAGGTCGTGGAGGGCTTTGGAGGAGGCCTATGTCCGAAGACGGACGATGAAAAGGCTGGGATGATGATGATGATGATGATGATGAATATAATATTTACTGGCGCAACTATCCCTCTCTGTACACGTCTTTATTTTCTGGGTCTTAGAGTTTAATTAAATATTGAAGATACAGTGTCATTACCTTCACTCACCCACGCAGACGTGTTCGGGTAGTTCTAGTTAAGTTTTTTTTCTTAATTTTGATATCTTTAAATCCTTTTGTCACCTCGTAATCTATCTAAATTTTTATAAACTATACATAGTTGCAAAGCTATAGTAAAACATGTTTTTTTGTTATTGACGTGATAAAAAGAACTTCAGATAACTTCGGTTATCGATATATCATAGCGATTATTATTATAACTGTTCCTCATTTATGGTGTCCCACTTTATTAAGGTTGGCTTTTAGTACATTTATTTTTATAATCAACTAGCTTTCCGCCCCGCGGCTTCGCCCACGTTAACAATTTTTCCCGTGGGTATAAGGTATTTTACCGCAGTAAAAGGTAGCCTATGTGTTAATCCAGGGTGTCAGCTAACTCCATTTCAAATTTTATTATAATCGCTTCAGCTGTTTAGACGTGAAGAAGTAACAAACATACACACTCACAAACTTTCACCATTAGAATTAGAAAGCTACATTCACCCTGAGTAACATAGGCTACCTTTTACCGCGGGAAAATGCCTCATTCCCATGGGAAAAACTGTTAACGCAGGCGAGCGGAGCTGCGGTGGAAAACTAGTATGAAATAAAAATCGACATATAACGAATAAACTCAATGAAAATAACCTCCAAATCGATTATTTCCTCACTTTTGGCTTACGAGTTCGATCGTGAACGCTGCCACAATCAAATGCAGTTAAAACTTCAACTATCTTTTATTATCTGAATATGTAATGATTATTCTTTGAAACATCCTGTAGATATTAAATATTGTATTGCTAAATCAGTATCAAATCAACGCACATATCAAGTAGACGTAAATTTATACTATTATTTAGATTATCTGATAATAATGGCGCAAGTGAGAGTCAGTGAAGGCCTTTTGGAAGGAGAGGAATTGGCCAATGACTATGGCGGTAAGATCTACAGTTTCAAAGGGATCCCTTATGCGCAGCCGCCAGTTGGGGATCTTCGATTCAAGGTAAGACCATGCATGGACACAGATATATAATCTCAATTGAGTGAGTTCCCATAGTGACCCGCAGAAACGAAAAAGAACACAAGTAGACAGACACGTCTGTCCCTAGTTCTACCCACACTGTGTCTCCAGTCTACCCGTGACTGACCATGGTTCTTGCACAGTTGCAAGAGCGCTGAAATATCGGGTCTCCTCAAAAACGGATTATATTATCGCGGTAAGCCCGGGTAATGTCTTATAAATATAATGATAGTGACCGACTGAGCTTAAAATCATACTTATTTATCAACAGTATTCTTTATTTCACTAAGTTAGTTTAGTGAAACGACATATCACTAGATTATTTTAGTAAGAAGACGTAATAAACAATAGAATTCGACATCTTCCGCGATTTCGTGATATCCCCTTCCATATTTCCCTGCGACATATATATACCATAGATAACACAACTTCTTCTTATCGTTTCGATGACAAATAGATAATTTTGGCCCAGAACTAACACAACTATCACGATTTGTATCGAGAGCAAGCGTGCAAACTTTTACCCGGAAATTTTGATGATACTTGGTACAGATATAGATTAGTTCTTGGGGATGGATTAAGGTTTCGTTAAACCACGGTAAAATACCTCATTCCCACGGTAAAAGTCGAAAACCAACGTGGGCGTTGCCGCGGGCGGGCAGCTTGTAAACTATATCTGCCTGCCTAGTTTGGGTTCAGATGGCCGTGTGTGAGATGTCCCACATATTTATTTTATTATTTACTAGCGACCCGCTCCGGCTCCGCACGGGAAAATGGTTATTCTAGGTTATCCTTAAGTATATTATGCATGTATTATACATATAAACCTTCAGAATCACTCTATCTATTAAAAAACCGCATCAAAATCCGTTACGTAGTTTTAAACATTTAAGCATAAATAGGGACATAGGGACAGAGAAAGCGACTTTGTTTTATACTATGTAGTGATAGTGATAGTGATCTATCACAAACCTTTGACAACCAACAAATAGGTATTAGTTGTGAACCGTGAATTAAAATTCCTCCTATAGAACCATGATTATTCATTGATTCTTAGTAGGCAACTGGTTCTAAAAAAATAATAGTTTTTGGCAACTAGTTGAGTAAAAGAACATCTTTTCTTATTTGGAAACTGGTTGCGAATATCAGTTGTGGCCGGAGGGACTTTTACTACCTAAAGTCACAGCCAAAATATTAAATGGGTGCTAGAAATTCTTAGGTTTCTGCAATTAATTATCACGGTAAAAAGCATTTTATTAGTTTACGCGGCCGTTCGAACTCATCAACAGAGTTCTGGGCAGCAAATATTTAAGGTTTGTCATCGACTCGCAGAAGACTAAACACCGGTCGGGGTTGCAGTATTTGCGTCATCTATAATATATGTACCTATATCTGTGCCCATAGATATGAATGTTGCAGATAAAAAAATCTACTCTCTTTGGGTACCATTACTTGTACGTAGCATGTCGTGTGATTCCTTGATTAGAGACCAACTTTAACTGATCCCGTGGGTGCCATAAAAGGTATCCAGTTGAGCGGCTGGTGTCGTTACATTCATTGACCCACGACCACTATAATATCCAATCTCTCCAACCCACCAATCGAAACGATTTTGAGAATACCTGACGGACTACCAAGAGAGAAACTTTTACCCTACAGTGGAATATTAAGCGAAAATATTCTTTTGCGAATATATTCTGTTGGTTATTTCAAATGATGTTAAAAGGCTGTTCTTTAAATATATTTTAGAAAAAACCTTTAGCTTTATACAAGTAATTATGTTTATATTATGTTTTTACTTTACAGGCGCCTCAACCATTACAACCATGGGAAGGGGTACGCAGTGCAAAAGAGCATGGCCCTGTCTGCTACCAATACGACGTATTCCTGAAGGTAGGACCTTTGGGATCCGAAGACTGTCTCTACTTGAACGTATACACCCCAAACTTAAAACCAGACAAACCTCTCCCAGTCATGTTCTGGATACACGGTGGAGCCTTTTTAGGTGGAAATGGAAACGATGAAATCTATGGCCCTGATTTCCTTCTAAAACATGACGTCATCCTGGTAACTATAAACTACAGGTTAGAAGTGCTAGGATTCCTTTGCCTTGACACGGAAGATGTTCCTGGAAATGCTGGCATGAAAGATCAAGTAGCAGCGCTTCGATGGGTCAAAAAAAATATAAGCAATTTCGGTGGGGACCCTGAGAACATCACAATATTTGGGGAGAGTGCTGGTGGAGCCAGTGTCTCGTTTCATTTGATATCACCGATGTCAAAGGGGCTTTTCAAAAGAGCCATCGCACAAAGTGGAGTAGCAGCAAATTCCTGGACCATGCCGATTGAACCACGAGAAAGGGCAAAAGCATTAGCGAGAAAACTTGGTCTTGATACAGATGATGACAGAAAATTATATGAGTTTTTTAAATCTCAACCAGTTGAATCACTCATTATGGCGTCCGCTCCCATACGACTTAGTGAAGAAGTATCTGTTCTTGTAAACCTGTGTTTTGGTGTTGTTCATGAGAAACAATATGGAAATAGCGAAAGATTTTTCTACGGAGATGTTTATGATGTGCTGCGAAAAGGTATACATGAAGGAGTGGAAGTGATGGCCGGATATTGCGCAGATGAAGGATATTTAGGCTTGACTGTAGAAGATAAGAACAAACTTCTCGCTCAATATAAAACATACCCAGAAACGTTTGTTCCGCATAACATTGCATTGAACTGTCCAGTGAAAAATATATTTGAAGCAGGGCGAAAGATGAAAGAATTTTATTTGAAAGGCAAAGATGTGTCGAAAGAAACAGTAGATCAGTTGGTGGAATTCATAGCAATGAATATGTTTATATATGACATCGTTCAATGGCAGAAGATCAGTAGTGCTAACAGTAAAACCTATCTTTACAAATTCACATGCAAATCAGAGAGGAATTGGATAGCAGCTGTAATGGGCATGGGTGACATAATAGGTGATAAAGCTATCACGGGGCATGCTGATGATCTAGCATACATTTTCACAATAAAGGTATTGCAGCAGAAAGTTGATAATAATTCAGAGACATATAAATTGATCAACAATGTCACGTCACTTTGGACCAATTTCGCCAAGTTCGGGTAAGCCTATTAAAGTAAAATGTGACGTAGGTAAAAAATTGTGTAGAGTTCGTAAGTGTATTTTTTCTTTGCTTCTTCTTACTGCTTTTTGGACAAAATTTTAAATAACTTCAAAGTATTCTAGTATATTTTTTTCCCAAGATAAAAATCACTATTTAGACAATATATCTTATTCAGATTAGAAAATTTAAAAAATTCAATTAATTTTTTCAGGAACCCGACACCAGACTCATCTCTTGGTGTCAAATGGCAACCGTACTCAGCGGAAGACCAGGACTTTTTAGAGATTGGCAACCAGCTGATACCATCCAAAAGGCCTGATGATGAGCAGGTCACGTTCTGGGAACGTATCTTCCAGCAGTATTATCCTCATTGTGTAGCTTAACACGGGTCTTTCGATAAAATGGACATAAATAAGTTTATTTCTATGGGTTTGTTCTAACAGGTTTTAAAAATAAAACTACCAAACTTCATTTTTATTTTCGTTGTTACGAGGAAAACTCCCTATTTTTAGTATCACGAATGATACACATTTGGTAATAATTTACTGATTGATTGATGATAAATAGTTAAAATTAAAAGTACGAATAGTCAAAAAAATTGCATTCTTCATTTAAGAAATTGACAAACGTCATTGTGTTCATTTCTGCTTATAAACTGAACTAACTTAATTCTTCAATTCCAATAAACTACAATCACCTACAATTATAAAATACAGGACATGTCATATAAACTTAAACGATTATTAACTTATAGATGAGATACAGTACTGTGGCATCGGTTATGCCGTCTCTTTTACTTTTGGTACTGGCCACATGTTTGTTCGAAATTTAAATCATTTTCGAGTAGATTGATTTTGATAGTTTCGGTCAGTTATAACGCGATTCTTTCCTGGAGCTGTTGTAAAACGCTCTAGGAATTATCCTTCCGGGAGTTATAAAGCAAATCGGGTTTTAAATGTGTTAAGTGCTGATGTATTTATGTGAAATATATGTTTTAGTCTTTGATTATATACAACTCCTAGATAGACTGTCGCCTTGTTGACACCACCGAAAAAACAGGCCAACTTTTATATGCTTGTGTGCGTGACAGCTTATGTTTTACACAACTGTCATCTATTCATACGGTTATCATGTATGGCGTTATTTCCCAATACTTCGGGAAAATTACGAATTCTGCTCATAGTCATACGTTATGAGCATATTAAAATAATATTATTATTAAAAACTTTTTAAGAAGTTGAGTTGCGTATTTGGTTATATATTTAATTTTGTTTGCGTTGTTGTTTAAATAGACACGTTTAATTATGAACGGGATATTTACATATTTACATTAGTTTCTAAATAAATAGGTGCTGCATTATTGTTTCATACATTATATTATGTATATGAAAAACAAAAAAAGCATCAAAACAAGAACCAACTTTTATAAAAAATAAAAATAATAAATAGTCTCTGGGGAAACATGGAATCAATAATATGGCAGCCCCGAGAAAATAATACAATATGGTGTCGCAATTTCTTTACGTAAATTCAAAGTCTTTAAAGTTGAAAATTCATAGTTTTAACGTTATTTACGGATGGAAGACTATCCCTTTAGACATTTTAAATCGCCCTTTTCAATTCCGGCATACTTTTATGACGCAACTTGTAATTTTATTGAAGAAAAATGAAAATTCTATAAGCCGCTTTGGACTAACGGTTCGCTTGACATCTCAATTCGGACTGACAGATGAAAAATCGAGGTGCGACTAACAGTCAACCTCCTTTTTTTTAGACGCTTTTGAACACCTTAGGCTCTATCTAGGAGTTTTAGTGCAGTTTCCGTGAGTTTAATTTATAGTGCAGGCTACGTCAGTTCCACAGTACCAATTGAGTAACTACGTCAGCTAACACATAAAAGAACAACAATAACATTTATAGCCAACAGCGAACTACCATGCGATTTGAAATTTAACAAGCTTCTGAATCGAATATTCAAGTAAAGCCGAATATTGCGAGAATATTCTATCCGCTTTACCCGGATCAATAAGGCCTGACGCGACTAGTGGAGCATCCAAATGCATAGTCTATGCTACGAACGCATTGTAGATCGGCAGCAAGCTGGTCATACAAGTGTAAAAAAATTCTAAATTCAAATGCTTTATTCGAAGTGAGATTTTACAAATCACTTTTCGACGTCGAGGCGAGTTCACAATTTGACTGTCTTCTGTGGAGAAGAACTCGCCGGAAGAAACTTCACAGGCGTTGCATCTTTTCAAAATATTTTACAAAATTATTATTTTACAATTTGATTAATATAACAAAGAGGGCAAACGAAATATGCAATTAGAGGAAGGCAACCAGTCGAAGTAGAAAAACTAAACTATATAACCAAAGTACTTCTCAATGCTCAGTTAGGTGCACGTTTGCAGATATTTTATTTATTAAATTAGTGAATAACAATAAATGAAATAACCACAAAACCGTTACTTGATCCTTTCAACATTTTACGATATTGGCAAAACATATTTTGTACTTTGTAATACTCAGTTTTTATCAACTTGTTCAGCATGTTTTAAGCAAATAAAGATTTATCCTATCTTATCTTATCTAATGGATAACTTTTTGAAAGCGATTTAGTGTCAAGAGGGTTTAATCACTAAGCCAAAAAACTGTTGAAATGCGATGATGACTTTGCTGATAAGACCTCGTTATTAAATCTCATTATAGATCCTCAAGACTCAAATGAGACCTAGAGGAAAGCAATGGCCTTGGACCTGCTTGATTCAATCTGATCTACTCAAGAAGAAGAAAAATTATATCAACAATTATTTTCGTTTCTCGGTATCTGTTTACATTTCAATTTGTTTTCGTCTAAGAATATTGAGACTTCACTACAAATGTTCTCGGAATTAGTATAAAATTTTCCTCGTCTTTTCTCTGTTGTAATTTCTTACCCTATTTGTATTCATTTTCCTGTTTTCCTTGGTCTCGTATTCCAGTAACAATTAATTTTATTCTTCAACTGCTTCTCAATAAATAAGTTAATTTGTTCACAGAAAATTCCTATTGGGGGCAAAAAATTACCTGAGAAGTTAACAAATAAACAAACTAAAAAATTAGCAAAACCTGCTCTGGAGGCGCCACATGTACATTTGTATGATTATGGCAACAATTTCTATTATAAAATTAGGTCCATTGAAAAAAAAAAGTAATATGGCGAGGTTTTTCATTTCTTTGGTCAGTCAGGCTTTAATTATATAAATAAAATAAATATACATAATTTATGATTTTTGTAGAAGTCCCTTGTCCCTTCATTTAAAGATTTCACATTTTAATTCCTCAAAATCACCATCTTGTTGTGTTCCTTGAATTTCCAGTTAAAGCCGGCTCCCGGATATTGCGTTAGCATCGTTGTGGCAACCCTAGCCTAACGCCATTTCCGTTAGCGCGTCACTTCGCAGAATCCGTATCTGTGACAACCACAGAACAGAAGAAAAAATAAAATGGCGCGAGCAAGGTGTTTGGAAAATTCTTTTTAACCGTCGAAAAACAGAGGTCTCTTTCGACGTCGACTCGTTTTTTTTTAATGTATGACCAAACTTTAGGTTTTACTTGTGGTTTTACATAGTATTCCGATTTTGATAAAAAAAATTTTATTTGGAAAGTGTGAAGTTGGTCCCATATAAATTTTCAAAAAAAGCTAAGAGTAAGTAAACAGAGAATTATTATTGATTGTTCACTCACAGAATATTTTCCTTTTCAGTTTTTTTTAGCGGTTAATACATATATTTTTCTTTTTTTAAGTTGTTATTTATATTATAATAACCTACGACTAAAAATATTGGATATGAACATTGAACAGTCATGTAGTGCGAAGGATTGGTAGAGCGAAGGATTCACAATCTAATACCTAAATAAGTTAAGCCTCATTTAAACCTCTGATTTTATTAGTTTTTATTTTGGTTTTGGCCGGGTACGGGTACGGGCATTGTTACCTATAGTGCCGCTCTATAGTCATTTTAGTATGTAGACAAAGTTTATAATTATTTGGCACTGAAAGTACTCGCCGTATAAATTCCGGTGTCAATTGACCATAAGCCACCACGCGCCCAAACGCAATAAATCCATAAAACTTGAAAAATAGAAAATTGCATAAACGAATTTCGCTCAAAAAGCGGCCCTTGATCAACCTGAGTGTTTGAACAGGGTGACAAGAATTGAATTAATTAAAAAGGGCCCAAGTGCCGGACAGCAAGAGTGTCCCTGTAATTGGCAATTCGAAGCCCTCTATTAGAGAAATAATGCAGAGGAGACTCCGTTTGTTGGTCCATTTTACAAGTATACCTTCCTGCGAAACGTTTCCTCCATCCATGACAAAGAATATTAATAGTAGTTCCTCCCATGGTTTAGAGAGGAAGTTAAAGGAGGTATAGTTATTTCAACAAGATTTCCACTAAAGTGTTAAATTCATCCTATCAGATTAATAGTTAGAAATTTAATGAAGTATCTTGCTACACTGAAAAAAAGTTTGGTTGTCTCAAATTTGGAGGATTCCCTTTCAAATTAACATAATTACCAGAAACGAAATACTCTCTAAAAATTTATGCGTGGGCGTGGTCACACAAAACAAATATGTCGACTTGAGAACCAACCCCGTTTTTCGTCGCTAAAAATAATAAATACCTATGTAATGAAGTATACTATGAACACAAAACAAAATAATAGTACTAACCCGTACTATGGATATGGATATAACCCGTATGTATCTTAACTGAAGTAAAAAGTTATATTTTCATGAAACCCAACAAGTTCATAAAGAGTATAAAGTCAAGGTAAAAAAATGTTCAAGAAACATTTTTTATGGTATCAAACTTTTTAATGAAAAGTTTTTTTAGGAATGTACCTAATACTTTTATAAGAATACTAGCTGTCCGCCCACGGCTACGCCCGCGTTCCTTTTTTTTTTGTTTTTTTTTTTTTTTTGGGGATGAAAAATAGATGTTGGCCGATTCTCAGACCTACTGAATACGCTCACAAAATTTCATGAGAATCGGTCTAGCCGTTTCGGAGGAGTATGGAATCGAACACTGTGACACGAGAATTTTATATATAAGATTTAAACAAGATTTAGTAAGAACTTAAAGTAGAATACATATTTTGTTAATAGTGTTATTTTCAAGACTAATTCGCCGTCGTCGTTTCATCTGATAGACGTCCACAGTTGGACAAAAGTGACAAAAGCAGGATCTCAGAGGAGCCAAGGTCGAAGTCATACGAAATTATCGGTCATTTTTGCACGAGTTCTTGTACGAGTATAGCTAGAAGCGCTCTCGTTTTCGATTAGATCAGTGACAGACTATACTCTCTCTCTCTCTCTCCTCGGCCCATCTCAACCCTTCGGGTGTAGGCCTCCTTCAATGTTCGCCACTCGTCGCGGTTCTGTGCCACTTGGATCCACTTTTTTCCGGCTATCCTTTTGAGGACAGACTATACTATTTCTCACATTATTGGAGAAACTGTAAAAGTATATTAATCGTACTAGCTCTCCGCCCCGGGCTCTGCCCGCGTAAACAGTTTTTTTCTGTGGAAATGAGGTATTTTCCCGCGGTAAAAGTTAGGCTATGTGTAATTCTGATGCTAAATTATTGAAAAGTTTCATCAAAATCCATTCAGTAGGTTTTGCGTGAAAGAGTAACATCCATCCATACATCCATCCTCACAAACTTTCGCGTTTATAGTATTTTAAAAAATAAATAAATAAATAAAGAGTTTTTTTCGATAACAGACAAAGAGCACTAGGTTTATGTATGATAGGATAGGATAGGATTGCATTGTAATCATAAAACTATAATAATGCATAAGTATAGATGAAAAAATAAACAAGTCACACAATAAGTCAGTAAAATACCTGACGGATTATGAATAATCAGTGACAAAGTATTTTTATATCAACTTTTCTCACCGCATGTTGTCCTAGATGCATGTTTGCGTCACATGGGGGACGGTATAGGTCAATCTTTATTAATATCTACCTAGATAGGAATAATTATTTCCAGCAGAAAATTATTATACAAAGTTAAGACTGAAACTACATCCATACTAATATAATAAAAACGGCCAAGTGCGAGTCGGAATCGCCCATGAAGGGTTCCGTAGCAGCCAGTAACATAATATAAAAGTTTTTGTAGTTCGTTGTGACTTTGATCGATGTTTTAATAATTAGTGAAAGGTAAATTGCGGATACGATTTATGACGTATTAAAAAAAAACTACTTACTAGATCTCGTTCAAACCAATTTTCGTTGGAAGTTTTCATGGTAATGCACATCATATATTTTTTTTAGTTTTATCATTCTCTTATTTTAGAAGTTAGAGGGGGGGGGACACATATTTTTCCACTTTGGAAGCGTCTCTCGCGAAAACTATTCAGTTTAGAAAAAAATGTCATTAGGAACCTAAATATCATTTTTGAAGAGCTATCCATAGATACCCCCACACGTATGGCTTTGATGAAAAAAAATTTTTTTTTTCAGTTCTATGTATGGGGACCCCCTAAATTTTTTTTTTTTTTTTTTTAATTTTTGTAAGAAAATCTTAATGCGGTTCACAGAATACATCTACTTACCAAGATTCAACAGTATAGGTATTATAGTTTCGAAATAAAGTGGCTGTGACATACGGACGGACGGACAGACAGACAGACAGACAGACAGACAGACAGACAGACAGACAGACAGACAGACAGACATGACGAATCTATAAGGGTTCCGTTTTTTGCCATTTGGCTACGGAACCCTAAAAAACGACGGTGTGTTTATTTGTCCTTCTTTCACACACGACGAATTAACATAATTTTTGCACAGAGATAGATTGTGGGCTGGAAAGTGACATACGACTAGGCTACTTACTTGTAACCGCGGGAAAATATCTTGTTCTCACAGAAAAAGACGAAAAGCAACGAAGGCGTAGCCGCGGCTTAAAAACTTGTAATCTGTAAAATTCTACCCTCTTTTTCAACTTAAATAATTTAAATTCAACTTATTTAGGTATAGTGTACTTCTGTATTTTTTTCGGTATCAAATTTTAACCATTCTTACAACCCTTTGGACGTACATACTTGTGGACAGCCAAGTCCCAGAGGATTGCTTTAGTGTCGTCTGGGCATCATTGAAGATCTATTGTAGCCTTTAGTAACCTATTAACCAAGGTTCGAAAGTTATTGGCTCGGTGAATGTAGAATCGAATGGTCGGTGGTTCGAATAACTGCTAGTCGAATGAACGCTGGGTCGAATATCTGCGGATCGAAATAACGCTTAACCGAAAATTTTCAGTGCGACGAAATAGGATTTTAAGCTCATAGTATTCAAAATGAACGCATCTTCGGCCTCGTAGCCTAGTTGGTAATACGTCTGCCTACGAAGCACAAGGTCGCGGGTTCGAATCCCGCCCAGGGCAAACATTCGTGTGATGAGCACTTGTGTTTGCCTTGTGGCTGGATGTTGTATATTTATATATGTATGTATATCAGCTGTCTGTCACCCATAGTACAGGCTCTGCCTAGTTTGGGGCAGATGACCGTGTGTGAGATGTCCCACATATTTATTTATTTATCTTACAAAGATTATGACGTAGTAAGAAGATAAATAAGGAAAAGGCTCATTATAAACCACAACTGAATCTATTTTGATACTTCTACCTTTCCACATTAAACGAATAAAATGTCTCTGGAACCCTCATCTGGTTCCCTTGGGGTACTTGGGATAGGATGGGGTGTAAAAAATTGGATTTGCATCGAGAATAGCTGGCTACGGCGCGCCTCGTAAACTTGTGCGACAATTTACGAGCGCGCACGCATGTCGCTACCTGATTGATTCAATCACGAAGATAGCTATTTATCGGACGTGAAATTTATCCGCAACGTAGTGGTAGAACTCATGAAACTGAACAAGTTTTTTTAAGAAACATAGTTTGAAATGACATGTCGCCCGCATGCATCCCGACCGATGGGCTAAACTGGCTACAGATTTTATACCCGAAAATGGACGCCGACGACGAGGCAGGCCTCGGAGACGTTGGCGGGACGACTTGGACGCGTATGATACAGACTGGACCACAAGTGCGCTTGATCGTGATGCGTGGCGTAATGGAGGGGAGGCCTTTGCCCAGCAGTGGGAAATAAAGTAGGCTGTTAAAAAAAAAAAAAAAAATTATTTGAAATCTCAAAATTAAAATTCAACTAAACATTATGTACATAGAATAAATATACATAGAACGAACGCGCTGAAGATAATCGGACTGTTCATATCCGTGCTTATGGTTTATACTCGATTAGGCGTACGTAGGGTAAGTTGTCATACAGTGGCTATAGCAGAAACAGTGGCGCAGGGGCAGTTTTCGAAGAAGTAAGAATGTTATCTATCTGTCCTATTCACTTTCCAAGAGCGTTTGGTATGCAAACTTATCAAAACCAATCGGGTGGCGGCTATGTTGTATATTGTTTTTTATAGAGAAGTTTTAATTTTTTCGTAGGAAAAAGTTGAGATTTTTGATAAGATTTGATTTGTTCCACCTCATTTTCAGTCTTGTGAATGGATATAATTGTTTATTTCTCGCGTATTATGACTAATTACCAGTATATTTGTGCTTTATTAGTGGGCCAATACAGAATACTTTTTTTCTTGTGAAGATTTAAATTCAAAATGGCCGTGGAGTGCACTCTGGATCAAAACTTGTAAGTACACAGTGAATCATGGTTCACTGTGCACTTTACTATTTTTGTATAGGTACTATTTTCATACTTTTAATACAGGACTGGAAAAATCATCGTTTTGATTTATTAATAGATGATTGTATAATTCTCAAAATCTGGCTGAATATAATATAATGTTAGGTATTGAAGAACAAGTAAATAGGTTCCTTCACGTATTTTATACATTTTGTGAGTTCCTAAATTCTAGTTACTATGTTTAGTATTATTTTATTTAATATCATCAATATTTTAAACTAACAACGGAGACAAAAATACCAATAATACGTAGATTTTACCTATAGATTACCTATAAATAATGTTCTGATTATAATTTCCTAGTTATTAAATTTACATAAAACGATACTGCTAGATATCTCTTAAGTTATAAAAAATAGTAAATACAAACATTCTAACTTTAAAAACAGTCAATTGTAAATGAATTTTCGACAAAAAGTCAGTATATATTCTTAGTAACCACTCTGTACTACCCCGATCCATTGTACATGCGGTACTGAGCCACTGTGTCAACCCCTAGGTACACAATGGATCATTTCCAAGTTTTTAGAAAATGTTATTTATCTATTTTTCCATAAGTAATATGAGAAAAGTGACTTAGCAGCATGAAACTAGAATAACCAAGCAATATAGTTGTCAAATTAAAACTTCCACAATATGTTTTAAAGCAGAGTTACAGCCCTCGGAAAAAAAGTGAGCCACTGTATACCACCTGACCTCTATCCCTCCCAGAATTTTTTCTATTTATACTCTAAGATTATGTATAACATCAGTCACGTGACCGAACACTTTGTATGACAAGTTGAATTTTACAACTTTTTATTCTAATTCTCATTAAACCAATGACAGTCCGTCCAGTATCAAATAAACCTTACAATGAAAAGTTATGAAAATTCCAACAACGCCTCCATCTTTGGTGTACTAATAAATTTTTGCTTGAAAATTTTTGCGTCGTAAATTTTCAAAGGCGTTCGAAATAGGAGAATTAAATAACGGGCACCTTATTGACCCTCTCGTCCTCCCGTCAATTTAATAGGTACAGTCAGTTGCGAAGAAAAATGACCCTTCTGTTATGGCGCGACGACGCGACAGTATGTTAGGGGGTTAATTTTTTTGTACCTGACTGTACATTTTGTATTGACTTACGTCCATAATATTATTTTTTTATTTTTTTCGCATGTTTTAGACACGAGTTATTTCAAGATCTTATTTATACAAGGACATAAATTATTATCAACGACTTCGACAACGACAACGGGAAGCCACAATACATTATGTAAGGGTGCGTCCACATCTGGCGAACGCGCAGCGTGTTCAGTTACTGCAATGTTTAGTGCGAATGCTCTCATAGAGATCGCGCGATAAAATGCACGCGCGCAGCTCGCGGGCGGTTCGCGAACGGCTCGCGAGCTGCGCATTCGCCAGATATGGACGCACCATAAAGTGTAGGATTTACAAAAACAATAAAAAAAATTGTTAGACTGTACCTAATTGTATTTTTTATTACTGTTTGTTATATATTTTGTTAAATTTAGTTCTCTCTGTTGTGTTGTAACAAAGAAATGTTTCTGATTATGATTCTTACAGTTAGTATAAGAGGTTATTAAACGCCTTCAACCGGCAATGTATTTCACTGTGCCTCGTCCAATTTGCTCTAAATGTTTACGTTCAAAGTTCCGCCCATAAATAGAATGAATAGCAGAGTCGATAGGGAAAAGAATGGAACCAATCATGTAAGATTTCAATCGGGAACGAATCACGATATCCTCCATTCGCAAACTTCCAAATAAACCCTCCGTTTAGGTGCTCCCAACCCATAACATTTGTTCAACAACATTTTTTGACAAAATATAAGTTAAATACTTAATTATAAACTTTACTTTGTTATACAAATTCTGCTATTTTATTGATGTAATAAAAACATATACTTACTTAACTCTGCTAGCTCCTTCCTTCTAACATATTATAACATTCTTGAACTTATTATAGTAATAAAATGTTAAATAATGTTTTTGTTCTGCCTTGAAATACGAAAGTTATACGATTCCGGAAAAAAATAATTCAGGGACGGGTTTTACTACGTTTGCTTGCATTCGCACCAAAAAAAACAATAGGTACGGAGCAATATTGCATCTAAGTGCGTACTTATTAAGTACGTTTTTACCGAATTTTAAATGTCACTTTGTCCGTTAAAAATGCGCTGACATAGTATTTTCATCCTACCCGCACTCAGTTGAGCTGATTCGACGCTCTTTCTGGAATGCGAACGACTTTTCCGGACTCTAGACCGCCCTTTGTATGTATCGTACTATCCGATTTGTTTCGCCAAAAATAAATATTCTAGGTTCATTAAAACGGCTACTTTCATCATATTAGTCATACTAATATTATAAAGAGGAAAGACTTGTATTTTGTGTGTGTGTGTGTGTGTATGTTTGTAATGAATAAACTCAAAAACTACCGAACCGATTCCAAAAATTATTTCATCATTAGAAAGCTACATTTACCCTGAGTAACATAGGCTACCTTTTACTGCGGGAAAATGCGTCATTCCCACGGGAAAAACTGTTATCGCGGGAGGAAAGCTAGTTTCACAATATAGCTTCAAATCTGTTACATACTGTTTTTTGTGTACAATCAAGAGTAAGTCAAGCTAAACATGTGCCTTCTATATCACTATTTTGTAATCACTCTACATCTCCTATGTGCAATAAATATGAGAATTAACAATGGAACCTAGGTGAAGTATAACAATAGCTATGTTTATCTCGGCCTAGCAAACGTGTTTTTTTCATACTTATTTAGTGATTTTATCTACATGATTGTGCCAATTGCGATGTCATTTAGAACATATTATACTGACTGCGGGATTTCCTGTTTAGATAAAATATAAAAAAAATGTGAAGAGAAAAACTACTTACGCGTAGGTACGTTGTTGAGCAATAAATAGATCTTGTAATCATGATTAGCTTTGCATTTACTAAAATAGCTGTATAACAATGTAGGGATTATGACGCCTTTGAAACAGGGAAGAGTCTAATTATTGGGATTGTAAGTAATTGCCTATTGAAGTAAACAAAGAAAACCTAATAATATTATAAATATTAAGCAATTCATAAAATAACCAAGGATATTATAAGTAGGTAAATGTTATAGGTACCTAGTATAACATTTCACTTCATTTCAATTAATAACATTTTTAGAAATTACAAAACGAGAATAGGCTGCCATACCATCTTGGCATCTAAAAAATAAGTACTTTAAAATGTAAGCTAATTCATTAAAAGCACAAACAAAAACCCATTACAAGTCGTTCGCGCAAAATTAGGAAAACTCCCCTTTGAATAGTCACGTCCGCCCATACAAAGCTTTCGTCACACGCAGAATGGAATTTCGGGCATAAAGTTGCCCATACAAGCGAGAGTCACATCACAAGGACCCGACGACGCAGAAAATTGGTCGCCCGGCTCATACTCTTTGTGTTTAATTATATTAAATACATGCGGGTAGATTGGGAAAAGTTTGGAAGCTCAGAGGACATTTTGCCTGTCCATCAAATAAATTTCAAGTATACTCTTTATCTTATATTTCTTTAGATTTACCTTATTTTCATTAATTCTCATATAACTTTTAAAATTTTACTGTTCGTCTATAAATACGACTAGCTTTCCGCCGCGGCTCCGCCCGCGTTAACAGTTTTTTTTCGTAGGAATGAGGCATTGCTCGCTGTAAAAGATAACCTATGTTACTCAGGGTGAAAGTAGCTTTCTAACGGTGGAATAATTTATGAAATCGGTTCAGTTGTTTTTGAGTTTATTCATTACAAACATACACACACACACAAAAATACAAATATTTTCTCTTTAAAACATTAGTATGAGTGGTATGAGTATGATTTTAACAGAGGGCATCAAATAAATTGTGTAGAAATTAAATAAGTGATTTCTACAGCATATATTACAGATTTAGGCGACTAATGTCCATAAGGAAAAATGACTAGGTATAATGGACATTAGTCGCCTAAATCATATTACAGTACGGCAGAGTAAGACCTATCATTGTTGCCCTTATTCTGGGGATCGCAGTTGTTAAGTGTTGAACTTTACAGATCATTTTCGTTAGTAGTTCTGTTGCAATTACACAGGGAAAATACATAAGTAAGTAAAAGCAGTCTTATGCTAATAAAGAAGTCTACAGACCTGCTTAGACCTAGACCGGGCCGGATTCACATAGGTAGAGTAGGCGGTCGAGTTATACGGTATAGTACGATAATACACAGTCATCAGCAGAGATAACTGAACCACTTTCATAGCACCGGGGTGTAAGTTATATCTGCAGCTGACTGTACTCTACCATCTACTCTACCCGTGTAAATCCGGCAGAATAGATACTCTGCAGTTGCAGTTATACTATTCTGTGATTAGGTCCACTCCCAACTCGACCGTCAATAACAATTTGCCGCAGAACTTGTCTCAGAGGTGAACACACTCATAAAATGGAACGAGCGAATAACTTTTGTTTTCCAAATCCAAATAAATAGGTTAGAACAGTCGTAACAAGTGAAACGAATAGGGGTTCTAATAATCCCCAACTTGACTATTCAGGGCAAACTGGAACAAGAAGAAAAACTTCTTGTGTTATCTTGGACCTTTCAAACTCAAACAAAGTGTATAAGGCTATATAAAAAGTAACTACCTACTCGTACTAACCGTCCACTGTTTAACTAAGGCATCTACCTTGAAAGAAAGGTGTTGCCGTTATCCTCATTCCTCACGTTTACTTGGCAGCTTACGAAGAGGTAATATATATAGAGGTATATTGGACTGAACATTTAGGTAAGTAGTGGAGTGTGTGTAGCCTAGCATTGAGCGTCTCGGCGTGACCAATAATAGGTCAGGTTAGGTCAACTGAATGTTATTGGTCAATACTGCATGTAGTTATCCTTGGCACAGGCCTTAGTCTATTTGGGGTGCTACTGTCAACGGATCATAGCAATTTGAAACAAGCTTCAAACAGTCTCAACTTTCAATTTATTAAGCTAGATGTATTCCGTCTGATGTCTGTATGTCTGATAAATTAATAAACAAATAAAATAAATGAATAATTTCGTGTTTCATTTCTTTTTCGGTGAGTGTTTTCAATTCATATTACGTTTATTCCACGCTCAATTTACGGTGAAGGAAACATTGTCAGGAAACCTGCACACACCTGCAACTAAATTTAAAGGTGTGTGGCGCCAACCAACTCCCACTGAGCCAGCGTAGATAAGATAAACAGCATTAGCGTTAGCTACTTAATAAAGCGTTAACTACTACACCATAGGCAACTATCAACAACTAATCTACGGTATCTAATCTACGTGTACTGTAACTGACACAATGATTGAGCAAAAAGCAGTTTCCTTTGGAGCTACTTGTAGTCTAGTTCTACCGTAACCAAATGAGCAGCGGACCATTACAAGTACGATTCCATGTAGGTGCATTTCGTAGCTGATATGAAAACTATTAAAAGATTCGCGTTTTAAACACGCAATGAACTTCAAGTTTTGCATTCTTTCAACTGCAGTTTCATGGTACGGGCTGCATGTATTGTCTATAGGTACTAATATTATAAAGAGAAAAGGTTTGATTGTTTGTTTGTTTGCATCGAACGAAACTACTGAACCGATTTCAAAAACTCTTTCACTTTTGAGAAGCTACATGATCCCTGAATAACATAGGCTATATTCGATTTTAAAAAAATAGGATTCTTACAAAATTTAAATAATGTAACCCAATGTGTAAAAAAATACCTAAAATATTCCTAATTATTGAATAGGCTCCGAAACTACTTCACCGATTTTAGTCAAACTTGGCAAAAAGATAGAATAGACCTTGCGTAAGAACAAAGGCTAACTTTCACCGCGGGAAAATTCCTCATTCCCACGGGAAAAACTATTAACGTGGGCGGAGCCGCGGCGGGAAGCTAGTATTGTATACGTCGCAACTCGATGTTTGCACCAGCTGTCTAATAATTATTTGTGTATCATACATAGCTGTAAAGGTGAAAACGCACTAGAACGACACTGCAACGCAATGTTACTAACCTTACTTTTCCTATTGGGCATTTAAATTTACGTAATGCGGGCTGTGTCTTGTATTTTTACACGAATCCTCCTGTTACACGTGCAATATTTTCCTTTGATTCAAAGTACCTTCCAATTAAATCGTAAATTGCTCATGCCCACGCGGCAAAGAGGATAGAATTTTCGTACGAAACATTTTAACCCCAACTTCCTGCTTCAAAATATCTAAAATACGCAGAAAATAACATTGTTTTCTCTGTTCACAACATCAAGCTATTCATTAAGTGAATTTATTTATTCCTCGCCTTTAATTGTGATCAATTGACGTAAAGTTGTCGAATTAAATA
Source organism: Teleiodes luculella (assembly GCA_948473455.1). Lineage (NCBI taxonomy): Eukaryota > Metazoa > Arthropoda > Insecta > Lepidoptera > Gelechiidae > Teleiodes > Teleiodes luculella. Next base: position 2,137,938 of record OX419594.1, read on the forward strand.
AAACAGGAAAAGTACAAATTGTTTTGTGTTGAGAACAAAATAACTTTCAAAATGTTTTTCTTCTGGATTAGATTCAAATATGGATTACGAGTACAAATATTATGGAATTAAATATTAAGTTTCATTTGCCACTCGAATAAGTAACATGAAATGGCAGTGAGCTTGTTAGGTCCCATCTATCGCAGAACCGATAATCGCTGAAATAAGCGGGTTCTGCAGTGGAGACCACGCTACGTCTAGGAATACGAAGTGTAGGATGCCCCCCGGCTAAATGGAGTGGATGGAGACGATCTGCGGAAAGGGGCTGGCAGCAGGTGCGTGCGGCCGAAGTGAGGGTCAAATGGGGCATACTTATACATAAAATTTTACATAAATCCATTCACACATCAATCTTACTCACCCAAATAAAAAACGTGTCTAAACGCAGCCACAGAATACCAAATAGTAGTCCTTACAGAAGCTCCACTAGGCGACATAATTCAAATAAATTGCAACCCTATCTCCGTTATGATAAAGTGCAATTCAGATCGCACGGCGCTAGGCGAAAAAACGAAGTTGCTGCATCTCTTTCTCTCGCGTTGCGCTATCTCTTTTGCCACTCTACTAACACCTTTAGGGCTGTCGTCTTTGAGAAAATAAAACATCTGATTTATTAACCTATAAGGTACCTACCTTTTACTCAAACAAATGATGGTTCAAATAAACCAATGCTACTACTATTTACTAAGTAATAGTAGGTATTACTCGTATTATAATGTTTGCAAACTATATTTACTCGTCAGTAGATAGGTAAGTACTTTAGTTTATGAAAATACGTCATAATGTTACTATAGGTTTATCAGAGAAAATTATGAGGACAAGAAAAGAGATCTAAAAAAGACATCCGATCCAGTCCTTTTCCTTTTATTTTTGCATCCATAAACACATCAGCATTTGTTCGCGTACTGATGTAGCTAGCCCTGCCTTTCATCGGCCGGGGCGATATTTCGCCCGTCATACCTATTCTCACGAGTGGAACCCCCCTGACGCAGCACAAGACGGGCCAGCTACTTGGTACTGCCAAAGACCCGAACTAACTATGGCAAGCGAATGCTATGGGTGGATCACACGTAGCGAGTACAGTGGCGAGTACATATGAGGGAGCGCTACTTTTTAACAAGTTACCTTCCCATTTAAAAAAATTACTTCAATCACTTTAAAACTAAATTAGCTAGTCATCTATCAAGTTTTACCTAAGGAAAGGCAATTGAAATTTGAAATTCGAATCTTAAAATGTGATCAGTTTTGTATCTTGTATCTGTATTAACTCAGTGTAAATTGAACGATTTCAAGTTTAACTTTTACCCACCTTTTGTTCTCATGTAAGTAACATCCGATTCTTTTTAATGAGAAATAAATATCTTTAAACCTAAATGGCGCGCCTTGGAAGAGGCCTATCCTATGTCCAGCAGTGGATTGCTGCAGGCTGCTAATGATGATGATTATGACGATGAGTTTCAGTGACGACTAGCTATACGCCCTGTGGCTTCGCTAGTATTTGTATCGACTGCGTTATTTAAAATCGAAGCGAAAAATGAAAAACTTTGAGCTCGATCAGGGACTTGAACCCGCATTTCCTTAGCTCTTCGGGCCATACAAGCGCTCTATCTACCATACCAGTAAATACAGGGTTATTTTTTAATCAGTGCACAAATTTTCGGTAGGCATAGATTAAAGAAAAAAAAATACCCGTATAGGTATTTTTATTTTATCACGTTTCATACAAAAAAATCGAAATATTGCCATTTTATGCATAAAATTGGTATCAAATTTTGTATGGGAAGAAATTTAATACGTGCCAATTTTCTTGATACTTCGTTTAAACACTCATTGGCTTAATTAATTGGACACGTATTCTGTCGTTTTTTGAAATTCGTTCCCTAAACGAGTTAAAAATAGTGTCAAAATTTGTAAAAAACAAATTTTTTTCGTCTTATGTGATCTAGTAACGATACTGACTGTGTACACAACACTGATTAAAAAGTAACCCTGTATACGTTAACAGACGGTATCTGTTAAAAAGTAAAAAACTATCAACTGCGTTCTCCCGTAGGTCGTTTTAGTTTTGGTTCCTTGTGAACTTAAATCTTTGCTAACCCCGTTAGGAAAAAGAGCGTGTCTTTATGAAGGAGAAGATGGCAACATCCCCTTCTTTTTAGTGGACGGGCCATATCCAGGAATGTTACCGTCTATGCCTTGGATTACGACGTACCTCTTCAATTTATGTAATATTCTAAGCCCTAGGTATATGGATCAAATAATAAATTGAATAAACTATCCAACCCAAGTACCTACAATAACCTATATTTACTTATGGTTCCAGTATAATTATAAATTAATGTTGGTATATATTTTGCGGTGATGAAGGAAAACATCGTGAGGAAACCTGCACCACTATTTAGTAATCTGTGCCTGAACACACTTGCGAAGTAATTTAAGGGTTGTGTGTGAAGTTGACCAACCCGCACTGGGCCAGCATGGTTAAGGTCTATTCACCCTCATTTCAGGGAAGGCTCGAGCCCCTCGTTGGGGACATATATGAGCTGTTAATGATGATATCAATTGCGAAACTTCGAGAGGGCTGTGAAAAGCAATGTTTCTTCTCTTAGATGTAATTCTTTAATGGTGATAAAAAAAAATCTAGCCCGTACGTATCGATAAATGTTTAGGTTCTTTTAAAAATCATGCTATCAATTTTATGCGTGTATGCGTTTATGTTTATACCTGGGAAAACAATTTTATTACTGAGTATTTTTTTTAGATTCAGGTGCGGAATTATTAGTATAATTCTTATTTGAAAATGTATTTTATATACAGAAAAACAGTCGAGTTATTTTATATGTATTATTTATTTATATTTAAAAATTATGATTCTGTTCAGATAAGATGACTCAGATCGATCTCCTTAAACAAAAAATTCTATTTCAATTTGAAAATCACAATTTTAGTAGCTGGCGGTACTTCGACCTTCGGTCTTCCCCGGTTCAGAGAACCAGAGGTCAAATACCGGCGCATAAGTCGCGAGGGTCCATCAATATCTGCCAAAACCCATTACCACAAGAATTTTGTGTCAGGAATTTGGGGTCCCCAAACCGCTTACCCTATATCCCTCATTTTACGCGGAACAAAATTTGTATAGCATCGTTAACTTTGAAGGGAACCACTGAATTCGCAATGAGGAGATCAGCGAACGCTTCAGGCATTTCGGGAACAATTAGGGAGTGTTCAAGTTAAAGATTCCGACTAACGAGCGAGACGGCGTGAGTAGAATCCCGAATGACCTTGAATGAGGAGTTACTCGTAGGGGCCGACTTACCTAGGACTCCACACATGATCCCGTTGGGGCGGGCGATCGGCTTCCGGCCATCGCTTTAAGGCATGTCACTCACTTATCACTCGTCACTAGGGCTCCGCGGCGAGGCGAGCGCTCCAAGCGGCCTCCTTCCATTCACTAAGGCCCGGGGGCCGAGTCCTACCGCGCACGCGCGGACATGCGTTCAGACCCCCGCTTGGTCCCATCTCGGGGTGGCTCGGATGCTGGATCCAGAGTTTTGTGAAGATATCCTGAAATTCTCTCGATATTTTCATTTCGAGATTTCGTTAAAGCTTGAATGACTGTTGTTTGAAGAGTTTATTTCACATTTACCTGTCAAAAAGCTATGAGAAACCTGCCTTAGGTATTTAAATTTCTTCCAATAGAATGAATGTATTAGGCACAACAAAAACCTATGTCTTGTCACGCGTGAAGCTGCAAGACTAAATTTTTTAGATTTTCTTTTAAAGAGCTATAATTCTATTCTCTAAAGAGCTTCCTTAAATTCTAGGAATCTAAGTACAAATCTGAATTAATTTCCGAAAATAGAATGAAAAGACCTAACGTCAGTTAAAGTTTTCCTGGGAAGTTCTTCTCTAATTGGGTGTCAGTGAAGTTAAAAAACAAACTCGTCTTTGAATTGTTCATAATTACGGCCATTTTGTACACAAATCGACATCATAAGTAGTTCGTCGAATTTTATAACAAAATCTTTTCGCAACGTGTCTGGCAACATCCTTCACTATCGCGCCGGGATGTTTCAGAGGTCACAAGGTCGAGCGGCCGCCTAGCGTGGTAAACACCGCCTCTCTAATCGTCCTTACTACTACAGCCTATAACAGCCCACTGCTGGACTAAGGTTGAGCCTTTGGAAAGGAGGTGTTGCCAAAACACCCACGCTTGGCTTGCGGATTGGAGTTCGTGTTGCCCATTCTCTTACTTAAATATTTAGTCGCTTAATTATCATACTAATATTATAAAGAGGAAATATTTGTATTTTTGTGTGTGTGTGTGTGTTTGTAATGAATAAACTCAAAAACTACTGAACGGATTACGAAAATTCTTTCACCATTAGAAAGCTACATTCACTTTGAGTAACATAGGCTACCTTTTACCGCGGGAAAATGCCTCATTCCGACGGGAAAAACTGTTAACGCGGGCGAAGCCGCAGAGGAAGGTTAGTAGGTAATACAATTCAGAAATAATTTGGGTGATTTCATTCTGCGAGCATCCGTGGTCATGGCTAGGGCCGTTGACTTTTGTTCGGAAGTTCGCTGGTTCAAGCCTCGGTACGTACCAATATGTTTTATGGCCGAAACACATAACCGCGTTGCGGCGCCGCAAACGCTGGAATCGGCGGCCGCCAATCAACTCTCAACCTTATTCTCAAGAGAGTTAATTGCACCGGCCGCCGATTCCAGCGTTGCGGCGCCGCAACGCGGTTATGTGTTTCGGCCCTTAGGTGCGATCACGTTTATTCGACCCTCTTACGGTGAAGGCATGGTCTAAGAAAACTTGCATTGGGTCCATGTGACTTGACACAAGGCTACGTCATCATGCTGTTCATCCTTGTCTATTAACACGCATTCGACAAGGATGAACAACATGATGATGTAGGCTTATGTCAAGTCACGTGGTCCGAATGTAAGACCTTATTTTCTAAGACCATGTTTGAAGGAAAACATCGTAAGGAAACCTGCACACTTCGTGAGTACTTATTTCTGAGGAGAACTCTTGTTTCGACAGTCGATCAACCCGCACATGACAGCGTGGTCGACTAAGGCCTATTCACCCTGATTCCAGGGTAGATTCAAGCCACTCGGTGACTCGAACAGGAACCAAAGAAGTGTAGGTATAATAGCCGTAACGACAAACCAAGCACTTTTTTATGAAAAAACATCATCATTTAGTTTTTTCTTTTTTTTTTAATTGACCTATGCTTGTGTCGAAAAGGTACAACCAATCAAGCTTCACCGGACTTGCGGGGGAGCAGAAGACTCTACCCCAAAAAAAGTCATATACCAACGCGTCTAGGGGCGGCTCAAGGGAGCCTCGGACCACGGCCTAGCGCGTTGATATTGAAAAACATCGTGAAGGAGACGACGCCTGAGGGGCGCCGTCTCTGATTATAAATTCTGATTTTGGCTATGGCCGCGCCCCCGCCGGCGGGTGCGGACGTTGTTACCTGAAGGGATCATATAAGTTAGCCGAGAGACACTGCTTGAATAAGACCCAAATACCTATCTATACAACTGTCGACCGTTCGATCGGTTTAGGTCATGTCAATCTTCTTCTTCTATCTTACTATAATAAAACTGAAGAATCGGCGTGTTTGTACATTGATTTGTTTTTCAAAAAACTGATTGTAGGATTTGTAGGTGATGGGAGTGTAGCTGAACACAAAAATACAAGTTTAAAAAAAAAAGTCTTTCTGTCTGTTTGTACTGTACAAACTAATCTTTGGACCTTATATCCCCGGTCAACATCTTAGATACTAAACTTTTTACCACGGAAAAAAAATAATAAATCAATTTTTACCCTTACATCATTAGTATAAAACAAAGACGCTTTTTCTAAAAAAAAATCTCTGTCCCTATGTCCCTATATATGCTTAAATCTTAAAAACTGCGCAACGGATTTTGATGCGGTTTTTTTAATAGATAGAGTGATTCAAGAGGAAGGTTTATATTATATAATACATGCATAATATACTTAAGGATAACCCACAATAAGCATTTTCCCGTGCGAAGCTGGGGCGGGTCGCTAGTAATATATTATATAAACTGGGGAAAGTCACACAAAATGATATTTGTTCGACGGATCCGTTTCGACCCATTTCTACAGATTCCCAATTCAACAGAATCCCATTTCTACAGATTCCCAATTCTACAGAATCCCATTTCTACAGATTCCCAATTCTACAGAATCCCATTTCTACAGATTCCCAATTCTACAGATTTTCAATTCAACAGAATCCCATTTCTACAGATTCCCAATTCTACAGATTTTGAATTGGACAGAAGTAGAATAAAATCGGATCCCCACCGGAATTCGAACCCGTATAACGTCAGACGAGCTTTTGACCACTCCACCACAGAGGTTGTTGGCTATATCGCTGACTTTATTGCAAGTATAATGTATTATCAATTATTTTCTTCTGTGGTATTAGGCTTGGTAGGCCCGCGTTGCTCTAAGCCTTAGAGCACTAAGGTATTAGGTAGGTATATCCTCTTCGAGCAAAGACCGTGTTGTTCCCATTTGAACTACTATTGTATGTACTAGCGTATACTAGAGCTCGCGAGCTCCAACTTCTCGTTTGTCTTTTGTTTTTCTCCTCCCCGCGCACTCCACTTGCCTCCCGCCGCCGCCGTCATGTTGGCGCATAGAATGTATTCAAGGTATTCGAGCTGTCTTTTCTAGTACTTCAGGTACTATGAGAGCCAAATAAGAATAGGACTGTCAAGATATCTTGACAGTCCCTCCTTTTCTAATTTGCCAAATAAGAATGGGAGGGACTGTCAAGATGGCGTCTTGACAGTCCTATTCTTATTTGGCACGCATAGTACGTAATTCCTCAATGGTTGTTCCCGGCATCAGAATAGGACCATCCCATGTCTTTCCATTGGGTGTAGAGGCAACTAGGGGATTCGGGTTTAGTTGCCACATAGACGACATTCTGGCAATTTTATCACTAGATACTTACACTACAAAACACATAAGTAAATAAAAAAAGTAAATAAATAAAGTACTAGTAAATATGTATGATAGTCTGTAAGGTATTTAAATGCGCAGATCCATCCATTAGGTACTTGCTTGCGTTCCAAGTTTATCGGGGGGAGTTTCCATGCTTGGCGTGAGCGGCGTGAGTTAGCGGGCAAAGCAAAGACATACCAGCAAACATTTCCCTGTGTTGCGACACCTTCACAAAAAGGCCCCTACTCAGCTAAAGCCGCAGCCCGGCTGGGCTAAAAGCAATGAGATCTAATTTACAATAGTTTTCTAAGCAAAGCAACGTTCCACCGAGCACAGTCGCACATCCATGTTTATCGCCTGCGAACACCTGTAAATGGCTTTATTGATAATATTTTTAGTAATCTTATCTATTGTATTTTGCAGTAGGTGATGCAAATAAATAAATAATTAAAATAGTAATCCAATAATGGTCGTAAAAAGGCCGTAAAACTGTTTTCGTTTTGGCGCCAGTCTCAACGTTACGTTTAGAAATCACTTACGCATGAATTTAATTTTCGCCTAACATAGGGCTCAATTCTGCCGTGGCCGCTAAAATCTCTAAAAAGTTGTTGGTCTCTTTCATTTATATGGGAATCGAAAAGGATAGGGAGATGAATGAATTTAATTTTGCGTGAATGATATTTAAAATTAGCAGCGCAGCTGTCAAATTCAGCTTAATTTAGTCGGGATGTTTTTAAATTCCTGCTAAATTACGCGTAAAATCGATGTTTGACGTGTCTAAATGTCGGTTGGCAATCACCTGTCTCATTTCGTTCTTAAGAAGTGAAAGAGACATAACAACTTTTTGGATATTTTAGCGGCCACGCAGAATTGAGCCCAATTCTCGTCTAAGCGCCCCCGAGCGAGATGTCCAACGGTTTGATTCTCTCTTCTTCTAATAAATTTTGTCCATAAATTAAATCTAACAATTTTCTTTTCTTCCTTCCTTTTCTTTCTTCAATTCATTTTAAAAATTATACATGCGAGCAAAAAAATGCGTGGAAAGAAACGAACTATGAAAAGAGTTGCCATTTTAATATCCTTCAAACATTTTTAAATTAATTCATGTGCACATTTTTTACAGATCATTTAATCTACGAGCCCTGAAACTTTTTCAGTCAACTGAATCCTTTTCTTGCTAGATTTATTACATAGTTAAGTTTTTTTTTTATGATAAAAGGATTTTTTTTTGCTTTTGACAGATTTTGTCGTCGCATTATTTGGTAATATTATTATAATAAAAATGGCAACACACGTCAGACATTTCTTTTTATTTCGGTTCTTTGCCGTGTCGTTTCGGGTACGTCGCAAAATCTGTAGAAATCTTACTATCTACTTACTGAAATACTCCAAATTCTACAAAGAATAGTTCTCAAATATTTTAACTAGCGTGTGCCATGAATATTTCCCGTATTTTAATAGTTTGTGACGGAATTATTCGCCGCGGCAGTTTGACATTTAGCATGCAGGGAACTGTAACCTAAACATTGGAGTTGTGAAATAAAACGTGCTATTTTGCGTTTTCAGCGAAGAGCGGCAGGATGAAGTACAATAAGCTCGTAAGTTCGTCGAGGAGGAAAAGCAGGAAGCGGCATTTCAGTGCTCCGTCTCACATCAGACGTGTGCTGATGTCTGCACCTCTATCCAAGGAGCTTAGACAGAAGTTCAATGTGAAATCTATGCCCATTCGTAAAGATGATGAGGTTCAGGTAAGCGTTACCACGGTACTACATTTATAGCAGTTGCATACTTCATTTAGTGATTTGTTTTGGTTAGGTTATGTTGAACTTAAGACTGGATGTTTTAGGCAATGTCGGTCATAATCCTAGTCTATAACATCCTCTCTGTCAATAAGTAACTGCCTAAACTACCTGACTACTGTTTATTACAATAAATTGGGTTTGTAATGTCAACTGCACTGTATTTGTATGGCACTATTACTAAAATGTCTTATTCAAACTATTCTAAGATAGATGAACATGATGATTCAAACCATTCACAGACTACAGATGATTTGCAGCCAATGTGCTTTCGAGTTAAAGGTTTTCTTTGACATGACTGTGCTGCGGCATGCTAATCTGTACCATGGTTCAAAAATTGGCTCTGATTACAACTACACAACGAATTAATATGTCAAATTATTGCAATTAGAGTATGTAAAAGTGATTGGAAATGTTCCAGGTTGTCCGAGGGCACTACAAAGGCCAGCAGGTTGGCAAAGTAGTCCAGGTGTACCGTAAGAAGTTCGTAGTCTACATTGAGAGGATCCAGCGTGAGAAAGCCAATGGTGCCAGCGCTTACGTCGGTATCCACCCCTCAAAGGTATGTTTACATCATTCTAACATTTTCTTTCATGAAATTGATACACTAGCTACTACTTTTTTATCCTGGTACTGCAATAATCTTGTGAGATTTCCTATCACATTGCTCATACTTCTGAACTGGTTTAAATAGATAAGCCAAACCCTCGTCAAGTCTGTATGCAACCCTAGACAATACTTTGAACTGAATTTCGTTCCCCTTTACATAAAATTTATAGAAACAACTTCATGATGAGAATTTCTTTAACTGATATGTGTCTAATGACCCCATCGCCTTAGGGTAGATGTGGCATTGACTCTGAAATGTTGATACACTTCCATGGCTCTGATATCAATCCTACACTGTTCTATGAATTTTAATTCACTGCAGGTATTAAAACCACATTTAACTCTTTTTCAGTGTGTGATCGTCAAGTTAAAGATGAACAAGGACCGTAAAGCCATCCTGGACCGCAGAGCGAAGGGAAGGCTGGCAGCTCTTGGAAAGGACAAGGGCAAATACACAGAGGAGACTGCCACCACTGCGATGGAAACCTCGTAAACATCTAGGCTTTAAGGAAATAAAAAACGGAAAAAAGCTAATATTTTGTTTGTTTTATTTTACTCTCTGATCAACAAATATCCATTCACAAAAACCTTATAGAAGGGAAAGTCCTGGCCAGAAAAAGAAAAAACCTGCTCTGGGGGCGCCACGTGTATATTTTAGTTTACGGCACACAAATCTCCATTATAAAAAATTTTAGAAGTTCCTTTGAAATTCTTCCTGGTCTTTGAATTTTTTTACTTTTGTGAGGCTAAACAGTCTATGTAAAGCTACATAGAGCAAGTTGAACACTAGGCTACACCTGTGCATCTGGATTGAGGGCCAATTTTTTAAAAGTTTACAAAACGATTTCAGATTTATAGGGAATTTAATAAAGAATAGTCAAAACATTAAGCACAGACTCACGAATTCCTAAACATAAATTGAAACTGTGGTGATTAAATAACTTGGGCTCTCAATCCAGATGCTCGGCTAATTGGCATATTTCAAATCTACCAGTCTTTTAGCGCACGCGTGTTCAAAAATAATCTAATGTGATGTCACATCGCAGAAGAAAATAATAGTATTAGTTAGTACGTACAGAAAGAACACACCCCCGCGCCAAAATGAGTTCCACGCCCCGGACCTCGCAGGCGCCGCTTACTATGTAAGAAGCGACAGGCTCGAGAAGCTGTCAAACGCGACAGTGACAAAGCCATTGTAGTTCTGTCAATATATCGCGTTTGACAACTTCTCGTTACGTAGTAACAGGGGTGTTTTACATAGCGCCTAGCGCCATTAACTTGTAGTTGATATTCAGTTGTTATTCAAAAAGAAGTAGCTTGTCAAAACGCGTTTCTTGTATGGAGTGACCCACCAGTGGTGATGTGCCCAGCAGAAGACCACGTTCATTAGGTTGGACGCCGCTTTTGCTGTGCGTTAAATACCTACTCCCGAAAGGAGTTGTTCACAGTACGTCGATTCCCACCAGGGCGACGCGTTTGTTTTTTCTTTCTAACACCCCACGATGGCGACTTCCCACCACGGCGACCCTCAGCGCACCGCCTGTCAGTCATCGTGTGAAAGCAAGGATGTTATAAGTACTACTATAACATCCTTGTGTGAAAGTGACCTCTTTGTTCAACAGTCAGACGCAGCAGATGTTTTTACACTTAAATCAGGTGTTTCAGTCTGCAATGTCCTAACTAAACTGGGGAAAGTCTCATAAAGACTTATATTTGGTCGACGAGTATTCGAACCCGGAATCACCGTAAAAGCCGCACTACACTCTCCACAAAACTAGACGAGACATGGCCAATATGAGGGACGCAGTTATGCGCAAGAGTGAGCGCGGTGTATTTGCATCTCATTCTAACGCATAACCACGTCCCTTTCGGCTCTCGGGTTTTGTCGAGAGTGTAGTGCCCGCTTAACGTGGGGCGAGTATTTGACAATCATTATTCAGTCCACAAAGGAATACCAATGGTTCTCCTCTAGAAAAAAAAACAAACATGATGTGCTGTAACATTTAATTTACTAATTAAGTATGTCAGTATAAAAATGTATGAGTAGGTAGGTATGTAATTGAGCACCTTATTCGTCTCATATTGATACGAACCTGCTATCTATCAATATTACTATAGTAGCAACCATTAGGTATAAGGTGGTTATGCTATACTTATATACTTCTCATCAAAAAAATCGAAACACTTCCGTTTTTTTTTTTTTTTATTCCTAAATGTACACATTTTTCTGATAATCCTGACAAAACGTAAACTTGCAAGGTGTTTCGATTTTTTTGATGAGAAGTGTAGTTATATTATAATCTAAAATATCACCTAAAGGAGATTATGTAAATTACTAAATACATCAAGAATATTGCCCAATCTAAGTTATTTATCAATCTTGTCAACCTGATTTTTATTTAATTAAATAAAAGCATACATTTAAATTTAAACTACACAGGATACACAAACTACACAATGTGATTGGCATTCAGAGACTAAGGCTAAGATTTGGCTGTCTAGAAATCTGCTGAGGCCATTCAGTCAAACAATGTGTAATGCAATAAACATTTTATCTATCTAAGTATCTATATAACAACAACTGTTTAAGAGGTCAGTGTGCCAATCGGTAAGAAAGAAAAAGAAGAGAAAACAGTAAGAAAATGAGTGGACTCTAAAATTGTGCAAAGTTCAAAAATTTTTAAATAAAAAAAAAAAAAACAATTTATTCGAAGTAAGATTTTACAAATCACTTTTCGACGTCAAGGCGAGTTCACACTTGAAATCAGATGGCTCCCTAATTGAAATTCAATTGTCTATTCGTTTTTCTTTTTTAAGAGTAAAGGACTAACGTACAACTCAGGGCATAGGGCCGTACTTTAGAATCAACATCACATCTTAGCTTAGTTTATGAATGCTGGTATTTGTACCATTAAATTTGTTCAGGTTATTATCAAATCAAATCAAATCAAATATTTTTTATCAGCTCTCTCTTAACCATGACTTGAATAATACTATTTATTCAGTGGCTAAATAGAATCTGCTTTAAATACCCACCATTTGGAATTTGAAATTACACTTAAATCATTGGCAATACAAAACTTACACTCTAACTTAAACATGCTCATTCATTTTATAGGTACTATTTGATTACAATTTAGGACTAGGAATCAACATTCAACCCCTATATGATAATCTTAACTAAATTTTCCTGGCACGGCTTTCTGACCTTAAAAGTTAATTATTCAATAATTTTTGTCTTTCATGGCTAGGGGAGTAATAGACTTTTTTAGCAACCTTCTGTCACTATTTATTATTTTATCGGCGCAAGGCAAGACAATTGCAATATACATTGATGTGTTTACAGTGCTGACTTGTTTGTCTCATTATATCAAAAAGAATGTTCAATATTCAATGCATACCAAAACTCTAGCATTTGATGTTTTTATGTGCATTTCTTTATGGTTTTATACACAAAATCAGCCTTACTCCAAGACTCTTATTTACCAACAAATAGGCCTAATCATTCATCAACCTCTCCCAGTCAGAGTGTGTAAGTAATATATCAATTAGAAGTAAACTAAACAGAAAGTTCGGTTTTTTGGTTCAGAGCTTCCATGGCGGCTTTAGAAGCACATTTGTATCTTTTCTTCACTTCATTATTTAAGTTCTCTCTGTTTCTTGCAATTTCTATTGCGTAAAATTGTACTCTGGGAACAAGAATAGTGTTAGCTTCTGAGTAGTCTCCTTTAGTGTCCGCTCGCAACAAAGTACCAAAACTATAATCTTCGACAATAGTTTTAAATTTCTCACAGAACACCCTCCATTTTGCTTTGTTGATGTTATTCTTGATTTCATGTTCTTTGATTAGTGAAACATTTAGATCTGGAAAGTCTTGTCTGAAGTGTGTGTAAATGAGGTCATCGTGAGGGGTCAAACGCAGCCATCTTGTGTCCACGGAACAGAGCATCTGGAAAATGTTAAATAGAGGTTCTTTTATTATTCTTTTTTAATTTTTTATTTAAATTGTAAATATTTAGGTAAAATGTGTATGTGAACTATCACAAAAAAAAACTCAGTAATATATCAAAGATTGAATAGGTAACTCTTTAAATTGTATGTTAATTGTTTTAATCATGTAATAAATCAAATCATGAATGAAGTTGTTGTTGATTTGATATTTTTTTTTTATCTGTTTTGACTTCCTGTTTGGCTTATTTTGATTTAAAAATCTTAATGTTAATTGAGTGAGGTACACTTTGTTTCTTATTAGTGGGTTTTTTTCATATAGGAATCAATAGTTAAAAAACAAAACTTACATTAAAGTAAATGTCACTGTGTTCCATAGCTTTCGCAGCCCAAAGGTGTTCCAAGGTCTCATCGTTTCCGAACTCTTCGGCGGGCCTCGACAGAACATCCTGAGAATACAAAATAATATCTTATACTTAACCTCAATAACCTAATTATTTTACACACTTGCAAAAGCAAAGTAAATATCGTAAACTAGATATAAATCCCTTGGGTAGATTTTATTAATACTTAATTTACTTTATTATATTTTAGGCAAATTTTGTTTAGAGAAATGGCTAAAGTTTCACGCCGCTACCGTAGTAGGGCACTGAGTTTTTATAACGACATTGTTGTATTTTGGACTAAACTCAAAACTTACCATTTTGAAGATATTTGCGACGAGTCAATATGTAAATTATAGCTGTTATTTTAGATAGAACACTTGGATTTTATACTTAAAATTCAATTATTCAGAAAATTAAGCACACCGGAAAATACAAAATGCATTTATTTATAAAATTAAACGAATAGTTCCATAGTTAGAAGAAGATAACATTCTACTTTTCAAATCTTCTATCTCGTTTTGTTGTACTGATAGTACTCTGTTTTTGTGAAATAAACGCAACTGTCATTTTTGTTCCGAACGACGAAGAGCAAGCAATTTTTTTTTTTTTTTTAAATTTCTTTCTCCCTTGTGGGAAAGGCAAAGGGATCTAAGCCCATACAGCCTAGTCTTTAGTAGTTTCTTGCATTATCCAAGTTTAATGTCTTCAGTTCCTTATTATTTCTTCAGTTTCATTTCGTCGTCTTTAGTCATTTCTTGGTAGTTTCATTTCTTGTTACGGGATCATTGAAATGCAAGGGTGGTTCTTACATTCCAATGATACTGAAGTTTAACGCGGGGTATCAAACCAGAAACAGCTAACCACTCATTATTTCTCACTTTCATTGAATAGTTCTTCTTTAACGGCACATTATCGCACTAATTCCACCATATTAACACCACAATTACCATGAAAAACTAATTTTAAAAAGGACGAAACAATGAACCCGCCATTTCCTCTCGATTCCCGCGTAAAACTCGAATAGCAAGCAAGCGATGAGCACGAGCGGGACGAGACGACAGACAGAACAATCACAATTTATGCAATCCATTGCTGCTCCATATAAATTTTATAATGGGAGATTGACAACTTGAAATTAAAAACAACTAGTGTTCTTTAAGATTCCCATAGATGACGCTAATAAAATACGAGCGAGCGGAGTGATAAGTCTGGTAAAAATCTATTCTGGAATAAAATTATCGCAAATTGCATAAGTATAACCCTCCTTGTTCACAACTCTTTTAAGGGGCTATATTTAAATTTTCAGCCAGTACCGCCGCCGGTAAGTTTTTTTTGACAACCATTAAATAAAAACAATAATAATTGAACACATTTTCGCAGATGGAGAAAAGTGAATTCCGAGTAATGATTTAACATTATTTTTGCGTAAAAAATATTACGGAAACGAAACAAAGCCACTGAAAAACTACCCATATGGATATTAGCGATTCCGATACAAACTAAAAACTAAAAAAATGTAGTCGACGCTCTCATATCGGTTTCATTTTTCTGGTCAGGCTTTCTTCACCAACAGTTTTTGTCGCTTTGTCTGAAAAATTGTATCGTATCGTATTTCAAGTGCAATGTAAGCTAAACATGCACGCGTGCTCAATGCTCATCCATCACAATTTACACGAATGTTAGCCCTGGTTGGAAGGTTAGAACTCTTAAAACCCGCGCGACGCGACCCTGTGCTTCGAAGGCAGACGTCGTCGTACTATAGGCTACGTTTTAAGTTAGTAGTTAAGCCGCGATTAGACTACACAATTTGTAGGACACTTTTTCAGTTAGGTTAGGTTCCTTAGTAAGGACAAGTATAATTGCAGTTAGTGTCCTAATTATCCAAGCCTTACTGCGATTACAATGTCCTTACTAAGGAACGTTAGTGTTCTTATTATCGGAGATTGACGGGTCCCGACCGTCCTACGTCCTTTGTTAGGCTGTTAGGATCCTTACTAAGGACGGGTGTAATCACAGTTTGCATACTCACTCAGTCGGGCGGAGGTGGAGGGACCGAGTGGGTGTATTTAATGCCGTAATTTATAAATTACAAGATAAATGACCTCACAGAAAGAAAAAGACGATTAACAATATAATCGATATACCTATGATACGATAGGTACCACGTTATTTTGGAAATGTATGAAAATATCGACCCAAAAGTAACTTTAAAAACAATAAAAAAGAAAATTGATGACATGAATACGACATTTTATAGAGGCACTAGCTTTCCGCCACGGCTCCGCCCGCGTTAACAGTTTTTCCCGTGGGAATGAGGTATTTTCGGTGGGTAATATAAGAAAGGTAGCCTATGTTACTCAGGGTGAATGTAGCTTTCTAATGGTGAAAGAATTTTTGAAATCGGTTCAGTAGTTTTTGAGTTTATTCATTACAAACATACACATAAAAATACAAATCTTTCCTCTTTATAATAATCTGCAGCCTACTTAGCACAGTGTAAACAGAATAGCCTTACTCCAATTTGTAGAACGCCAATTTGCAGTAGGGTAAAAATTGTGTAGTCTAATCGCGGCTAACTTCCTCATCACCTGAGTGCCGAATGCGAGTTTTGCAACCAAAGTAAACGCGCTCGATAGCGAGAGCGTAAACGCGATTTTGTATGGAATTGAAACTACGCCATCTGTAGACAGTTCGCTGAACTAAAATTTCTCCATACTAAATGCTCGTTGTAGTTATCGAGCGTGTTTCGTGAGTAAAAATCTCGCACTTGGCACTCTGAACGATCACGCACGTCGTACGTCACGTCTCGTCGCTCGCTCGCGTCGCGTCGTCTCGTCGTGTCGTGTCGTGCGTGCGTGTGTGCCTGTCAGTTCCATTTCCATTCCAACCATACAAAATCAGAAAAATAAAAATAGAATAATAAATTAAATTACTTACGATTATAAAAAAACATTATGTAAAATTAGATTAGGAAAGCACCTTTTAAACTCTCTATGATAAGTCTTCATAAGTAGTTCATTTACTTAACCCCTTATTATTTGTCTTCCAATTCATTTTATAATTCTTTTTGTTTTAGAAAACTTGATTCCGCAGACAAACTGCTGCGCAGTTTTGTGGAACCTTTCTTAACATAATTGTATTTTTCATTATTAAATAAATAAATAATAATAAAAGCATAGAACCATGCATAGAACGAACAGCAATGGAATATGAATTCATTCCATTCATAATCAACATACGCGTCAAATTGTGAACGCAGTCGTAAAGAGCGAGAAAGTTATATTGTCTTCTTTACATGTTTGAAAGAGCAAGCTGATTATCGGAAAAAATCGTGTGCGCTTCGTTTCGTTATTGGTTTTTATTGGCTGAGAGAAAAGGAGAGGGTGGCGCATGCGCGTTATGCCGACGCCATCTCTAACTCTAAAATACTGTCCCTATTATTTCTCGATCTCTAGCAAATTGAACGTTAATTTATGGTGGAAATCCTAATTTTATCATGGATTTGTTGTGCCGCGAGTGAGTTACAGTGTTTGTGCTTTAATTTCACTTTGGACGAGGCGTTTTTGGAGCCCCGCCGTCCGCGCCGTTGCGGAAGTTTCTGAGCAGCAGCATCGCATATTTTTTGCGGATATCACCGCCGCGGTCAACGTACAGGGCTTTTATATAGCCCCTTGTCATCTTCTCGGCCCCTGGTAACTTTCCTAGTCAGTGTTTTTCACACGACATATTTGATACCAAAAATTGCTTAGCGGCCCCTGCCGCGTTCTTCCTAGCGCGCGTACTATACAAGATAGCTGTGCGTGTGAATTATTGTTGTGGGTCAAAGACACCGCGGTTTGTTAACCTGTGACAACAACAGTTCTGAATGCGCTTACTTTATGTTTCAGCCTGAGTTTTGGGGAAGTGTAAGTAGACGCGTTCGATAATATGAATTCTGCTTTGAAGCCGGTGTTACCTACGCCGGGAGTGGCGCAGCCGGGCGGGCAGGCGAGCCCAGCGAAGGCCAACGTTGCCAACGCCAACCACGCCGTGGGCCATCCACAAGGCGCGCAGAACTCCTTGCACCACGGCACCAACAATCTTGTTGGCCAGAATTTGACGCACCACGCTCCCGCGCCGCCTCCCCCCGCTCACCCCGTGCCCTCTATGGCGCCGGTCTCCGCTAACATGGCTCAAATGGCACAGAACATGAGTCACCATGGCAACCTCTCGCACGTCACTCAGAACTCCGTGGCTCCTGCAGTCAGTCCAAACAAAAGTGCCAGCACAAGTTCACCCCTCAGCCTGGTGGCCGACAAACCTGTTGCCTTGGCGCTTACTAGAACTCCTGAGAAGAAAGACGAAGTTCCTGGCCCTGCCAATGGAACAATTGAGTCTCCAAAGTCTGCATCTAATGCTCCAACCACTCTGAAGGCACAAAACCCTGAGCCAAATAAAGAGAAGCAGGATATTGCCAAGACATCACCGAGTACCCCAAAGCCTCCTGAAAAGCCGACTACTGCACCTACCTGTGCCCCTGCAACTCCTCAGAAAGTGGAGCCGGCAGTTCCAGTAAGCTCTGCTGATGGTCCAAGTCAGCCAAAAGTGGCTACTGCTAATGAGGCACCTGAGAAGTCGCCCTCAAAGCCTGCTAAGCCTAAACCAGCCCCTACTGCTGATGTGGCGCCCACACAGAGTGACAGCAAACCTGTTCCAGAGTCTGCCAATGATAGCCAACTTCAGGACAAGCCTGCAGCTTCCACTCCTAAACCAGAGACTAATGCGGAAACTCCTGCTACAGCCAAAGGTGGAACTCCAAAGCCTGAAGAGAAAAAAGAAGAACCAGCACCAGAGAAATCACTACAGAACAGTACAGAAGAAAATAAGGAAAAATCAGAAGTAAAAGAGGACAAAACTGATAAGAAAGAGGAAAATCAAGAGCAGAAAGAAGAGGTTAAAAGTGAACCTACTAAACCAGAAGAGCCTGTAGTGAAAGAAGCTGAAGAAGCTCCTAAAGTTGAAGAGACAAAAGCAGAAGACAAAAAACCAGAAACAAAAGCTGAAGAGAAGAAACCGGAGACGAAAGCTGCACCAAAGCAAGCAAAGGCTACTCCCAAGTCTACGATGAAGTTAGCCACAGTGACGCCGCCTATGAGGAAAAGAAGACACACCTCTCCAAAAGTGGAAGGACCCAGTCCAGCTAAGAAACCTGCAACTGAGAGCACACCAGCTACACCTGACTCCAGGATGAAAAGGAACAGAACTCAGGTAAGGGTAAACAATTCTTATTAATAATGTAGAGGTGAAAGTAGAATATGTCTGTGTTTGTGACTTTATAAATCCAAGTTTACATTAAATTACAAATTTAAAAAACCCCCACCACAAAACCATAACTTAAATCTTTTCAACAACCAGAAAAAAGCTTATAATCTTCAATTAGCCAAAGATATTTTCTTTGATAAGAACACCCTCGATTTCATAATAAACCCTCCTAAAATCGGCGCATCCATTTAGGAGTTATACAATGGGGTTAAAAAATGTGACTTAGGTTTTTTTCTGTTTATACATAACTAGCGACCCGCCCCGGCTCCGCACGGGAAAATTGTTATTGTGGGTTATCTTTAAGTATATTATGCATGTATTTATTATATATATAAACCTTCCTTTTGTATCACTCTATCTATAAAAAAAACCGCATAAAAATCTGTTGCGTAGTTTTAAAGATTTGAGCATACATAGGGATATAGACTTAGGGACAAAAAAATCGACTTTGTTTTATACTATGTAGTGATGCACACTTTAAAAACAGAATGATAGAGATGGATTAACTAACACTTTGGATTTCATGATAACAGACTCATGAGCAAGCAGAAATTATTTCTGTTGTCTAACAACTAACTCAGAAAAGTAAAAACTAATTTGAATGATAAAGATCACTAGCAAATAAAATATTGTGAATTTAACACCCTAAATATAGTAATTAACTATTCCAAAAATAATAAATTGTTTAATATTAATTAGTTAATTAATAATTTTTCTTGATGACTCATTGACTCTTTATAGATATGTGCTTAACTAGGATTATATAAACTACTAGCTTCCCGCCGAGTCTCCGCCTGCATTAATAGTTTTTCCCGTGGGAATGAGGTATTTTACCGCGGTAAAAGTTAGCCTATATTCTTCTGCAAGGTCTATTCTATCTTTGTGCCCCGCCTGCTTTAACATTTTTTTCCCTAGGGAATGAGAAATTTTCCCGCGGTAAATCGTACCTTATATTCTTTCCCAAGGTCTATTCTATCATTGTGCCAAGTTTCACCAAAATCGGTTCAGTAATATTTTAGGTACTTTTTTTACACCTTAGGTTACATTATTAAAGTTTCAGTAAGGATCCCCAGATTAAAAAATAAATAAAATATAGATCATGTAGCTTCTCAACAGTAAAAGAATTTTTGAAATCGGTTCAGTGGTTTCGGAGCCTATTATATGATGCAAACAAACAAACAAACCTTTCCTCTTTATAATATTAGTATATATGTTACGGCTAAAGATAGATGTGAACATAAACTTAAGATTAGCCGGCTAAACTTAGGTTTATCTTTGAGGAGCGGCTAATGTTAGTTTCTTCTATCTTTAGCCGGCTAAACTTAAGTTTAGCCGCCGCCCTTCGGCTAAATATGAATAAGCAAATGAAAAAAATATAGATAATGTTTTCTTTAAGCCACAAATTTTCTTATTAAAACAATCAGTCTCATTGTTCATTAGAAATACCTATTTAGGCATGTAAAAATACAAAAATCGAAACAAAATAAATCTTCGTTATTAATTAGGAACAAAATATATCAAAATAGAAATTATCACTACAATTTGCATTACAATCAACAATTAGTTTCAATGATACCTACTAAGGTATAAAAAAAAAACCAATCAGCCTCATTATAAATATAAAAATTAAAAACAAACACATATTGCGCATCATCGTCCCCCCTCCGACCACTTCACCCCCTCTTCGCCCGCGCGCGTCCATGTAATACATTTTTAGCCGCTTCGGGTCGGATAATGTGCAGTTTATACGGCTAAAGATGAAATAACTCGACGCAATTTTATATTTTATCGAACATTAGCCGCACCACAAACATAAACCTAAGTTTAGCCGGCTAATCTTAAGTTTATGTTCACACCTGTCTTTAGCCGTAACATATAGATGACAAATTCTAGCTTTATATGGCTACATTTTGATGGACTACAATTTCAGTTTCTTAAATGACAAAGTCTTACTGAAGAAGTTTCTTAGAGGTTACTCTTATAGTAAATATTGACTAAACTAAAAAATAATAATTTTTTTAAAACAAAACATTTACAACTTTTTGGCATTAAAGAACCACTGGGGCCAAAGATCATTCACCTTTTACATTTCTTATCTTCTTTATTTGTATTTTTAAGCAGAAAAGAAACTAAGTTTAAGTGACATAAACTGTTGTTTTTAAGTTTTTGGTAACTATAATTTCGTAAGCAGTTTTTTGTGATTTACGCTCTTTTAGATAAAATAAAAGTACTTATGTAGGTACTCTAAATTGCTAAGTTAACAATCTCTTTTAGGACACCTACCCAAATATTCCTTGGTCCTTGGTAAGTACCTATAAAATTTATGGCACAATCGTCAACCTGATCTGACCAAGGCAAGGTCTTAGAATCACATTCCTAGACTCTTATTAACAACCTGAACAGTAAAATTCCCGCCTTTCGTTTCTGAGGTACAGTAATCTACACATGCGGCTGGACAGCGCCCGTATTTCGTAGAGGTAGGGGAATTTCGTAGTGCAAATGACCAACCGCATGTGCTGGCTTTTTTACATGTTTAGAAATTTGACCCATTCGTCAGATTCCCTTTCATGAGAATTAATTTTAGGAATATAAAAAAAATCAGTACGTGATTTTCCTTACTTTATTTAGAAAATTACAGCCGGAATCATTCAGCCGATTCTTTGCTGCGTATACATACATAAATACCCTGAGTTAAGCTTGGTTCATACTGGTAGAGTAGACAGTGGAGTACAGTCGGCTTCACTACTTATCACTATCACTACTTATTATAAAACAAAGTCGCTTTCTCTGTCCCTATGTCCCCATCTATGTCCCTTTGTATGCTTAAATCTTTAAAACTACGCAACGGATTTTGATGCGGTTTTTTTTAGTAGAAAGAGGGATTCAAGAGGAAGGTTTATATGTATAATACTACATACTATACTTAAGGATAACCCACAATAACCATTTTCCCGTGCGGAGCCGGGGCGGGTCGCTAGTTAGATATATAACTTAAACCCCGGCGGCGGCGCAACAACTTGTAACAGTGTAGCAATCATAATTGTTGCACAAATTTCACATTAAGATGCTTTGAAAATTATCTAGCCACGATAGCGATGTTACTTCAGTGTAATAAATAACAATTAATATAAAAAAAACCCTCGCCACAAAACCGTTACTTCATCCTTTCAACAACTAGAAATGAGCTGATCATCTTCAAATGGCTGAAGATATTTCCTTGGATCATAGCTAAGAACACTCGATTGTGACACCTTGCAAACAAAAGAACTAGATCAATATCGGCGCATCCTTTTAGGAGCTACGATGCCACAGACAGACAGCAGACATACACGTCAAACTTATAACACTCCCCTTTTTTGTCAGGGGTTAAAAATAGGCTGCCGCAAATATCTTCTATTTGTAGCATACCACAAGATTCTCCCCAAAATTATGTAGCATGCGACACTTTTGCATGTTGCTGTCTTGGAGTAAACGAGGCTTAAACCTTTACAAGGCGGTGTCCACTATATTGCCACCTTAATTTTAACCTTAGGTACTCTCAACATGTAGTCGAAAACGAATGAATTTTATAAAGTTGTTTTGCCTTATGAAGGGTTTGTGGTGGCAAAGGGAAGATCTTTTTTGGGGCATGGTGGTGAGCCCGGGGACCGCGGTCCAACTGTACTTCGTTGGAACTTGTATTTGTTCAATGTCTTGCGAAAACTCTGATAGCGCGTTTCAGGCCTCGGCTTCTAATTGGTCGCTCTTCTAATGACGTAGTATGTGGCGCGCCGCCACAGGTTAACTGAAAGCAGCGTTTGTTAATAAGGGGTTTGTGGTCTCGTATCCATACGACCCTTACAGAAAGGGTTCAGTTGTTTCATAGGCCGGTAGCGAAAAACCACAGTGTATTTTTTCGAATTCCGAAAACTAGTAGTATTTATAAACCAGTATTTCGCGCCCTACGCAAATGCATCGATCATGTCAGCAGTTATGCAAGCAAGTACATACGTAGGATTTGCCGCGTGTAAACTAGGCGATAACGCCTCGCGACTGTAAATCATTGGATACTCTTTATCAAGTTGGCGAAAAGTGTTTTGTGCAGTTTAGTGCTGTTTTTGCTCTATTTCATTAAGAGAAAAGTTTACAAATTACTAGCGAAACGTTCTAAAATGTAGTGTTATCGAGTGCTTTTGTTAGTTTATACCATAGACGAGAAAACGTACTTATTTATTATGTTACTACATCAATGAGTCGAAGAGATAGGTTTGATATATTATTTTCGGATTAGAATTGGACCAACTCAACAGAATTTAAAGGTACATAACATTAGCCAAGGAATGGTTATACCATTTATATGTGTAACCAATAATAACTGTGATCCCCAAATCCGTCATCAAGCGTGGCTATTACAGCAAGGCCCAATTAGGAGGCCGGCAAATGCAGCATGGAACTGCTAAAGGAGTATTCCACAAAGTTGTCGCTTTCGTGATGCTATTTTGTACGGCCATTTTTAGGGATAATTAACCTCCTTTTCTTAGTTGCTGCAACTAAGAGGGGGTCGGTAAGGTCAGTTGTCTATGTAGCAGACTCCTAATAAGCTCCTAATGATGGCCGCCATACCATGGCTCCTAACCATTGTTTTTCTTTTTCTTTTTTGTTGTGTTGTATTGTGTTTTGTCAATTAAATTATGTCTATGTCTATGATAGTATAACGATTTTTGCTTCAATTATTTGTCACGTAAGCGATTAAAGTTGATTTTTCCGTGGAATGCCCCTAAAACTGGACGGCAATAACGGTGGGGCGATCAAATAGATTTGTATTGGAGTGGTCTCAAAGGCAGCGGGGCGAGAAGCGGCGCGATCTGCGGGTTCAAGATCGTGTGCCGCTTCTTACTGCCATCCATGGTCCAAGAAAACTAGGTCTAACCGTTAGACCACGTGACTAACACAAGCGTACGTAATTTTGCGCTGTTCATCCTTGTCTGTTACACGCATTCGACAAGGATGAATAGGCAAAATGACGTAGAAATGACGTAGGCTCGTGGCAGTCACGTGGTCTAATGGTTAGACCTTGTTTTCTTAGACCATGCTGCCATCTAGTTTACGGCCTTACTTGCTCTTAGTTTTTTTAGAGACCCTGATGTTTTGGTTGTATAGGTATCGCCGATATACCGCCAGACAGATTGTGAACGTATGCTACTGTCCTCAGGTGCAACTTTACCAATCGCCGACGCCCGAACTGACGATGGCCACCAAACTGTCAGCTTCCGCCGGTCGCCAAACTCCCACAAAGCCAGGAGATGACAAGCTCATTGTCTTCTACAAGTAAGTGGACTGTGGTTTTTTTTAAATAATATTATTAATTTTAATTTAAATCAATATTCATAACTGAATGAATGTGCGTTCAGCCGTGTTATGAAATGTTTTAATAATTTTATTCAATACTGATTCGACCAATCCCTACCCCCTGTAGAGCTTGCATTGAAGAGCTTGTCATTATCACAACACGTTTATTTCCCTCACTTCGTTTTTATATAAAAAAAACTGATTTAAAGAAAGAGAGGAGTGTAAGATCAATTGTTTCTAAAATAGAAATTTCACCTATGCACACTGTTTAAACAAAAAAAATCTAATTTTAAGTTGATGGTCTTTTTCATTCATATGGGAATCGAAAAGGATGGGTGAAGAATGAATTTAATTTTGAATGATTGATATTTAAAATAAGCAGCTCAGCTCAGCTCAGTGGTAAGTTTTAGCATGCCTGCTAAACTAGTGCGAACTATGCGTAAAATCGACGTTTCACATCTCTAAATTTAAGTTGACAATCACCTGTCCCTTTTCGTTCTTAAGAACGTGAAAGGGACATAATATGGTTTTTAAATTTAAGTTAGAGCGTAATGTGTAGAATCGGGCCCTATAACCATACCAATCAGTCTGGGTCTGGGTATGACTACTTTGGGGGTGGAACTTTCCGCTCCCCAGCAATTTCGGTACAGCTTGTTACGTCGATTTGCAAAACAAGCGTATGTCAATTTCAATCAAAATCCAAAAGTTACTAGCTTCCCGCCGCGACTCCGCCCGCGTTGGTAGTTTTTACCGTGGGAATTAGATATTTTCCCGCGATAAAAGTTAGCCTATGTTCTTCCGCAAGGTCTATTCTATCTTTGTGTCAACTCCGCCCGCTTTAACTATTTGTCCCGTGGGAATGAGGAATTTTCCCGCGGTAAATCGTAGCCTATATTCTTTCCCCAGGTCTATTCTATCTTTGTGCTAAGTTTCACCAAAATCGGTGCAGTAGTTTCGGAGCCTATTCAATAATTAGGAATATTTCAGGTATTTTTTTACACCTTCGGTTACATTATTGAAGTTATAGTAAGGCTACCTAATTTAAAAAAAATATAGCCTATGTTACTCAGGGTTCATGTAGCTTCTCAACAGTGAAGAATTTTTGAAATCGGTTCAGTAGTTTCGGAGCCTATTCGATGCAAACAAACAAACAAACCTTAACTCTTTATAATATTAGTATAGACAAGTCGTTTTCCCACAGGAACGAATACCTAGCGGTGCGCAACGCCGAGGGCAGTTTCTACGTGTGCCAAGCGATGCAGAACGTGTACCGCACCACGCGCAAGATCAAGATCCGCTGGCTCTCCCAGGACAAGTCCGACCCCACCGGGGAGACTTACAAGCCGGACTTCTATGACGTCACCGGTCAGTACTAAATACACACCATGGCAAGGGCCTGACACACTTTGACAGAAAAAGATAGTCTTATTGCGATTCCTAAAAGAGGAAATAGAAAAGATGCATCATGTTTTGTCTCTATCACCGACCGAGCATTTTTTCATTGCCGGGTATAGGCACACTTCATATCATATAGTATACTAGTTAATTTATTGTCGGGTTATAGGCACACTTCATAGATAGACTCAATGTATGTCTTTCTCTTACGCCCGGTCGCACGGTGGCGAATCTATAACTACTATACTATATCTATGCACCATGGTCTAAGAAAACAAGGTCTAACCACTAGACCACGTGACTGACACGAGTCTACGTCATTTATACGTCATTTTACCTATTCATCCTTGTCGAATGCGTGTAATAGACAAGGATGAACAGCGCAAAATGACGTAGGCTTGTGTCAGTCACGTGGTCTAACGGTTAGACCTTGTTTTCTTGGACCATGATACATACCTAGAAAACTAAACAAGGTCACTGGCCGGTCACTCCATACAGAAAACGCGTTTTGACAAGCTACTTCTTTTTGAATAACAACTGAATATCAACTACAAGTCAATGGCGTTAGGCGCTATGTAATACGGGCTACACACGTCTGCCTTGTATGTCGAACAGAGCGAGACGCAGTTATGCGCTAGAGTGAGCGCGGTGATTTGTATCTCATTCTAACGCATAACTGCGTCTCGCTGTTTGCCAAACACGGCACACGTGTGGAGGCCGCTTATAAAACACCCCCGAATACGCCCGCGGTCCAGCGGCGCCTGCGGGGTGCGGGGCGTGGGGCGCTATATCGGGCGGGGAACGAGTGCCGGCGCGGGGGGGTGAGTGTCCTTTCTGTACGGGTTAGTACTATTATTTTCTTCTGTGACAAGGTGTCACAGACAGTCCCCTGTTCAGAGGTTGCATGCCCACGTCCTGCTGGAGTGTCGCGGCTTGTCATCGTACCGGGCTAAATACCTCGGTTCGCCGGGGTCGATCCCGGAGACGCTCGGCAACCTGGGCGGGTTGCTGGGCTTCTTTGAGGAGATCGGGTGGCTCGAGTAGTGAGTTATCCTACCCAACACGCAAAATAGGCGCGCTTGACGTCGAGTTGCGGAAATTAGCCCGATGAACTAACTAACTAATTAATCAACCAAACTCGAAATAGAATTGGACTAGCTTAACGCCCTACGGCGGCGCTAACAGTTCTCGTGCGAATGAAAGATTTTCCCGCGGTAAAAGGTAGCCTATGTGTTATTCTGATGCAAAGCTATTTTATTGTAAAGTTTCATTCAAATTCATTCAGTAGTTTTTGCGTGAAAGAGTAATAAAACATCCATCCTCACAAACTTTCGCGTTTTTAGTAGGATTGGGCCGAAACCGTTTGATGTTTTGGTCAGTCACTAGAAGAAAAAAACATTAATTTTCATAATATTTATATGGAGATGGATAATTCTCCTTATTTATCATATTCATATTCGTCACACTTTTTTGCTGTAGAATGATTAAATAGTTCACGATTAAGGGCAATATGCTGACGGTCTTACGATTATGGCAAGTCTGACTACGAACTTTAATGCTTTGCTTGGTGTACCAAGCTGTGTGTACCAAGTTTCCATTCAATAAGAAATTAATGAGCACCAGATTAATTATTATGATTATGATGATCATAATCTCATTATATTTTGTTTGAAGAGTAACTGTTCTTATTTTTTTCACGACGATTTGTTAGTGTTTTCACTGTTATTATAATTTGGTATATTTTAGAAAAATGTGTTCAGATATTTAAAACAAAATCATGTCCTAATCTCATTTTATTATACTCGTACACTGTTCGCGACGAAACACAGAAATGTATCCGAACACGGACATCGCAAGAAAAACCGACCGATTGAACACCGTAAATGTATCCGAACGTCGCAACCGCTGATTGTTGGCAACCCATCGATCACGCTATTGGTAGAAACGTCAAGAAAGTTCGATAACAGCCAATCGTTCGAGACGTCAAGCAAAACTCTCCGGAAGCTAGAGAGAGACCGACAGACTATGTGACAAGGAACGACATATGAACATGAATGGCGAACTTTCCGGAAATAGAGACCGACCGACTATGAGCGACGTACGCCGTGAATAGCGAACTTTCCGGAAGTAGATGAGATGACTGTGTGAAAGGGATCAATATATCGTCCAGAACTGTCATCAGACTTCGAGAATGAATGGCGGTCTGGAAGTTTCCGCGGGAATTAGTATTTAAACCGGCCGCATCCCGCAACCAAGTCAGTTCCAAAAGTCAGTTCAGTCAGTTCAGCCGAGCTAATCGGAGCGATCGAAACTGAAGAGAAGAAACAACCGACTACAATAATTAACCGCGAGTACAGTGCAGTAGTGTTAGTAATAATAGTGAGCCGTGTGAAATCGAATACCTACCGTTTTAAAAGTGCCGCGTTATTCTAACCTGTCACCGTAGTGCTGTACCCATACTGTAGTAATTTCTTACCGTTCGTAGTGTTGTACCGTTACCATCGATTTTTGTCAATAGTGTTGTTCCACCGTGATCGAACTAGTTATTACAGTCCACTTTTTGTACCGATTTTTACCGAATAAATTATACTGTCTGCTTCGAGAACCAACCGTTTTATTATTTCGTGTACACATTGGGTAGTCCGGGGGTTTGTGCCAAGCACCCACTATCCAGTACATAGTGGTCCTTCGAGCCGGATTTGAATCAGCGACAGTATCCAGTACATAGTGGTCCTTCGAGCCGGATATCGAACGGACAGTGAACCGTGTAAATAAAAGTGAATTAATAGTGACTGTTACCAAGTGTACGTAAAGTGAACTATTGACATTTCGCGTAGTGTTGCCAGTGTTTACAGACAAAATTAACCGATTGACTGTAAATAAATTGTTTAGTGTTAACCGCGTAATAGACTGAACAATTTAGTGCAACCGCATATTAGTGTTACCGTGTATATAGTATACCTTTCGTGAAACCGTGTCGAAAATGCCGATTACAAGGTCGAAAACGGGGAGAGATCACCAGGAGATAATCCAAGACCTGGATTATCTGACGCGACAGAGCACCGACGACCTGCCGACGGGTGGAGTGGCTTTAACCGACCAGCCGCTCCCAGGGCCAGCACACCGGACCCCGGCACAAGAAGAGGACCGTGGAGAAGTAATGTCCCGAGGATCCGGAGCAAGCAAGGCATCGCAGCGCGAGAAGCGCCTCGCCGCGGCTATGGAGAAGCTTGCAAGAATCGAGTTGGAGAATGCAAAAAAGATGGCCGAACATAACAAGCGGATCGCCGAAGATTACAAGCGGATCGCTGAAGCCGAAGTAAAGCTCGCCCAAGCCGAAGTCCGTCGTATCGAAACCGAAGACGACGATGACGAAGATGAAGACGCCGCATCCGTCGACGAGCAACCGAGGACTCGACAATGGGTTGACGCCCATTCGCGAGTCCAGCCATGCGACTCCATGGAAGACATGTACGAGGAATACCGAAGAACCGTGGATCGCAACACCGTTGATGCTCAGCCGCATGCCGTCCAGCCTCGACCGAAAACCGAAAAACCGAGGATGATAAAACCGATGGACGAAGACCGCGTCGGCTTGACTGAACTCGCCGAAGCTATCGCACTCGCAGCACGCTCCGCTCAACCACCTGCAGTTCCACTATACCTGGCGGAACTGCCCTTCTTCAATGGGGCGTATCAAGACTGGCTCGCCTACCGTGCTGCCTACTATGAAACCGAGGGGCACTTCACCGAAGTCGAAAATATCGCAAGACTGCGCCGATCCCTGAAAGGCAGAGCACATGAAGCCGTCAACCGTCTGCTCATCGCTAATGGAAAACCGGGGGAAATCATGAAGATCCTTGAAACCAGATTCGGGAGACCGGATGCAATCGCCCTCGCCGAGTTAGAAGCTCTTCGGGATCTACCGAGCCTCACCAATGCTCCGCAAGACGTGTGCCTGTTCTCATGTAAGGTACAGAACAGCGTGGCTACTTTTCAAGTCCTGAAGCGTCACCACTACCTATATAACACCGAGGTGCTGAGGACGCTGGTGGAGAAACTCACCGCGCCGCTGCGCTCCAAGTGGTACGACTATGAGGAGGATCAACCGGAAGATGTACCAGACCTCGTCAAGTTCTGCCAGTTCATCGAGAAGGAAGCCAGCAAGTGTGGGAAATATGCGCCGTTAGAGAAGATCGGCCCCAACGAACCGAAACCGAGACATCCATCGTTCGAATCGGGAAACCGCTCAAACCGCCACCGAGAACATCACCGTACGTTCAAAATAACCGAAAGAAGAGTGGAACCGAAAGAAGAAAGAAGACAGGAAAAGCACACCGATACCGACCATCGTCATTGTGAGGAAAGGAAGAAACCGAAATTCTACCGAGCTGACAAAAGTAAGCTGCATCAAGATCGCCGCCCTGTCAAGAAATGCATCCTGTGCGAAGCAACCGGCCATGAAGAAAAGGAATGCAAGGAGTTCAAGACTGCCGATTCCGACAACCAATGGAAGATGGCCAAGAAGTTCAACTTGTGCTTCCGCTGCCTTAAGAAGAGGATGCCAGGACACCGATGCAAGTACCGACCATGCGCAGTAAACGACTGCAAATGCTCTCATCATCCTCTGCTCCACTACCAGAGGAAACAAAAACAAACCGAAGAACGAGTGGCAACCGCATCATCAGAGAAGCAGTACGCATTCCTGAAGATACTTCCCGTCAAGATCTCAGGACCACGAGGCTCCGTAAACACCTTCGCGCTGCTGGATGATGGATCGACCGTAACGTTCATCGACTCGAAGATCGCACATAAGATCGGATGCCAAGGACAGAGGGATCCACTCGACATCGAAGCCGTTGCTGGGGTGAAGCTTAACACCGAGAACTCAAGAAGAGTCACCCTGAAAATCGAAGGCCTGAGTGGAACATTCCAGATGAAGGCACGCACCATCGATGAACTGAAGCTGTCACCGCAAACCGTTAAGGCTGAAGACCTGGAACATTGCGATCACCTGAAAGGGATAACCGAAAAACTCCAGTATGAAGACGGAAAACCGACCATCCTGATTGGACAGGACAACTGGCAGTTCCTGGTCACCAGTATCGTCAAGAGTGGACCAGTTGACCAACCCGTAGCATCGTTCACCGCACTAGGATGGGTGCTCCATGGCGTGAACAACCGAAGCGCAGGACGTCAAGTCAACTACTGCTACGGACTTCATCCACCGGCAGTTAACCGTGAAACCGTTTCGACGCCACAAATGCGAGTGCACCGACCGCAACCGACCTCATCCCGCACTGCATCACCGGCGGGAGAGCCCATCGAGAACTGGAGAACCGAACACCGTCCCTATGCCTTTAGCTCGCCGTCTCCAGCTCACCGTATGAACCGTCTACAACCGCCACACCGCACCTCATCCCGCACTGCATCACCGGCGGGAGGGTCCACCGACAACACACCGATCATAGTCACCGTGTATCGCCAGCTCACCGTGTAACACCGCAAGACCGAACCGTATCCCGTATTGCAACACCGGCGGGAGTCACACCGCAAAGCAACCGACAATACAACCGATAGCCGAAGAACTGCTCGTCGCTTCACCGGAGTTGATGCGCCGCCAATGACGACGGCGCACGGCGGGAGTATGTTCGCGACGAAACACAGAAATGTATCCGAACACGGACATCGCAAGAAAAACCGACCGATTGAACACCGTAAATGTATCCGAACGTCGCAACCGCTGATTGTTGGCAACCCATCGATCACGCTATTGGTAGAAACGTCAAGAAAGTTCGATAACAGCCAATCGTTCGAGACGTCAAGCAAAACTCTCCGGAAGCTAGAGAGAGACCGACAGACTATGTGACAAGGAACGACATATGAACATGAATGGCGAACTTTCCGGAAATAGAGACCGACCGACTATGAGCGACGTACGCCGTGAATAGCGAACTTTCCGGAAGTAGATGAGATGACTGTGTGAAAGGGATCAATATATCGTCCAGAACTGTCATCAGACTTCGAGAATGAATGGCGGTCTGGAAGTTTCCGCGGGAATTAGTATTTAAACCGGCCGCATCCCGCAACCAAGTCAGTTCCAAAAGTCAGTTCAGTCAGTTCAGCCGAGCTAATCGGAGCGATCGAAACTGAAGAGAAGAAACAACCGACTACAATAATTAACCGCGAGTACAGTGCAGTAGTGTTAGTAATAATAGTGAGCCGTGTGAAATCGAATACCTACCGTTTTAAAAGTGCCGCGTTATTCTAACCTGTCACCGTAGTGCTGTACCCATACTGTAGTAATTTCTTACCGTTCGTAGTGTTGTACCGTTACCATCGATTTTTGTCAATAGTGTTGTTCCACCGTGATCGAACTAGTTATTACAGTCCACTTTTTGTACCGATTTTTACCGAATAAATTATACTGTCTGCTTCGAGAACCAACCGTTTTATTATTTCGTGTACACATTGGGTAGTCCGGGGGTTTGTGCCAAGCACCCACTATCCAGTACATACACAGTTAAATTTTACTGGTTTTTTACCTGAAACATAGTGGTAGTACTATTGAAACTGAACAACTCTCCCTAAGGAACATAGGTTGAAATCTCAAAAATAAAATTCAACTTCACTACAACATAGTATAAAACAAAGTCGCTTTCTCTGTCCCTATGTCCCTATGTATGCTTAAATCTTTAAAACTACGCAACAGATTTTGATGCGGTTATTTTAATAAATAGAGTGATTCAAGAGGAAGGTTTATATGTATAATACATGCATAATATACTTAAGGATAACCCACAATAACCATTTTCCCGTGCGGAGCCGGGGCAGGTCGCTAGTTTCATATAAACTTAAGTCACGTTGAGTACTACCACTAAAGTTGTGGATAAACAACCAGTTAAGTTCCACGGTGTACAGACGAACCCTTAATTGTTTTCCCTGTTGTTTTCAAACGATACGATAAAACTATAGTCAATTTTTGAAAAATACGTAATTTTGCATACCGTAGTAGCAGGCGGGGTGCCAGACATTTAGGCGTTACATTATTTTTAATAACTTTCAAGAAAAGAAAGAGGTTATTTGTCCGGATTTATATGAATCAGACCATCATCAGTGTTGTTTGTCCACCAGACATGGAATGCGTGTTGACAACGCTATCGCTGAGCCGCGCGCCGGCGGGCGGGGGTGCTCAGCTCCTTAAGCCGGCGGAGGAGGCGCGCGCCAAGTCCATCCTGCAGAGGGCGCTCAAAGCAGAGCAGGGAGACAGCAAGCCCGAGGTCACCGAGGAACACCCGGACGGATGTGAGTTCAAACATTAGATGGACTATAACCCTGGGCGCATACGTTCAACCAGGCCTCCGTCACTCCATGTACTTGCGCGCTATAACTACCTACTGCCCGGCCGAGCGGTCTCGGGCCGACCCAGGACCAATTCCCCATTCCCTAAACGTGTGACGTAGAGTGGCGCAATACAAGAGAGAGAGAGATGCAGCAACTTCGTCTTTTCGCCTAGCGCCGTGCGATCTGAATTGCACTTTATTATAACAGAGCTAGGGTTGCAATTTATATGAATTATGTCGCCTAGTGCAGCTTCTGTAGGGACTACTATCTGGTATTCTGTGGTTCAACGATTAGATGCACTATAACACTGGGCGCATACGTTCAGGAATTCAGTACACACCAAGCGAGCTGCTGGGGCAGTGAGGGCCGCGCGCGGCGTACGCCATACAGCTCGCTAGGTATGTGCGCGATAAAACTGCATTCCGTCCATTTTTTCAGACTATTGCGCCCTGGGTAAGAGAGTGTGACTTGTGTCGATGTGGGTACATTTCTTTGCAATTTCCCCGCAACTTTTTCTTTTACCGTTAGAACGTATGCTACATACATACACAAATTCGAAAATTGTAATTTGTCGAACTGAAATTACTTTTTATTAAATTCAACAATCAACCATGCCCGATATTTCGGTGCTGTTGAATGCAACCACGAACTTGCAAGTTGCTGTTATTAGCAAACATATAAATCCTAGTTTATTTAATTCTTAATTCGACAACCTACAGTTCCGTTCATTTTGATTCAGGCTAGGGTCGAGTCCCTTGGTGGGTACATTATGATAGATAGATAGATATGAGTTCCGTTTAAAAACCCTGTGGAGTTTGATGCAACGCCTGTGGAGTTTCTTCCGGCGAGTTCTTCTCCACAGAAGACAACCAAATCGTGAACTCGCCTCGACGTCGAAAAGTGATTTGTAAAATATTACTTCGAATAATTTTTTTTTAAATTTTGAACCCTATCCAAAACTTTATCAATTTATCTCTGTTGTACTGAAACATGTGTTTAAAGCCTCGGTCACACACAGTAATTAGCAGCGACTATTCGCTGTGTGTCACAGAGGCTTAACGTATACTGTTGTTGCAGTGGACCTGTCTCTATATACGGACGAGTCCCAGCTGGAGAAGGGTACGCGCAAGCGCGCCGCGCGCTCCGAAACGCGCCGGGCCGCCGCGACCACGCCACAAGTGAGACTATAGCCTTATTACTAGCCAACCACCTATGCTGCCCTGGTACCATCAAGCACCTTAAGGTAGCCGTTCGAACCAAGCGTCAGCGACACTGACGCTGCGACACGAAAAAGAATAATGGACTCTTAAAGTGATGTATTTAAGGTGGACTTTGGAGACATGCGACAGTGACGCGAGTGACGCGGCGTTACTGGTGTCTGTGTCGTCGCGCCAACTCACTTTTGAGTAAAATTTACTCAAAAGTGAGTTGGCGCGACGACACAGACACTAAATTCATTCTTAAATCCATCACCGTAAGTCCATTATTATTTGTCGTGTCGCAGCGTCAGTGTCACTGACGCTCGGTTCGACCGGCTACCTTTAGCGAGACATTATCTCACGCCACAAGTGAGACTGTAGTTTAAATACCGCCAGCCTGTAAACTCTGGTGCCCTGGTACCATCAAGCACTGGGGCAAAACATATAATGTTACAGATGAGACTAGAGCTTTATAACTAGCCTGTAACCTCTGCTGACCTGGTGCCATCAAGCACTCATTGCCTTTATAACTACCGGCGTGAAACCTCTGGTGCCCTGGTACCATAAAGCACTGTTGTGCTGCCTTATAACTACTAGCTTCTAAACGCTGCCCTGGTACAGTAACCTGACGAATGAGGTGATAGATGGCGCTTAACGGCGCCCTCGGGGGGTCACCTCATTCGTCAGCTTACTTTACCATCAAGCATAGGGGCAAGACATTATCTCATGCCACAAATGAGACTAGAGCTTTATAACTATCTTCTAACCTCTGCTGCACTGGTACCATCAAGCACTCATGTTGCCGGGCACATGACGCTATTGTACGGTCATTTACAGGGACAATTGACCCCCTTTTTTTTAGTTGCTGCTACTAAGGCACATATTACATTATAAAAGATCTAGGATCAAAGATCTATGAGTCAAAGATGAGAAAGGGACGCAGTTATGCGTTAGAATGAGATACAAATACACCGCGCTCACTCTTGCGCATAACTGCGTCCCTTTCTAATCTTTGACTCATAGATCTTTGATCCTAGATCTTTTATAATGTAATACCCCCTAAGAGGGGGTCAATTGATGTGGTTTTGCTGAATTGGTTTTAATCATTGCTTCACAGTCATCTTCCTAATTCTAATTTGTCATAAAACACTATATAATTAAAAGCCAGACTAGAAAAATAAAAAGCCTCGCCATATTGCGGAATTTTAATGGTAATAAGTTTATAAGGAAAATTGTCGCCATAGTCGTAAAAATATACATGTGGCGCCCCCAGAGCAGGTTTTTTATTTCTTTGGTCAGGCTTTACCTACTTAATGCACCTATTCAATAAATACAGTTTTCCATAAAAGTGTATGTTGTTTATTTTGCAGAAGGAAGCGGCGCCCCCCGCCAAGCGAGCACGCACGACGCCGAAGCGCAGTCCGAAAAGCGCTCGCAAAGACAAACTAACACACAAACAAAACGATAAACGAAAACCCGCAGGTAGTACGCCCCCCGCGGCGCCCTCTGGCAAGGTAGGCATAGTACAGCGGATATATAGACATGTACGTATACGCACATCCATACCATCCCGTGAGTGCCGCGGCGTCCCGCTCGCACCGCAACACCTCTGCTATACACAGACAGAGACGGATATATTTTTAGTGTTCGCACTGCAAAAAATTTGCCAGTTTTTGAAAATTGTAATGTGTGATTTTTATTTGTCAAATTGTCTGGTTATAATATGAGTGTTTATTGTTGATGGTAAGAGCGGGACGGCCATATCTGGTGATTCTGTGTTTTAATGGGACTCCACTGCGCTATGAAAATTAATATAAAATTGTTGCCAGTCTATGATGAGTACAAAAAGTAAATTTAGTTTTTTTAATTGATATGAATATAGCACAGTGGTTTCGAGCTGTTTCGTAGATAGTTGTTCAGAAGTCAAGTTAGTGTTATTTAATTTGGAGTATCTTGAAGTTAAGAATATTTTCAGAAATAAGTTTGAAAGTTTGCAGCCTGCATGCCCTAAGGTTCTCTCGTATATTTTGCTATACGAATGTGGACTATGAAGTTATATGTATAATGCAGTTTCAGTGTCAATCCTGAGCATTTATTTGATTGGGTCGAGGTATTTAATTATTTTCTTATTCACAATCCATGCCGCTCATAATCATAGTTGGAAGTTGGTTGAATGAAACGAGATTCTTGCATTTTGTGGGTGTATTGCGATATTAACAAATAAGTATATTTTATTGGATGAATTTTATAGAGAATAGATTTATCGAAATACTTATTCTAACTAAACCAATGATGTTAAAAAAACGTTAGACTTCTACTGAAGTTAGATAACTAAAACTTCATGGAAATATGTATAAAGACAACTTATTATAGGGAAGAAGGAACGATGATGCACGAAATTGGGTATTTGATTATTTACTAAGAATCAAATAACATATTTTTTTATATAATATGAAATGAGTTCCTGAAAGTCTCCAGTTTAATTCAGCCCTGTAACATGCAGTGCTATGACAAAAGTTTGTCGCACATTTAACTGTCAAAAACTTGCGAGAAAAACGCCTTATTGAAATATCCTCCAATAGGATAAGAGAATACGCACGACAAAATTATGTCTGTCACTTGTGGACGGGCATGTTAGAGGGGCTGAAATGGTAAAAAGTAGATTTTTTAAATTAATTTTTGTTTGAATTAAAATTTATAATACAAGTTTTAACAAAGATTTATGTATTCAATAGTTTAAAATCTGATAATACTTTCCGCATTCGATTTTTTGCTAGGTATTTTTTGTTCCACTTTTTATATTACTGAGCAAGGATAAAAACTAGAAAGTATATTTAACTGAATAACAATAACATAAGTAGTCAAATACCCGTTTGCATGTTAAACTATCCTTTATTAGAAACTAAAGTATTAATAATTAAAATCATATGAAAAGACTTATGACAATATTTCACAAGATTATCCACTTCATCATCATCCATCATCATTGCTTGCTTTTGTGTTCAAAATTTTACTTACTTACTAAAGTTTTATTATTTTATTTTATACCTTTTGAAGTTCGTATAGAAATTACCCAATACAGAAACTTATGCAAAATGTTTAAATTGTATTTTAGAAATCACAAGAAAAAAAATCTATTAATACGTAAATAAAATAACCTTCTAAAGTTCTCTTCAATAGACGGACGTAGCTATACGTCAAATCAAGAATGCCTATTGCTTTCTCTTTCTTCTGTGTAGCTGTGTCCCTCTTTATTTAGTGCATAGTTAAGTATAGTGTGTAGGCTCTTACTATTGTTAGTGAACTAGCTGTCTGTCCGCGGCTACACCCGCGTTGTTTTTCGACTTTTCCGTAGTTTTCGCGACCAAAACTATCTAAGACGTTGCTCGGGGCTATAAGGTACCATACAAAATTTCGTAGAAACAGACAAATAGAGTAATAAAAAAATTAAAAAAGTCTGGATAACGTTCTATATCACTTTTTACATCCCCCTGAATCGTTTTTAGTAAAAAATTTCTTTGTATGTACAGATTTTCGACCTCTTCAGTTTTATTATATAGATAAAGTATTTTGATTTTGTAGGTTACTGACCATACAGGCTACAAAATGGATTGGTCTAAAATTTCTATACGAACTTAAATGATCTTAATTTTTTAATTGGCCTATTTTCTTCTATAATTTGCTGTTCTAAGAATGTCTAAATTTGAATAAGCATGAGTGCATGCTATTAATTTGAAATGTCTTAAGTGTGTTAAGTGTTAGATTTACGGAAGAAAGTTTGTCTTTATGTCTTCATTGTTAGTAATGAGTAGAAAATTAAAACCCCCACAACTACAAAGTGTTATCTAAACGCCTTCAATTTTATTACAATGAACCTTAGAAAAGAAATTATATTTTATTGTCATAAAGAGCAATCAAATTGAATTAATTGTTATTTTTGTTAAATATCTCCACGATATGAATAAACTAATATTTATCTGTATTTAAAAAAAATAAAAAAAACTGTAGCAGTTTATTTAATTACCCGCGTGGTCAACGTAATTTTGGGCAATTTCAGGGTCAGACATTATGATTATGAACTGAACTCAGTATGCCATGTTTTAATTTAGGAAAAAGTGATTGACATAGACATAGACAATTATTTATTATTTATTTATTTTCATACTTATTATTTATTGACATACTAAATCTCTTTGTATTTTTTTTATTTGTCAGATTATTATTCCTATCCTCAAATATTCAGGATAGTAATGTCGTTTAGATAACACGTACACATTCCCATAATCCACAATAGCAAGTGCGTTATTAAACGAGGCGAGGGTTTTCAGACGGCGGCGGTTTTGGACAAGAGCAATAACAAAGGCAAGAGCCCGGCCAAGCGCACGCCCCCCGCTAGAGCCAAGCCGGCCAAGAAGACCCCCCCCGCGCCGCCGCCTGCGCCCAGCCCTGCGCGCAAGGGACGCCGCTCCGCCGCCAAAGGTAACTACATTACATAATCCTAATAATCATAATCATTGATTCCTTGAACAAATTAATTGTATTGGAATGTGAAATATACATGCATAATATTCAACAAGCAATACATGCACAGTTAATAAAAATCTGACAATGATGTAAAACATGGAATCTAGTACAAAAGACTACAACAATATTTACGTATTTCAGTTACTATTCTACCAGGCATTGAAAATTGTTCTGAAATACTATACATACAGGAAGAAACTAAAATTTTTGGGTAGTACAAATTACTATCAGCTCATATACGTCCCCACCAAGAGGCCCGAACCTACCCTGTAATTAGAGTGAACAGGCCTTAGTCGACCACGCTGGCCTAGTGCGGGTTGGTCAACTTCACACACAACCTTCGAATTTCTTCGCAGGTGTGTGCAGATTTCCTCACGATGTTTTCCTTCACCGTATGAGCGTCGAATAAACCGTTTAGGTGCAGAATGTCCAAGTTGCAAAATGTCCAGCGGGTGCAAAATGTCCATATCCAGGTCGCAAAAAGTCCGGAAGAATTTATGAAATCAGCACAGTAGTTTTTTAGTTTATTCATTACAAACACACACACACACACACACACATACAAATACAAATCTTTCCTCTTTATGATATTAGTATAGAGTATAGATAAAAAAACCTTTTGTTTTGACATAATGATGTGTCGCGTTTCAGTGGAGGCCAGCCCGCCGGCCCCCGTACCCTCCACGTCCACCGGCAAGACCACGCGCACGCCCAGGAAACCGCCACAGAACAAATAATACCACACACCACCACCGGGACACACGCCGTGCGGGGATCACACCCACACTGTGCTAGCTTAACAGTGGCTGTGTACTGCGTTGCTCTAACAGTTGGCTGTATACAACTATGTCGTTGATTTCGTTTGATACATTTTGGGATATTTTTTTTTTTTTATTTGAAAAGGAGATTTTTTTGTATCTTTTTATTTGATTGCCGTTTGTAGGTTTTAAAATCTATTGTGTAATTTGGATAAGTAACTTTTTTTAAAATCGTTTGATCAAATTTATGAATTTTAAATCATGTTGGAGGTTTTTTTTATTTGAAATTGAGAACGAGAAATATCTCGCCACTAATAAGAAAAGGCATCGTGCCAGTGGACTATTCTTTATTTTGTTTCATAAAATGTTTTTAATTCTTCAGACAAAACACGGACGTCTAAAAACCGTAGATAGTATTTATATTGGGAGGTAGGTGGCAATTAGAGCTTAGGAGCCATTTTAAGGCTTGGCAGCGTATGTTACTTACGGCACAAGGTTAAGGTTGTGGTTTAGCATTCTGTTTCAAATTAACATTATTATATAAATTACGTCATTGATTTGCAGTTCCATGCGGATCCTTTATGCACATTGAAAATGTTATTTGTAACACTTACGCATTGTTTTGAAGGCAAATAAGTTTGTAATTTTTCATATACTGATTTAGAACAAGAAGG
Source organism: Teleiodes luculella (assembly GCA_948473455.1). Taxonomy (NCBI): domain Eukaryota; kingdom Metazoa; phylum Arthropoda; class Insecta; order Lepidoptera; family Gelechiidae; genus Teleiodes; species Teleiodes luculella. The sequence goes on from OX419594.1 coordinate 2,178,248, forward strand.
TTATAGTAAAATAAAACAAAATTGTCAATTCCCACCTGTTGTAGCAACGCAGCATCAGTCCTATCTTAATATCTTAGAGGTATTTATTAATTATTATTATGTACAACTGTCTTCTGTCAGCATAATCATTATTTTATTTTTTTAAACCCTAGCAGACGTATGTTACTGTAAATGTAATATTAAAACATTATTTAATATTCTAAAATCTAAATGGGACATGTCATTTGCAAAAATAAAGTACATTATTGTAGTCATATATTAAGCACAACTGGTTTTTTCAAGGGAAGATTTTAAAATATATTAAAATGAATATAATGTAAGAAATAAACGATTGCTCATAAGAGTCCCCCTAACCGTTAACTGTAGGTATTCTACATTTATTTTCTACATTTCAAAACAGTCTTTAAAGATTCACACGGATTGGTCAGTGGGGTTTCATTGTTTGCCTCTTTTGGGCATGGAACTTCCAGTGTTGCCAGATTCGACACATCATTATTATCTAATAATGGCCTTAAGGAAATTACATATTATTGTAGTAATTTTGAAGCAATAATGTTCATATTTTCTCTTTGAATAGGTCGAACATCACACTCCAAATTATGTATTCTTTGAAAATGTAAGGTTAAAATTTAAAAATTGGAATTAACTAACAGCAACTAACTTACATCATTAGATGTTAGTATACACTGTAAATATTATTAATATTAACAAAAAAATATTTGACATTTTATTTTGAAGGAGTGATTCCATTCATACATATTATTATGTTCAAAAGAACATTACATTAAAAAAAATAGGCAGTTATTTGCCTAACTATTACCGCCTACTACTTTTAATGGCGATGTAGTTAAGTAATATATTGGGGCTAATTCGGTATTGCACCCGCCTTATCTTAACTAATTTTAGTTAATTTTTGACAGGACTTAACAAATCTTGACACGATTAACGTTCGGATACACATTATCTCGCTCTGTGCACGCTCCTGCAATGTTTTTTTTTTAACAGAAAGGCAAAGGTATAAAGTCATGCAACCTTAATCCGCGATAAAGTGAACGTTAGGGTGACGTTAGTGAATCGAACGCACGCGCAACGAGACGCAACTTAGTATGTGTTACGTTCCGTTTTAGTTTCGGAAATTAGAAATTTATATTTTTTCTGCGTATAACAAAAACGAAATAGCAAAATAGAACTTATGGTCGATTTGTTGTACAGTAAGCAGCACATGCGGCTGGACATTATGACCTTGAGAGCGCCCGTATTCCGTAGTGGTAGGGGTGAATTTCGTAGTGCAAGTGTCCAACTGCATGTGCTGGCTTCTGTACGTACTGTTAAGTGAAGGTTAAGCTGGGCCAACGCGATTGCGATTCTGTTCCTTATTCGATGGACATAAGAAAGGTGCAAAATCCAAAGTTATCTGCTTAACATGCTCTTGCTTGTACGATTTATGGAGTTTTTAGCTGAAAGACTCGACCGACCCCGCTGACCTCACCGAGGATGAGCTATTCAGTAAATATTCAGGATTAATGAAAGAAGATTGGCTGAAGCAACTCATCACTATTTATTTTTTTCCCGATTTCCTAGTTTGTTAACCTCAAAACTTACAAAATATATTAAGTCTACACCTAAAAAAACTGAACTAAATTAAGGCCATTTTAAGATCAAAACACCTAAAAATGACAGATAACGAACTAAAAATGACAGATGAATGGTCGTTCCCGAATAGCTAAATGGCGTTAGTTCAACTTATTTTTAGTCCTGTCAGATTCCATACAAAATTAAGTTAAGTCGTGTGTTCCGAATAGCTAAATGTGTCATCTGATACATCTTAACTAAAGGACATGGCTTTTTTTGGTCTTTTATTCACAGAAAAATCTAACCACTATAAGGAAAAAATATATAGATTCTAGACATAAAACTGAGTCCACATGTCCAGTTGTGGAATTTAAGTGCCCCCCATTTAGGAGATATTAATTTTTTTCAATGTGAAAAAGTTGTCCACTCAGCAAGTCTATAAAACGCACCTGCCACTACCTATCTCTTTCTAACACCTAGCTAAGACTACTCTTGTCTTCTCTTTCTTACAAAATAGTTACTAAACCGCGAAAACGATTTATTCTGTATTCAAAACTTCAAAAATGAGCATAGCATGTGCTGTAAATGTCTCGCATAATGTCACTGAAAATCGTTTTCGCGGTTTAGTTAACTATTTTAATAACCTTGTAAGAAAGAGAAGACAAGAGTAGCCTTAGCTAGGTGTTAGAAAGAGATAGGTAGTGGCAGGTGCGTTTTATAGACTTGCTGAGTGTACAACTTTTTCACATTGAAAAAAATTAATATCTCCTAAATGGGGGGCACTTAAATTCCACAACTGGACATGTGGACTCAGTTTTATGTCTAGAATCTATATATTTTTTCTATATAGTGGTTAGATTTTTCTGTGAATAAAAGACCGGGCCCCATACGATTTTTTTCCTGTCCTTTTAGTTAAATTTTAGTTAAGATTAGTGCATTGGCCAACACCGAATCGACACCATTAACTAGTTAGTCTATGTAAAAGTAGATTTTTACAGTTTTATCCTTTAACTTCATAAGAAGACCTGGGAGTATAAAGTAATATTTATAGACAAAAATGAATGTGGTTACTTCCTTCAAATAATAGTAGTGACTTAACTGTCGGAAAAAAAATATCCGATTGGGCAATAGAGTTACTTCTTTTTTATTAGATTAGGCTAAAGTATTCGAAACTTAGTACGCGACGAAAATCTTGTATATCAGTACAAAGAATTTAAAAGAAAATTATCTGAATGTTTTTATCTGGACTTTTGCTTCACATAATATGAATATTATATTTTGATACGAAATAATGTTTGTTTAAGTAGTGTGTTGTGCGATATTTTAATCATGGAAATGCATCGGAAAACTTGAAGATATTTTCTATTTATTTTGATGTCCTGGACCAACAAAACCTAAAATTATAGTATTACAGCCTCATGTATAAAATGTATATAATGAGTATAGCAACATTGTGTGTTTGCTAGAAAACTAAAGAGGTTTTTCTGGTCATATCTTGACCATTTCGTTAAATATACAACTTTAAACTCCGAAACATACTGGATTGCTTTAAGTACTTAGAGATTTCTTGACCAATGGAATCTCAACAAGACGAATGCACTGTGTGACCGCTTTTCTACAAATGTAACTCTGCTACATTAATGGTTGTTTTGTTTGTCATACAAGATCGTAACTTTTTGTTATATTATTTTCCATTATTTCCATAAGTTGTTTGTTATATTGCTCGGAGAATGCGTGCATGTGTGTGCGAAAATTAGAAAAATTAAGTACCTTTTAGGTCATATTAATTTTATAGAGTAATTTCTAAAGATGAATAAATATAAGCTTAGGATATAAATTATTGTGTGTGTATTTTCTGTTTCTAATTATGTGTACTGATAAGCTGCGAAAGGGACACCGCTGCTACTTGTAGTTATAAAACATATTCTAGCATTTTATACAAATGAAAATATCAGTTTGAGAGTACTATAGTAACAGAAAGTCCACAAATTTATATGCAGTTCAGAATTTAAATATAATAATTTAAGAAAATTGAGTGTTTTTTTTTTGTTATAAAAAAGACCAAATCAGGCCTGCCTGAATAATCCCTTTAAAAATAACACTTAGAAAACATACTTAACTTTTCAAGTTATTTCTTATTTATTAGAAGAACTACAACTTTTGTTAAACTGAAATTGGTAATTAAAGTTTAGTAAATACGAGAACTTCAGTGTTCTTGGTGTATTGAGGCAGCTTAAATATAAACTAAAGTAAATAATAATAATAAATCCTTCATTGCTTTAAACTTTTTGGTAACAATGTGTCGATTGGAATGAAATGTGTGAACAAATAAATATATCCCACAAGTCACAAGAAAATACATTTATTTAATTATATATTCACACATACATTATTCCTTATCTCTTACTATAATTCATGGATAATGGTTTAGTCATCATCAATTGTCTCTAAAGGATACTCAGTCATAATTAAGCCCCTGGACCACAATGCGTCAGCTAATGTTATCTTGTCATAATCATCAGCCATTGCCAAGTTTTCTACAGAAATGTATTCTGGATAAGCATTTATCAAATCTTCTAGTGCAGGAACATACAGTTCTGTAATCTCCATGTATGTTATTTCATTCCCATGATATTCCATAGAATTTTCTGCACAGAAATACAGTCTAAATGTGCCCTCGGCTACCAATCTGACAATATTCTTTCGGAGCAGCCTTATTCTTGTGTCAAGTCCAATTTCAATTCTGTTGATGATTTTTCCATTTTCAATCATTACATCTGAATCACTGTGCACAGTGACAGCTTTCTCCAAATCATTCAGAACAGGGGGCAAAGCAGCATGTTGATAGTTTTTGTGCATTTGATCAACTGCATCATCTATAGGCAAACAGTTCTTAAGTTTATTTACAAGAGACTTAACTTTGTTTTCAATTTCCCGTCGTCTAGGTGTGGTAACATCACTATTAACAAAGCCAAAGTTATCATAAATGTCAAATGGTAAGCCTTCTCTCAATTCAACATCTTCAGTTATGGCTTTCTGTAGAGCAGCTGGAACTAATTTTTCCAATAAATCTGCCCAAGAATGTTTTTGGTACATACTGATAGTGACATGAAGGGAGTGTTCTCCGTCTATTGTGACCCCTTGATGAATGTAACCCCTTGGAAAATATAACATGTCCCCAGCTTCTAAAGTTATTTCCATCAATGGATCCCCAATTTCTTCTTGCTCAAAGTTTTTTGAGGAAAACCTTGGCAGAACTTCTTCATCACTGCGAGGTTTATAGATACGCCAGTGCTTTTTGCCTTCAGCTTGCAAAATGAAGGCTTCAATGTCATCATAATGGGGAGCGAAACCTTGACTGTCTGGAGGGGTCAAATATGCATTGGCACCCACAAACGAATTGAAATATTCTTGCATTGTAGCATTCATTGCATGCAGTTTAGGGATGTATGTTTGAGGATTTAGCAACCTGATACTGCAACCATTTAAATAGAAATCCCAAACTAAATGTGGATGAGCCCTTCCTTCTGGGTTATGTGTTTCTCTTTGCCCATGTTCATAAGAAGTTATGTCAATGTTTTTCGTAAACTGTATGTTTTCATTGCGCAGCATGTCATCAATTATTGGTGTGGAAATTATTTCCTTATAATAGTTTGGTTTTTCTCTAGCAATGTGTAGGGGTTTCTTTTCCCAGATTCTTTCAAAAAACTCTTGTGGCTCATATGGTGATATCATCCATTTGAACACCTTTAGAGCTTCTTCACTGCTGTGCGTTTGCACTGGAATAAATTCAATTCCATCTCCAGAATCACTGCTAACAGAATCAGGGTAGTCTACATCAGTCACTGGGATAAGTTCTGGAATATCTTCAATTTCAGTAACTTTTTGTGATTTTACCTTTTTTTCAATTTTCTTAGTATTCTTATCAACAGGTTTGGTGTTACTTTTCCTTGGCTTAGCTTCTTTCGCGTTCTTTTTGTTTATACCTTTTTTATTTTTCCCAATAACCTTAGGTTCTTTAACTTTTTTCTGTTTTTCCTTCAGTTTTTGTGCAGCTTGTTTGAGGAGCTCTTCTGAAAGGTTCTGGCCGTTCTGTCCATTCTGTCGTATAATAAGGTCGCTGGGCTTGGTTTGCTGTATCTGTTTCTTTTTTCTCTTATTTTGTTTTTTCGTTTGTTTAGGTTTATTTGCTTTATAAACAGCAAAAGCAGACACCGGTGAAGAATCCATTTTTAATCAGTTTACAGCTGCGCCAAGTAGTATTGACTCTACTTGGTAAGTATTTAGTAGTTCAAATTTATACACTAAACTGTAAACTTAAATAGAATAAAGAAATATGTAGATAGTTTATCAACTCCCTCCACTCACACACATTTCAAATAATTTCATTACTCGTTGAGGTTAGTTATTTTGAGGTTATAAAAAAATTCCGTTTTACTTCATAAAATAACTTAAGTTTCCTTTATTTGATAATGAACAATAATAAGTCAGCTTGTCATACAATTGATTTAATTCCAAAGCATTTTTACATTTTATTTCGTAAATTGTTCTTCTTAACTTCACATAGTTTGGTTGGGTTTGGTTGGGGTGAGTGATCAGTTTTAGTATAAATAAAATTTTAGATGAAACGGAGCGTCTTTTTGACATCATCATCTGACATGACTGGAATAGTAGGGTGTCCATGATACAAACGTAGTGATTATATGCTCAGTGCATGAATCATGATACCTTAGAGAAAGATGATACTATTACTATACTGAATTGATCTCGATTTTTTTAAAACTATTATGTAGGTAGGTATGTGTGATGTTTCAGTGTGTGTGTGTGTGACTGAATAAAGGTATTTCTCTGGTCGGGCTATTTAAAGCCTAAAAAATAAAAAAACCGCACCACAAAAATTGTGGCGCCTGCAGCCAGAGCAGGTTTTTTATTTCTTTGGTCAGTAGTTAGATTAAAGCCTGACCAAAGAAATAAAAAACATGCTCTGGATTTATACTACTAAAACCTGACCAGAAAAATAAAAAACTTGCTCTGGGGGCGCCACGCACTATATTATAAAATTAGTTCCATTGAAATTCCGCATTATAGTTTTTTTACCCGGCTGTACGGTTTGCAATATTTGCAAGATATGTGATAGAATGAAAGATAGATGGCACCATAAGTATGTACCTACTAGTACATACTATATTTATTCTGTCTGTGCCCTATGTAAGTCCCTTGTCGTTTACATTAAAAATGTTTAAAGCTTTCGAAGTACTAAACAAACATGAACAATGAGGAAGTTGAGTTGACTGGCACAGCTGAAGGCATACGTTTTGTGTGTAATTGTGTCAGTCAGTCAGTATATTTCTCGAACTCGATAAAAATGGTAATAGGTACATTATACATACAAATTTGAAGTAAGTAGTTAATGCAATAAAGTAAGTACAAGTAACTTATTGTAGCTATTAGAGACACGTGGACTCTGGGCTATAAGTACGAGTAGGTTGAAAATAAGCAACACCATGTATGTATTTTAAAGCCACTTTATTAAGAATCTATTATCGTAGAATACAGTTTGAATCTATGCGGTTATCCAATCAAGGCATTTGTTTTATCTATTCTACTTGCTATGTTCTATTTTGATAAATTTATAAGTGTGTACCAAGTCATACCAACAGAGTAATGATATCTATACACTTATTATTCCTAACATACATTGCCATGATTAGGTACTTGTTATAATATAAATATTATTCATTTTATTATCTACTTATTAAAATTCTAAATTACTTTTTGTGTTCATTTGCTAATTAACAAGAAACATATACATAAGGCTATAATATATATTTTTTCCTTTTGTTGTAAATAGATTTTATCGAAGTTTTTTAAGCTAAGTATTCAAAATAAAATGTACCTATGCGACCTATAGTATAGCTTTTTTTTAATAAACGTTTCATAAGTTGAATGATATTGTCATTGATTGCATTTCGATCTAAAATAATAACAAAACAAACATGTTTTTTTGGAAATAACACTGAAAAAGAAAATCTAAGAGTCACAGCCATACAAAATTTTCGATGAGACTGAGAAAACCAAGATGTGACAAGTATACTGTATAAAATCTATGTGAACACACTAACACAAAGTTCTAACATCAATATTACATTAATTTATAATGGCTAAATTACTACAGTTTAAAAAAGTGTGATCTTTAAACAAAGTGGAAAATCAGTCTCAGAAACGCAAGGGTTTTAGTGTCAATTTTAATGTTGTTATTCCAACAAGGAGTCGTCAGTGTAACATTTTCAATATATTTTTGAATAATATGAAACTGATTTATCATATTCTTACGAACTCCACTTGCGAATCTGAACTCAATAGATTTGAGTCTACCTTCTTAAGTATTTATACAGTTATAATATTAATTAGGTAATCCATTTATAACGTTAATAGATGTACATATTTGATAGTATATTCATAATGCGTTATACGCTACGATAGTGGGATTAAATATATTTTTTATCAAATAGGTACATTTTAAATACATCTGCTATATAATAATCCTTTTTAGGACTTTATGTACTTTCGATATAATAATTTTATTTTATAAAATCTTTGAATATAACCCAATGAATCTACCAAATAAGTTATTGGTCATCTATCACACATAATTGATACGTACGTCGAAATTTTACAAATAGGTACTACACATTTAGGAAAATTTTACTTTATTATTAATTTTGAGCTCTTTTAAGCTAAGCATAGACATTACTTAGTGCAAACAATATTTATTGTTAAATTGTGATCAATAACACTTCTAAACAAAATTTCAAATTGGTACAATTATTTTTAGTTACAGCCGTCCTAGTTTTGTTTGTCAATAGCGTCGAACATAGTAGTTTACAAGAAATGTAATAATTGTATAAGTGATAATATGCTACTGATTGAAAATGAGAGAGATACTTCTTATAAAACTTACGCAGGTAAACCGTATACGTTGAGGGATTACACTCAGTCTAACCATGTGAGGTAATGATAAATATTTCACGTTTGCTAAGTCATTTCGTCAACCCTTGTTATTCCGCCACATTATCCCAATTGCGTAAAAAATCTATAAATTGGAATAGAAAAGTGAGAAAATTTGAAAAACCTCGTCAGTCTTATTACAACTCAGTTCAACCAGTTTGACTAGCTGATTTACCAAAAGCAAGCGGATTGTTTAAAATTGTGATCAAACTTTGTAATTTTTAGGACGGTCGACGATATAGGGATCATAAAGGGAATGAATTTGGGGATAAATACGAGTCACATACAAGTGTATATTAAAATCCAATCAACAGACAGTCTCGTGGGTATGGATAAGGGTATTGCTACACATAGATTATATTATGGACAGCATCTCAAACACACGCTATGTTTACCTAATTAGACTCCAATGGATCTCATTGATCGTAGTAGTTTTAGTTACGACTTGATTAACGAACTTATAATTAAAATCAACTATAAAATTAATTTCCTATTGCATAAAGTAAAATATTTTATGTGTTCTTTCTTTTCACACAGTATTTAGCAAATTCTTTGTTTGAGATTACGAAAATTTTCATATTCGACAGGGCTTAGTAAATGCTTAGCGAAAATAACAAATATTGAGGGTATTCGAGACGCGCTATAAGTATTATTTCGTTAATAGATATTTATGTATATTATATTATCCAGTTCACTCAAGCTTTACCAAAATTATTGAATGCAATACATTACATTAAAATAACTTTTAACATAACTTTTAGCACGTTTCGGAACACAGAAAAAACTAACAGAAATAATTCGCCGTCTTGTTCCAAGCAAATTAATGCACTCTCATATCCCTGGCGTGTACTGGAGTAGTATCTTCGGGGCTGGGGCTGTCATCGAGGTGTGGTCGGATGTGGACGACGGAGCGGCGTTGGTCGTGATGGTTGTACTGATCGCGCATCACCAAACCACCGATGCCATACCCTGGCCCCATAACGCCGGACCCACTCAGACGCATCTTTTCTGGATCTTCGTCGAGTTTCACAGAGGAGAACACGGTGCTGAGGTTCAGTTGCGGGATATCGTAGAAGACTGTCAGCGTCAGCATGAGGAAAGTCAGGCCGATGAGTAGGTAGACTGTAAAGGAAATAATATTGACGGATTCATTATTTTATTTTTCATTAGCTGTCTGTCCGCGGCTACGTCCGAGTAATTCCGTAGTAATTCCCATTCCCACGGGATTCCTTTAAATTTCGCGATCGAAAGTATCTAAGATGTTGTTGTTGTATATAAGGTACTACGATGCAAAATTCCATTCAAATCGGTTTAACAGTTTCGGAGACAAGCCCGTACAATGTGCTGAGTCGTAGGCGTCGTAGCCGAGTTACTATACTTTTTTAACTATCCTACGGAAACTTTATAATATTCCGGGATTAAAAGTACCTATGTAAGATATTGACCGTGGATATAAGGTATCACCATCAAAATTTCATTCAAATCGGTCCAACAATTTCGGCGATTAGTTAGTTCGTACAAATAGACAAACAGAAAAACAAAAAATCTGAATATGTTCTATATCGCTTTTTGCATCCCCCTGAATCAGATTTTAGCATTTTTTTATGTGTACAGATTTTCGACCTTACAGTTTTGTTATATAAATTTGCATGAAGGATCTTCGTGTATTATTATTTTAAGGATCAACCGATTTTGTAATCAAGCAAGAAAAGAATCAAAATTTAATTGACATTTTACATAGATGTCCTGGTTATGACTAGAATTTGTGGTCTTCGTTAGAATCTTCACTAGGTAGGAGAGCGTCTCGCTCGTCTCCGTGCGGTGGGCGGTTTATTTTTTGGTTACGTATTACAATCTCTAAAGTTCATTTATCTAACTTTGTAATGCCTACGGACGAAAGGCCTAAAATTTAAAACACCTATTGGACGAAAGGCCTAAAGTGTAAAACACCTATGGACAGAAGATCTAATTTTAAAACAACTAAGCATTGTTTGGTCTAAACAAAGGTCTAAACTTTATAAGACCTACGTTTCCAACGCCTAAAGTTAAATAACCTCATAAACGAAAGACTTTGAAAGAGTTAATTTTAAAGCAAAGTGGTTGTGAATAATTAAAATTACCAATACACACACACTAAAAATTAAAAAAATTTATCGACTTAATAACTGACAGCTGATAATTCTGGGGGCCTAAAAGCGCCATTTAAAAATTGAATTGTAAGAGAACCGCGAACCGATTCGTATTTAACGTAAAATGGTCAATCCTTATTACATTTCACTTTAGGACAACGCCTTAGAATTCAGCTTTCTGGTGAATAACCGAAGATTCTTGTTTTTAAAATATTGGTACTTGTTTTTTTTTTTGTGAAAAATTAAATAATATAAAAATAAATAAACTATGGGTAATAATAAAAAATAAAGCCCCCCTTTATATTAATTTTACTTTATTAATTAATAATATTTAAAAAGATTATAGTAAAGCACCCCTTCTTATTTTTTTGTAATAAAATAATAGAAATGAAGAAGGGGGCATTTTTTTAAATATTTTTTCCAAATTTAATATTATATTAAAAAATAAAAAAAGGGTGGCATTTTATTTTATTTTTATTTATTTTTTAATTATTTTCCAATTAAAAATATTAATAAAAAAATTAAAAAAGGGGGGCAATTTATTTCATTTTTATAAAAATTCCAATTTAAAATTAATATTAAATAATAATATAAAAGGGGGCATTTAATTATATTTTTTATCACAATAAATAAAAAATAATAATAAAACAATGAAAAAGGGGGGCAAATAAAAATATTAAAAAAGTAAATTAAAAAAGGGCGCCAATTTTTTTTATAGAATTCCATATTAAAATAATATTAAAACAAAAAAGGGGGGCATTTTTCCTTTTTTATTTCTTAATAATTTTTCAATTAAAAGTATTAATAAAATAAATAAATTTGAAATGTTTAATTTAGGTAAATTGCACCTTTGACATAAACATTATGATTAAAACGCATTACTTACCTATTGTTTTATTTAAAATACCCGGTCGCCTACTTATAGTTAACGACTATTAGATATTATAATATTAAGCTTTTCGTCCATTAGATTACTTAAACTTAGACATTATAAATTTAGGTATAACAAAAGTTAGCTATAACGACTATTAGATGTTTTAAAATTAGGCCTTCTGACCATAGGTGTTTTGAAATTTAGGCCTTTCGTCCGTAGGCATTACGACGTTAGATATATGAACTTTAGATATTGTAATACGTAACCTATTTTTTGCTACCTATAACGTGCGCACGATTACAAAATTTAATTGCGCTTGTTGTACTCCTTTTATAATACATTGTGGAAGCAGAACGGTAGCAAAAACAGCTTTGCAATACAAAGGTATTATTGCCGCTTCGATTGTCTAATTTACCTTCGCATTGTTTGGAATTGGTGCGCCCTTGGCTGCAAACAAACTTGGTTGAAACAGTGATTAGTTAGAAATACTCACAAGTAGTGGCAACTTTGTAGATAGGTCGGTATTCCTGACCAGGCGAGTCTCCCGGGATGTAGTCGCCCAGGCCGATGGTGGTCAGGGATATGAAGCAGTAGTAGAACGAGTCCAGGAAGTCCCAGTCTGGCTCCAGGGCTGCGAACACGGTCGCCGGGACCACCAGGAAGAACACCACTAGGGATGTCACTGGAACAAAACAGGGTTTATGCGTTTAAGTGGCATCTTATGGTATCCGTTAGTTAAAACTCATTCCCATTGCGAAGTTCGCGGATTCAAACCTCGGCACGTACCAATGTGTTTTCGATTTTCGAATTCATATGTACGTTTATAACATCGTGAGGAAACCTGCACACACCTGCGAAGAAATTCAAAGGTTGTGTGTGAAGTTGACCAACCCGCAATGGGCCAGCGTGGTCGACTAAGGCCTATTCACATTGGTATCAGGGTAGGCTCGAGCCCCTCGGTGGGGACATATGAGCTGTTAACGAAAGAGAATGTGATTAATCATCTATTTCTCAATGTAAAGATCTGATCTTTCCTTATTTATATTCCAGATAGATACGAGTATTAAAGAGTACTTAAGCATATGTATTATGATAAGTATGAAATGTGCTAAATTAGGGATATCTTTGTCTTATATAAGTACGTACAAAATATATCATTTCATTAGTTTTATAGGATTGGATTTGATCAACATTTATGTAACTAAATGAATCACATCATGACTAGCATGTTCTTGTTCACTGAATTGATATTAATGGTAGGAAAGTAATTTGTTATGCTAGATTTACGTAACTGATGTAGTGATGTAGGTCGTATATACGAATATACGAATTTGACGAAAAAGGAATTAAAATTTTGACGAATGTCGTGGCTAGGGTAACACAGTTTTAATAAATAAAGTGCCCCAATTTAAAGAGAGTCGTATTATAACTGGAACTATTTGGTATAAAGTGACTTAAAATGCACGGGAATATTTCAGCTGTATATAGAAAGCGTATTTATTGTTTATCTTACATAGAATGTTATAAAAACGTAAGCTATAACTTTCAAAAAAAAATACAGTTTACAGTATTTTTTCTAATTTGCGACAAATAATTCAGCATTTTGTACATAGGACAAGCCCAAAATCTTAAACTTTAATCGCGATATCCCACAAATTAGGATTTTTGAGTTAGGTAATTTTTATTCAGAAGTTAAGACTTCAGTACCTAATAAATAAACCACCCAACGAAAAACAAAGAACTTACCAATGATCATAAGGTGGACCAGACGGATAGTGAAAGGTCGGTACAGATGCCCCAGGGCTGCATTGAGAGCCCTCAGCATCGCTGTGGCAGGCAGCAGCAGTCGTTCCACCAGCGCCGACAGGAGTACCAGGGTCAGAGGAATGCCAAGGAGAGCGTACATCATGCAGAACACTTTCCCTGGCTTCGACAACGGAGTCACGTGGCCGTACCCTGCGGAGGTAAGGATTGGTTGATTGATAAGTTTGTTTGTCTTGCTCTAAAGCACTTTATTTATTTACTAGCTTCCCGCCGCGGCTCCGCCCGCTTTAACAGTCTTCCCGCGAGAATGAGGCATTTTCCAGCAGTAAAAGGTAGCCTATGTTACTCATAGGTGAACATAGCTTTCTAATGGTGAAAGAATTTTTGAAATCGGTTCAGTAGTTTTTGAGTTTATTCATTACAAACATACACACAAAAATACAAATCTTTCCTCTTTATGATTTATTGAAACGTAATTTATGGTATGACAGTAACAATATTACCAAGGCATTGTAAATATTATACTATCATAAAGATAATTACAATATACATGCATTTTCTTCATTCATTCTGCAAGACATAGTAATTGGGTTTGCACTTCGTATAGATAGATAGAGCCTCCTCGGTAGTGAGTGGGTATTGAGTGCGCCTTTTTGGCCTGGATAAGCGGGTTCCAGTCCCTGGCAGAGCTCATTCTTTTCATTTGTGTAACATAAAAAAAAAAACTAGAAGGTAATATATAATGTTTGTTTGAGGCTTTCGCGCTTTCTACACATTATTACTGTTGTTTACTGTTGTTTTAGGTAATATCTATGTAGTTAAATTATTATTATTTCAATATAAACAAAAACTTCTTGCGAGGCTCTCAGTACGTAAAGCAATATTTTACCCACGTTTTCATTAATATAATAACAGCCTAGGTTTACTTAGGAAAATTCCAAGGAAAGTCAAATATTGTTATTGTCTGGATTCAAGTTTTTGGAAGTCTAACTATATTACAACTTTAGTAGTTTGAAAACAATAATAACCAAAAATATGGTAACTAAATTTTCTTTATTTTAGTTCAAAAATAAGCTTTGTTTTTCGTTACTTAACTTTCGTAGTTGAACACTCACAGATTTCGAGAAAAAAAGCGGCACGGCCGTACCATTATATATTACAATACACGTAATGATACTACTTTTAAACATAGGTACTTTATTCATCATTCCAGCCTTTAGACACAGAATACCAAATAGTATTCCCTCTTTAGACGTCTACTGCTGGACAAAGTTCTCCAAAATAATGTTTGATCCTGCGCTGCATCCAGCGGCTTCTATTCATGCATCCAGCAGATATGCACCTACTTTATTTTGACGTATTTTTTGAGCATAATTTATTATTTATTTAATTTTTTTAATTTATATTATTTATTGGCTAACATAGTTTATTTTTATTTTTATTAAATGTATTGTACGACTGTCTGCTATGGAATTAATGTTCTGATTAACAATCCCCCACGGATACTGAATATATTATTTAAGGACAAACAAACATAATGAGCCATTACCGTAATGCCTGCTATACCTACGTATCTATATTAGTATGGTTGAGACGGTAAGTACGCTCGTAACCGTACTTTACTGCCCTGTTACGTAACACTTATTGTTAAAACACTGGGGGGCGCCATTCGCTCGCTTTATTGTGGTGTAAGCATCCCGATGCTAAAGCTAATACGGGCTAAAATTAATAAATCACTCTAATATTATAAAGAGGAAAGATTTGTATTTTTGTGTGTTTGTGTTTGTTTGTAATGAATAAACTCAAAAACGACTGTGCCGATTTCAATAATTCTTAGACCATTATTTTTATTTATTTATTATTATTATGTTATCTGTAATTGTAGCCCATGTTCTTTAAATAAGTCCATTGTATCTTTGTGCCAAGTTTCACCAAAATCGGTTTAGTAGATCCGGAGCCTATTCAATTGTTAGGAATATTTTAAGTATTTTTTTACACCTTGTTAATTATTGAATTATAGTAAGGATCCCTATTTTTTTGAAAATAAAATAAAGCGTAAAATAAAGCGTTACTCAAGGATCATGTAGCTCTCAAAAGTGAAAGAATTTTCGAAATCGGTTCAGTAGTTTCGGAGCCTATTCGATGCAAACAAACAAACAATCAAATCTTTCCTCTTTATAATATTAGTATAGATTTATCGCGTATAAAGTATAAGACCAGTGAAAATACGATACATAATCGTCTTTGTCATAGACGTAAAAGCCGGATTGAAATTTTTATTACACGCTTTATATTAGCTTCACTTGTAAATGTATGTAAGAAAATCTTGGAATCTTAATTTGACCCACTTCCGTCTTCGATTAGGATGAAATTTTGCACACGCTTTGAGTTCTGATGACAATCATGACTAGCTAAGAAACGTCATTACAAATCCAATATGGCGGCCTCCCCAAGATGGCGGATTGGCTGTTTGAAATCCACCCCCATGATATGGGTATCAAATGAAAGGGTTTGCTGTCAGGAATACGACAAAAATTGTCGCGTGACTTTTGTAATTTTTAGTGCGTGCTAAAAGCGTGTGTTTTAGTGTTTTTAAACTATTATATTATAACTTATTTAAATAAAAAAGAAAAAAAAAAGAGGGTAAAAATTTACTGCTGTAAAAGAATACTAAAGACAAGAAAAGACATACCAATGGTGGTGACGACGGTGGAGCTGAAGAACAAGGATTGGCCGAAGCTCCAGTTGGGTCCTCCGCTGACGTTCCTCGCGGCAGACACGCCGCGGTTGCTGGCGCGAACCACCACATCCATCAGGGCTTCCAGATCCTCGTCTGAGGAACAAGGAACAATTGCTGTTATTAAAATATCCCTCTTTTAATATCACAAAACTTAAGTGGCAATGGGCTGGGCATTCTTCTTCTTCATATTTAAGAGCCGCGCTCTTGTCGGTGGAGTCTACGCCATTCTGTTCTGTCTTCCGGGCTGGGCATATTGCGCGTAAAACCGACGGCCGTTGGGGCAGAAAGGTAAAGACGTAGTGTGGGCAGGCCCCCCACGAGGTAGACTGACGATCTGGTGAGGGTCGGTCTGGTGGATGCGGGCCAAGCAGGACCGATCACTGTGGAGATCCTTGGGGGAGGTCTTTGTCCAGCAGTGGACGTCTTTTGGCTGAGATGATGAATATCTGCCAAAGACTAGCAGTTTACGGTTATGAATGAGTAGGTAAATGACCTGGTTCTATTGCGAGTAGGTGGTCTACCACCATTCTCAAATGGACGAGAACCTATCCTTTAGGCACCGCGTCGGTGGCCAAGTGGCTAGGGCCGTTGACTTCCATTCGGAAGTTCGCGGGTTCAAGCCTCGGCAGGTACCAATATGTTTTCGATTTCCGGAAATATCGTGAGGAACCTGCAGATCTGCAACGTAATTCAAAGATTGTGTGTGAATTTAATAAACACGCACTGGGTCAGTGTGGTCAACTCCAAAATGATGTTAGTAGGTAGGTATACATATAACAATTTCTATACATGTTTACATGATGTTATTACTTATCTAATTATGGAATATTATTAGTCATATTAATTTGCTATACTTCCAGCTAGATTTTTATTTCATAAGTTTGACGTGTGTTTCTGTCTATCTGTGGCATCGTAGCTCCTAAACGGATGCGCGGATTTTGATCTACTTAGTTTTTTTTTGTTTGCAAGGTGTCACAATCGAGAGTGTTCTTTAGCTATGATCTTATAATAATATCTTAAGTGTCAATTTAGGCTGACAGTATTTTTTATTAATGCAGACAGACGTCAAGGTCCAAAAAAGCACTAAAAAACTTATAGAAGTAGAACACCCAAGGGAAAAGCTGTACCAACTATTTATACGTTGAAAAATCTAGCTGTTCTTAGAAAATGAATAAACAACAGAACTATTGTTTGACAGTTCAATTTACTTAGAAGATGGCTGCATGGGGCGTGCCTTTGCCTGTTCCCAAAAGGGACAATTTATATAAACGAGTACCTTTTTCAAATTTTAACGGTAAAAAAAATTATGTCTTTTTTTTTTATGGCACTAGTTATACTTTGTGCCAGTGTCAAGTAAATTATGTCTTCACACTGGCACTTAGTACTATTATTTTCTTCTGTGACACTGGCACAAAGACTAACTAGTGCCATAATCACATAAAAATAAAATAAAACAAGGTTCCTCGAATTGATTATATTAGCGGCGGTAGACGGGGCGTCACGCGACACCTCGCTCCGAACAAAATTGATTATAAATTCCTTCCTCGCTGCCGCCTCCCGCCATATTAATATTCAGCGGGAACAATTTGAACACCGTTAAATTTAGGCCCAGAATTCCCTTTGGAGTTTGTAGGTAAATCTGTTTTAGGTGCGATCAATGGATCACGATTTAAATAAACGATTTTGGTGGCCCCCTTCAGGTAACAACGCCCGTACCCGCCGGCGGGGGCGCGGCCAAAACCGAAATCAAAATTGATAATTACAGACGTGAGCCCCTCAGGCGTCGTCTCTTTCACGATGTTTTTCAGTATCAACGCGCTAGGCCTTGGGTGGCCTAGGTCCGAGGCTCCCTCGAGCCGCCCCTAGTCGCGTTGGTACATGACTACTTTGGGGTAGAGTCTTCCGCTCCATCGCAAGTACGGTGAAGCTTGATCCGTCGTACTTTTTCGACTCAACCATAGGACAATAAAAAAAAAGACCGTGGTGGCCAACTCTACTTTTAAGAAAAGATATATCAAGAGGGCGTGGTCGGTGGCCTAGTGTCTGAGGCCATTCCCTTCCATGCAGGAGGTTCGGGTTTTCGAATTCATACGTAGGTCTGTTCGATGCTCTTACTGTGGAGGGAAACGTCGTTCTTCTTCTTATCGAGTGGGATTCGAGGTCAACCAACCTCACAAACCCCGGTGTCGGAATTGTTGAGCCGCCTTAGGCTTCCGACATGGCTCCTATAACGACTACATCCGTAGATAGTAGAAGTGACCAACAGCTTTACTTGCCTTCCGAAGCACGGAATCATCTTTTTTTTAGGACAATCAGGTGATTCAGCCTGCAATGTCCTAACCATACTAGGAAAAGTCTCACAAAGTAATATTTGTTCGACGGGTCCCCACCGGGATTCGAACCCGGAACCTCTTTAACGTCAGACGAGCTTTAGACCACTCTACCACGGAACATCTACATCTAAAACAAATTCAAAGGTTGTTGACCAACCCGCACTGGGCCAGCGTGGTCGACGAAGATTTATTCACCCTGATTTCAGGGTAGACTCGAGTGCCTCTCGGTGGGGAGTTTTAGACATTTAGGTATATGAGCTGTTAAAAAACGAACCTCACTCTACTTTTGTGTGTTGTTTGAGGAACTAAAGTTACACGAAGAGGAAAAACTACATTTTCACAAAAAAAATCTAAAACGGATGTATTTTTGTACGCCGATATACCAAATTGTATAATTTTATATAGTTAATCAGCTTACATTACATCAAATGCGATTCGAAATAATAACCTTAATGTTTCTTAGAATATATTCTAATCCTGTATTCACTGTGGCTAATTAGGAGGACTGAAAATGGCGAATAAGATATTCGATATTTTGACAACATTACGAAATAACTATTCGTTAAGGGTGCTTAGTGTTCTTATGCTTAATTATCATCATTATTTACTAATTAACAAGGTTTATAATAAATGATATTTATGTTTTGACAACCTGAAGGATTTTATTGTTTATCTATATTTACAGTAGTCAGCTCATGCGGCTGGACATGTTGACCTTGAGAGAGCGCCCGTATTCCGTAGTGCGAATGTCCAACCGCATGTGTTGGCTTCTGTACATTCACCAAGATTTTATAAAAATACAGAGAATTGTCTGTAATTATTATCGTCCAATATTCATGAATGATTACAATAATTACAAACAAGACACAAGAAATAATGAAAAAACTGGTGTACCGTCACGGGACGCCTGGCTGTTGTGAAACATCGAAAGTAAAGTTAGTTTGTGATTGCTTCAAGTGGTTTTACAAGTATCTGCTAGATGGCGTAGTACAAGATGTAGCATACGAATATATACTTTATTAGTGGTACTTAGAGAATAGTTTTCTTTAGTAAATATAGCGACCGAGCGACGACGCCCGCTCTGTTGCCACGCCAATAATCAGTTCTATAGATATTTCACATCAAAAGTAAAAAAAATAAAAGGGACTTAGGAACCTACTTTTACAACATTCAAGCAACTAAATAAAGTCTGTTGTTGTGGTTCAGTAAGTGTGGTGGTATAGAACCCTTCGTCGGCCTTTTCGTATTGTAACTAATTAAAAGTTCACAACTTGTATGTCAGCATAGATGTACCTATAGTATAGCCTGGCCGTGTGTGGTTAGCTTTATTAAATAGTTTCCGGACCGTGTCTTATTTATAAACTCCCAAAAGCTCCCAAGTGAAGTAAAGGTAAAGGTAAGTAAAGGTATATATAAAACAGAATTGGGTATTCAAAGAAAAAAAAATCTGCAATTGCACATTTTGTCGTTTTTTTTTTAATACGGAAATTATGATTAAGCCATGACAAAAAAAATCTAAAACCCTGTATGTAATAGCAATCTACTATCCCTTATTTATATTTATTTATTTATATGTATTAATTTATAAATTCGAAAGTAACTCTGTCTGTCTCTCTGTTTGTTACGCTTTCACGCCAAAACCACTGAACCGACTTTGATGAAATTCGGTACAGACAGAATAGAGCTTGGGAAAGGACATTATGATGATAACTTTTACCGCGGTAAAATACTTCATTCCGACGAAAAAAACGCCGGTGGAGCTGCGAGGCATCATCATTTAGTAAACTAATATAAAATTAGAAACAAGAATCTAGTTTTGTTCGTAAAATGTAATATTTTAAAAGATATATATTTTTTAAATATATATATATTACTTAATATAAATATAAAAAATAAAAGCGGCCAAGTGCGAGTCAGAATCGCCCATGAAGGGTTCCGTAGCAGCCAGTAACATAGTATAAAAGTTTTTGTAGTTCGTTGTGACTTTGTCTGTGACTCCGGACGGACAGACAGACAGACATGACGAATCTATAAGGGTTCCGTTTTTTGCCATTTGGCTACGGAACCCTAAAAAAAGGCAATAATCCTATATTTCAAAATCCCGCCTATTCACCCGCCATCTTGCCCCAGAAGATTTATATAGACAAAGACATCAATATTTACACTTTTCCTGGTAGCCTTTTAACCCCATTAAATTATTATCGTCCATATAAGTAATTACAAAATAATTGTAACGCATTCGTCTTTCGTTATCAGTGCACCGCATTCCCAGTGCATCGGCACGGCACGCTGGGGGTAAACTTCTGATAACACGAAGATAACTTGTTGACCTGACAGCAGATGACAAGGTGACAAGCGTTGACGTCATGTTTTACGTCATTATGGCGGGAAACTAAGAGCAAAGAAAATTGCGCGCTTCGGCGGGGAAGTTAGAAAATGTTTGTAGAATATCATACTCCTTTTTTTTATTGACCTTCTCTTGTGCACCGGACTTGCGGGGGAGCGGAAGGCTCTATTCGAAAACCTTACCAGAATAAACGAATTTAGGAATAATACATAAATAATAAATCTATCTCCATCCAGCCATCATAAGTATTTTATTTATGGTGAAAAATATTTCTGTCACAATTTTTATAGCATTCAGCCCCCGTAACATGCAGTGCTATGACAAAATTTTGTCGCGCGAGAAACCCGCCAATATTGAAATATCCTCCAATAGGATAAGAGAATACGCACGATAAAATTATGTCTGTCACGCGTGGACCGGGCATGTTAGAGGGGCTGCTGAATTGTTTAAGCGTGACAGAAAAACGTATGCAAAGTTACTTTTCAATTTATGATATTTATTACGTAAAATATATTTTGAACGGCGGATTCTGGAAGGGGGATTACTGAGGAAATACTTTTAACGAACAATAGTTTAAAATCATACTTCATATTAATATTTTAAAGGGGAAAGATTTATATTATTGTGTATCTTATATATAAAAATCAAAAACTACTGAACCGATTTCAAAAATTATTTCACCATTAGAAAGGTACATTCATCCTGAGTAACATAGGCTACTTTTACTGCGGGCAAATGCCTCATTCCCACGGGAAAAACTGATTACGCGGGCGGAGCCGCGGCGGAAAGCTAGTGTATTATAAATGTTCACAAATAGGTACGTCAGCATCTTTGCAAAGTAGACGATATGTTTACATATAGTAGTCTTGGATAAATATTTCCTTACAATGATAGATAATATTGACAGATAATAAACAAGTGATGAAACCAAAGATAATTATTGCTGTTAGTATATACAACGTGTTAATCAAATAATGCCAAACCATGAAACTGAACAACTTTTCTTATAAAAGTTTTCTGAAATCGCATTTTATCTACTAAAATGGTAATATTAATATTGGTTACTATATTATGTAATGTACATCCATTTACGGCTACAATTTTATTCCAACTTAAGTAGGTATACCTAACGATTTTAAGGACAAATGACACTAATTTAGAGAGGCCTAGAGCGTTTGAGCGTTTAAAATATACTCTCATTACAAAAATTTATTGCACTAATCGTTACTTGTATTATCTCACAAGTAGGTACCTACCTGTACCTGTCGCATTATCTTTTGTAACACAGTACTGTTTGATATTTGATGACCGGATTTATCATCATTGTGTAAAAGTACTGTGAAGTATGATTCCTACCTAGCTTCTCAAGTAGGTCGCGTTACACAAACTACTTATACAATCTAGAAATACAAAGTGTAAAGGACAAATGGTTTTGGAAAATCTTACTTCGAATCTTTTGACGTTGAGTATTTAACAATACCCAAAAAGCCTTCCTATCCCTACTAATATTATAAATGCGAAAAAAACCCTGTCTGTCTTTCTGTATATTACGCTTTCACGCCAAAACCACTTAACAGATAAAGGTTGGTACAGAGATAGAATAAATAGACTTTGAGGAAGGATAAAGGTTACCTTTAACCGCGGAAGAATACCTCATTGCCACGGGAAAGACTGTTAACGCGGGCGGAGCCACGGGGCGGAGAACTAGTTTAAAGTTCAAAGTTCAAAATGTGTTTATTCGAAGTAATATTTTAGAAATCATTTTTCGCCGTCGAGATAGTAATATTATAACAACTATTTAAGGGGTTTAATTATCTACTGCAAGCAAGTAATAGTAAAAAAGTTTAATTTTTCACGTTCCCAGGACGAACCCTGTCGACCACATACCAGAACACTTCTCTCTTTTCCTTCTTGTCGTACAGGTTTCTACTCCAACTCCTTTACCGCTCATGCGGTTAGGTTGTGGAACTCTCTTCCCCATCCTGTACGTGATAGTCCCACTATCGCTGTATTCAAGAGACGCGTTAAAGAGCACTATCTTTCTACTTGATTAGCTGTAGGTATGTATTTTTGTATGTGTATTGTATGTTATAATATTTATGTAGGTATAAGTAAATATATCATGTATTCATATTTTCTTTATATATGGTATTTGTATTATATCTATATTATTTATGTATCTTTGTATGTAGTATATATTATTGATATAGGTATGTGTATTAGGTATAGGTCTTTTAAGTAGGTAGTTAGTTTCTGTTTTTTGTATCTATTGTGCACGTCTTACCTCTGTATTTTAATCCTTTTCTCTTCCTCTAGGTCTACTGGAAGACATTTCCTTAGAAATAAGTAGTACCTGTTGTGTCGTCGTTCTTTATGTTTGTATTTTTATAATTTTCTTGTGTGCAATAAATCTTAAATAAATAAAAAATAAAAAAAAATAAAAAAGACGATCAAACAAATTATAATAAAAAACAGTCAACACATAAATATATATTTTTAATTAATTCCCTCTTCGTAAAAAACTATGTTTATCAATGTTTGTTTAAAATTATTAATTACTAGCGACCCGCCCCGGCTCCGCACGGGAAAATGGTTAATGTGGGTTATCCTTAAGTATATTATGCATGTATTATACATATAAACCTTCCTCTTGAATCACTCTATCTACTAAAAGAACGGTTTCTTTTAGTAGATAGAATGATTGTTTGCTTCGGGCCCGTTATCTTCTAGCACTATCTTATTTAACCAAATTAGTATCTATAGTGCTGTTCTTATGCACCAGACTTGCAGCTGGTGACTGCAACATAATTAATACCTTGCTCCTTGGTCCTTCGTGATTAATGGTCGACTTTACTGTTAGTATAATTAATGAGCCATTGGATAACAGATTAAATAAACTATCACTACATAGTATAAAACAAAGTCGCTTTCTCTGTCCCTATGTCCATATGTATGCTTAAATCTTTAAAACTACGCAACGGATTTTGATGACCGCATCAAAGAAGAAAGCGACTTTGTTTTATACTATGTAGTGATAGTTTATTTAATCTGTTATCCAATGGCTCATTAATTATACTAACAGTAAAGTCGACCATTAATCACGAAGGACCAAGGAGCAAGGTATTAATTATGTTGCAGTCACCAGCTGCAAGTCTGGTGCATAAGAACAGCACTATAGATACTAATTTGGTTAAATAAGATAGTGCTAGAAGATAACGGGCCCGAAGCAAACAAAAAATTCTCTACTAAGCCATATCATCTCAGCCGAAAGACGTCCACTGCTGGACAAAGGCCTCCCCCAAGGTCTATATGGAATAATGAAAATGTAGTTCTTACAAAAGGTCTAGTAAGTATAAAAAATGTATTTTTTAAATAATACTTATATGTTATCGTGAGGTTTTTTTTACATTTTGTCAGTCAATATGAACATCAGGAAAGTACCTAGGTATACATTTATAAATAACTTCGTTAAAAATTTAAATACGAGTACTCAAATTTGATTTAGGTTTCTCCCTTAAAAGGGAGATGTTGCATATTTCCCACGCTTGGGCAGGCTTGGCCATTCCCTGGGTATATTTTTATTAGGCCCCTCTTACGAAACGCACAGGAGTGGTTAGGCTGAAAAATACCGGGAACTACAAAGCAGAGGTCTAAGCACAACAATGGACTACTATAGGCTGAGTAGCGTTGTGTTCTCAAGTTGACGCGTATATTTTTTTATATATGACCGACCACGCTTAACTTTCATATAAATTTTAAAAAAAGGACGCCATAAGGTTAATAAAACGGGATAATTGATTGTTCACACAGAATTTTTTGCTTTTCAGTTTTTTCGGCAGTTATTTTTTTTTCTTGAATAGATGGTATTCTATTCTATTCAAAATGCCACGTTCACACAAACATTTTGATGTTGCTTTTGGCTTTTCATCGACAAAATATAAACTTGTCTTCACTACATTATTCCGTCAACTTTGTTCGAAATTCGAGTTGAAATTTAAATTTAAGCCGAAACTAGCCGAAGCCGGGCCGAATATCTCATGGCCTATCTACTCCGTTGCGGGGTCGATGCATTTTCCGATCTGTGCTAACGTTCGCCAGCTAGGTCAGTCACGCCGCAGTCACAGTGATAAGCGGAGCGGGAGCGGCTTTATTTAGCTCAGTAGGCCTACTATGTAAGTAGCGACAGGCTCGAGAAGCTGTCAAACGCGACGTATTGACAGAACTGCTATGGCTCTAATGTCACTATGTCGCGTTTGACAGCTTCTCGAGCCTGTCGCTACTTACATACAGGTGTACAGTTTGATACAAAATACATATGCCAAGAGCGGATATACCTAGTGATATATGTCCAGCAGCTAATAGAATGACAGTATTTTGGCTTTTCCTTACAAAGATTCAGCTATCTATGCTAGTTTGTTTGTCCTTAAATAATATTACTGCTGATTTTAAAGAATGAGGCAGACATTTGTGTAAATTTACTCTCGCTAGAACATTGTAAGCGTTAAGCAATTGCCTTAATTGTTTAAAGAGAAAATATGGAGAGTTGAGGTACGTAAGGTTGACTTAGAAGTTATTTAGTCTATGTATATTTTATTTAATAATAATAAATTCATTTAATGTATTTATCTGTAGGTATTCTGAATAAAATTAAATAGAATTGCATTATTCAGCCCGAAAACGTAGTATCTATTCGTTATTTAAATATATTTCTACAGAGTTGTATTTAACTCACGCAAGTAACAAATCGCTTGTCGCTCCGCTAGTGAATGCAACCGTGGCCGCTTTACGAGATGTTCTCGGGGTCACTATATCTACAGCGGGGCGGGGGTGTGGCGATACACTACACCTACATTAATAGTGATTTACTATACGCTATTACGTATTGAGCACTTGAGGAAAATTTTCAACTTTTATACTTTGTTTACGGAATGAAAGGAACGTAAGCTAAAGGTTAAAGCACAGAATATAAGCAATAATGAGCAAAATATATAAAACTATCTTTCCGCCGCGGCTCCGCCCGCGTTAACAGTTTTTCCCGCGGTGAAAGGTAGCCTATGTTACTCAGGGTGAATGTAGCTTTCTAATGGTGAAAGAATTTTTGAAAGCGGCACAGTCCATTTTGAGTTTATTCATTACAAAGATACACACACACATAAAAAAATACAAATTTTTCCTCTTTATAATATTAGTATGTTAGTAGTAGTACTAGCGCAGCTAAATTAACATTTATGCCGTGCCGCTATTTATAGAATTTATGGTTATAATAAAAATTATAACGATTTATTTCAGATGATTACAATCTTACAAATTATTTACTTACTCCTAAGGTTAATAATTATAATAATTTTAAAACTATACATACACATACAGGTATGAGACATATAGGTATAACTCATAGTCATAGCTCTCTCATACCGTATGAGAGCTAGATGGTCTTAAATGAATTTATCAAATACTTTTCTCGTGTTTTGTGCATTTTTAAACAACCATCAAGTTAGCAGTCTGACAAACTTTAGTGGTTTCATCTATGCAACGATTTGAACATAATTTTCTCTTTTTTTATATAGTTAAGATAAGACTATAAGTACTACCACTACCGCTGTGCACTCTCTGAGGTATGAGGTATGAGGTGGGAGCCGGGGAAAAAAGTGCATGAGTATGGACATGACGGACAGAAACAAATGACACTACCTGCCGCCACGAGCGTTGACGGCGGGCTGACAGAGCGCGTCCCCCCCCCTCTCGCCGCGCGCATACCTAAGGGAGTGCACAGCGGTAGTGGTAGTACTATAGTTAAGATAAGACCTATCAATTCCTTAATAAAAATTGCAACGGCATTATCGATTTTCAAGAAAACCTCCATCTTTCGAGGTTGTCTGTATATTGTATCCTACTAAAATTATAAACGAGAAAGTTTGTGAGGATGAATTGGATGTGCGTTACTCTTTCACGCAAACACTATTATTTGGATTTCAATTAAACTTACAATAATATAGCTCACACATACATCAGAATCACTACATAGTCACTACATAGTATAAAATAAAGTCGCTTTCTCCGTCCCTATGTCCCTATGTCCCTCCCTTTGTACGCTTAAATCTTTAAAACTACGCAACGGATTTTGATGCGGTTTTTTTTAGTAGATAGAGTGATTCAAGAGGAAGGTTTATATGTATAATACATGCATAATATACTGAAGGATAACCCACAATAACCATTTTCCCGTGCGGAGCCGGGGCGGGTCGCTAGTAACACATAAAACTACTTTTACAACGGGAAAATCCCTCATTTATACGGGGAAAACTGCTAGCGCGGGCGGAAAGCTAGTACTATTATAATAATATGAAAGTAGTATACATATTCCAAATCCAAATATTACATTATTAATCCAAGTAATGAAACAAATGGCTTGTCAATGAACTTCAATCACACAAATGGAATTTCGAGGTCTATAGAAAATCACCTCGTCTCACAAAGCTTTGCCGTGAAAGGGAACTATTGTAGGCAAGGTTGTGTTTTTCCCAGTTACATTTATTTTGTTTCTATTTTCAATGTGGTAGCTGTGTATTTCTGCCGTGCTGTTGTTTGATTGAAATAAGGATTACGAGAAGGAAAAATATATTTTTATAAGTAAAAAGACCTATCTTCGGAAATGGATTTTAATGAAACTTTACAATAATATAGCTTGTCATCAAAATTCCGCATAGACTACCTTTTACCACGGGAATTTTCCTCATTCCCACGCAAAGCTAGTCTATAAATAACATTGTCTGAACTTCAGGCCTTAAAGACTATTTAAACTGTTTAAAAATAAAATTGGAAGTTAAGTAATATTTTAATCTTTTTACATCCTCTCTTTTATATAGGTAACCCTATTTATACTATGCCCATGGCCTTTTACTCAGCTAAATTGAGCGTTTTGGTGGTCAATATAAGATCAATATTTGAACGACGGGCCCCGGCCAAAAATACATTTGGGTAGTCTTTCTGGCAGCCGCGTCAGGTATTCTGACGAGGGTTGGCAATATCCAACACCTGCTTCTTTTAGCTGATTAAAGGTTACTATAAGGAAGATGCCGATAATATTGTCGGATAAAAACAAAGTTATTTAATAAAATCTCAAACCTGCCTGCGGCGCGAAAATTAGTAGGTATTACTTTTGCACTGAAAAGTAAGATCTATTTGAAATTAATAGGTAACCTTACTGTTTACTCCCATTTTATTTGGAAGTGTGTCCCATTTGATAAGTATTATTTTTTAAGTTTAAAATAATCAATTTGAGATAGACTTGTTTCTAACTTTTCAGTGAAAAATAATTTTGATCATTCAACGCACGTATTCCGTAGCGATAGGGGTGAATTTCGAAGTGCGAATGACCAACTGCATGCGCTGGAATCTGTAGGTACTAAGCTTTATTACTCTTTTGTAACTTAACACATTTTTCTCGCAAAAATTTGCCTTGAAAGTACAGAATAAGTGCCTACTAACTTATGATATAGCCTTTGATAGCCAAGTTTGTTCGGAATATTGACGTGCCATCGAGCTAGGTATACAGGGTTTACGTTACATTTACTGAAACCTGAAACTGGTCCCGCCTATTCTGTGCTGTATCTCCATACCCTAAGGTTGTCTTTTCTCTCTTCATGCTTGTTTTTATTTATAGCCGCATTTTTATCATAGTTATATTTTTATGATGTCACGAAGTAATATAGGTTTTAATTCCTTGGTTAGGGTGTAATTTAAATCGCTCATGCGATACACATAGTTAGTATCTAAGCAAGCACACTATGCTGAACTTACGTAACCGAAATTCCGCGGCCGATTTTACGTTCCTACGTACGTCGTATACCTAGGATGTAGGCCTACTATGTAAGTTTTGTAGCGACAGGCTCGAGAAGCTGTCTAACGCGACATATTGATAAAACTACTATGGCTCTTCTAATGTCACTATGTCGCGTTTGACAGCTTCTCGAGCCTGTCGCTACTTACATAGTAGGCCTACTGATGTGACATACCATATGCGCTGAACTTACGCGGCAGAATAATATCTGCTCTACAGAATAAGTTGCCGCTGAACTTACGCCCGAGTCGCCCGACCGAAGTTGGGCTGTTACCTACGCAACGTAATTTCGGCATAATTGTCGTCATTTTTTTTTATTGACCTATGCTTGTGTACGACCAATCAAGCTTCACCGGACTTCTATTGTCGTCAGTACCTAATTCAAATTGCATTGCAGGCGTAATCATGCCGTAATTCGGTAGCGTAAGTTCAGCATAGTGTGTTTAGAAACCTACACAGTTAATTGACAGCACTTAAGAGTATGTCAAACTAAGCACTTTGAACTTTGCTCCGTACTTAAGTCCAATTAATAATGAATGACAATCGCGATTTCCAACATTTTCCAACACTTGACTGTACAAGTACTTTTTTTTCTGATATAATATAACCCTGTATTAAACCCCATTCACACGCAGGCTTCTAAGTCTTCACTTCACTGTGAAATATGGCCCGACTTCTTCATCGGAGTCCAATAAAGGTTTTATATGTTCTTATATCAGTCTACCCGCGTTTCAGGTTTCTTTTTATATGTTTGGAAGTACTGGCTTTCACTCGCCGACTGTTTGACTAAGCTCGCTTTGTAGGTAAGTATTTGTTAATATCCGAAAGATAGTTGGCATCAATGCCGGCGTAGCCGCTAAAATCTCTAAATTTTTAAGTTCTTGGTCTTTCTCATTCACATGGGAATCAAAAAGGATGGGAGATGAATGAATCTAATTTTGAATGAAATGAGCTTTGTTTTAAATGGGATATTTTCACATGAATAGAATATCAATTTGCCTGCTAAACTAGTGCGAACTACGTGTAAAATCGATGTTTGACATATCTAAATTTAAGTGACAATCACCTCTATACCTATTCGTTTACCCTACGAATGAAAAAGAACAATAACTTAAATTTTAGAGATTATATAAGTATTCATTGTTCACGAACACGTTTTTTTTTAGCATTATCATTTTCATTGTCTTTTGTTTACTTGATACCCACAGAATGCAGTAAGATTTTATCTTTTACTTTAGAATATGACAATACGGTTCAATTTTCTATGGATCCAATGAATTGCACGACCATTTTTCCTCTCTGCCGACCCTTACTGCTTCATCAAATTGTTTATCTTAACCGAAAGGACAATTTTGAAGATACGAAAAAGGGTTGAGGTGAAGGTTGAAAACTTCTTGCTTTTAAAGCAATACCCTTTTTTGAGGGACGAACATTTTCGTAACTTTTATAAGGCTCCCTTTTCCTAAAACCGACAGAAGTGGCCGTGAAACTTTTTGAAGTAGACATCTAACAGCGAATTTTTGTAATAAAAAGATTCGACTAGTAAGTTAGTCTGACACGTGTAACAATATAATTAATAGTTCACATATACCTATGTCGCCACCGAGGGGCTCGAGCCTACCCTGAAATCAGGGTGAATTGGCCTTAATCGACCACGCTGGCCCAGTGCGGGTTTACAACCGATTTCCTCACGATGTTTTTAACCCCCGACGAAAAAGAGGGGTGACGTGTGTGTCTGTCTGTCTGTCTGTCTGTGTGTGGCATCGTAGCTCCTGAACGGATGCGCCGAATTTGATATAGTTTTTTTTTGTTTGCAAGGTGCCACAATCGAGAGTGTTCTTAGCTATGATCCAAGAAAATATCTTCAGCCATTTGAAGATTATCAGCTCTTTTCTATTTGTTGAAAGGATCAAGTAACGGTTTTGTGTCGGTAGTTATAATTTTCTCAATTTAGTGTTATCTATAATAGCGTCGAATAAACGTACATAGAATTCGGAGAGCTAAAACACTTTGTTGCATGCCAAAGGATCGGAACCTGCGAACTTCCGAATGGAAGTCAACGGTCCTAGCCACTTGACCACCGATGCCCTTCACGTGTAACATTATAACTTCACATATACAAAAATTCTGCGCAATAATGCTTAGTCGTAGATATATTACGTAATTTTAAAATACGTACATCGTAAGGTACATTTAACATCATTTTCCCAAAGGACTAGGCAGAGACAAAAGAAATGGCGCCTCTTGTTTTGATTAAATATTTATGTTTCGTTTTTTTATTTTTTTTAGATGGTTTATTTTAGTTCTTTCTGTAACTACAAAATAAAGATTAGTGTAAAAATCTTTTGAATTAGTAATAGATTAAATGAATATTAAAGAAATGCTCAAAGAAGCATATTTTATTCATAAAGAAACAAAACTGTACTTAGAATTTACCTGTTGCGATTACCACATAACGTATTGTAATCGATTCGACGATACCGATGAAAAAAAGGTACATCCTGTACTTTTATGGAATCATGATAGGGTCACATCACAGGGGTCGACCATAGACGCAGGTCGGAATACTAAAGGGTCGTAGGTATAGATATTACCAATGATCGATGTCCTACAGGATTTAAAATATACCCTAAATAAGAACTGCCGAGTTGATATTATTATCTGTGTTTATATTATACTATAAATTATAGTAAAACCATCAGTGCCTCAGATTGAATAAAGAAATAAAAAAATGTCACCAATATTACTTTTATCATGTTATTCAAAACTTATTTTTTAAGGTTTTATTTTAACCAGCTACATATAAAGTTATTCGATGGTCAGAATATCCGAGTTAGCCCTTTAGAAATATTGACTTGTAAAACTGGTTCTATCTCAAATGTATCCAAAACCGGTTAAGGATCGAAGGTACTTATAGGTATCAGCAATACGTCTATCAGAACTACTTTTTGTTAGATTACGTCACATTTTTACTAGTTGACAGTATCCATGGTCCAAGAAAACAAGGTCTACGTGACTTGACACAAGCCTACGTCATCATGCTGATCATCCTTGTCTATTAACACGCATTCGACAAGGATGAACAGTATGATGACGTAGGCTTATCTTTAAGCATATTATGCATGTATAATACATATAAACGTTCCTCTTGAATCACTCTATCTAATAAAAAAAACCGCATCAAAATCCGTTGCGTAGTTTTAAAGATTTAAGCGTACAAAGGGAGGGACATAGGGAGGGACATAGGGACAGAAAAAGCGACTTTGTTTTATACTATGTAGTGATTGATAGTGATTGCGTCGTCGATGGTGTAGTGGCTAGGCCCGTTGCTTCCCGTAAAGAAGAAGCGTGTTCGATTGCCATAACTATTGTAATTGTTTCCGTTTTACAATTTGATTGTGAACTTATATTTTATACTCTTATGGACATACATTTAATAATGAATAAAATAAAAATGTTTTGATGTAGTCGACCAACTCGCAATATCACTGATTTAATCGAAGATTAATGTGTATCAAAGTAAATAAACAAAATATTCCATTTGATAAAACTTATATCTAAGCCGTTAACCATATTTTTATCTATCTTTATCAATAAAATCATAAATTTGAAAACTGAAGCTATCTTTTTAACCTTTACTACTTTATTCATGACATGACCTACGTATACAAACACATGACAAAAAGCTAGCAGAATATAAAATAATAATAATACTATATTATGTGGGGACACCACACACACGGCCGTATGATCCCTGCCTGAAAGCCTGTACTATGGGTGTCAGACAGCTGATATACATACATATATAAATATACAACATCCAGACACAAGGCAAACACAAGTGATCATCACACGAATGTTTGCCCTGGGCGGGATTCGAAGCCGCGACCCTGTGCTTTGTAGGCAGACATACTTAGTACCAACTAGGGTTCGGAGCCGTCTAAAATGCCACCACAATAGCGACAAAAAAGAAATTACGAATATCAGCTGTTAAAACCTTAAGTATATAAAAGTTATATACCCACCAGCCACTGTCGCATATTTCACCATGAAGTCCTGCTTGGCCCTTATAACCTCTAGCCTGATGTCGTTCTCCAAAGGGGCTTCCAATGCCGAGAACACCAACGCCCCCGAAACCAAATAGGCCAGATAAAACGCTACATATACTGATATCAAGAAACTGTATCTGGACTTCCCAAAAAATCTGGAAGTCGCGAAAAGCGGCTGGAACGGAGGATGCTCCTCTTCATACAAGATCTCGTTAGGAACAACCAACTTTTTTGGGTACGGAAACAACTGGCTGTGTACCGTCATGTCATCGTCGCTTCTCGCCGAGCTCATGCTCCCGTAGGAATGGACGCGAGCGTACTTGTGCGTGTTCATTTTTAAAAAGTTACAATTCCAGATTCCAATTTTAAATTCTCAACACTCGCGTTCGTGCTCGAATACCTTTTTGAAAAGTCAGTCCAAAGTTTCGAATTCGTATTTACGCTCGTAAAATTTTAACAACACATTTGCGGCCAGACCTTTTTAGCTTTCGCAAACAAACTTTTTCCCAATTCCGAATTTTCAGGCGAAGGAAGAGCACTGTTTTCGACTAAAATGTTCCGAATCGAGCCCGGAACGTTCCGTTTGGTCAACTGTACTTAAAAAACCTCTTAGGGTGATTAGGTTCAAAGAACACGTTGTTTTCCGTCACTTTGGTGTCACTGCGGGAGGTTTCGAGTTTAAGAATTACCATTTTGATGCATTTTTGGGTAAAAAAACACTGGTTATTTACTTTTATGGAGCTTAGCCGAGCGTGTGATTAGATACGGAAGATGCGTCGCGCGCACTGAACGAGCGGTAAGCAACTGGTGTTATAAAGACGGTACCCGCATAGGTACCCGATAAATGATTCAATGATATCTCGTTGTATTTGTATGGCTTGATAAAAGTATCATGGCGCGTGTCACGAGTAGGGTCCGAGAAAGGGACAGAACTATTTCCAGGAATTGTAAATTAATGTAAATAGGATAATGAAGTAATAAGTTAAGAGCCGATAGCACTTATCTCCGGGTATTCACTAGTTATAACTTATAATAATAACAATTTCTTTCTTCAAATATTGTTATAGGGAAATGGAAAAATACCAGCGATTAATCAGAAATGGCTCAGTAGCTGATCCTAAGCAAACAAGAATCAATTACTTTTTATGCGGGATTTCCTATAATATTCCTACCAGCAACATTGTTGTCTGTTGTGATTGCCTATTAAAATACTGTCCATTCCAATATCTGTCTTATCGTTATAGGAAAAGGTGGGATTTGTAATAGCATCTATAAGTCGATCGTCAATTTTTATTGGAGTTATGAATGTTTCTTTATCGAGATTCTTTAAGTCTCCTCGAACAATGCTAATATTATATTACCTATGCATCGAAATAATAACTCGCTTTCTAGTACTATCAAAAAACGAAGAGAAATAACTAAAACCTACATAAATTAAATCTCTCAAAATTAAAATTCGTTTCAACAACGGTACCCCCAGCTACCTTCTTTTTCTTATGGTCCTGTTATCAGCAGGGATATAGGAAGGACATAGGGCTCCTTTAAGAGTGCAGAGGCTGTAAATTGTAAGATACGACACGGAAACAAGACCAATTTCGGCGACAATTTTCTATTCTATTCTATTCTCTTCTATTCTACACGGTGTCCGACAGAACTACTATGACTTAGGTCACTATGTCACATTTCGACACCTTCTCAAACTTTTCCTTTCGCGTTTTTGTAGTACAATACAATATAAAACCTACCCTATTACTGTACCCTGTATAATCCTGTAGTGCCAAGAGTAGAAATATAATAGCATAGGCAGGACTTAATAAAATAAATAAATATGCAGGGACATGTCATACACGGCCATCTGACCCCAAACTAGACAGAGCCTTGTGTTAGACAACTGATATACATACATATACAAATATATACAACATCCAGACATAAGGCAAACACAAGTGCTCATCACACGAATGTTTGCCCTGGGCGGGATTTGGACACACGACTCTGTGCTTCGAAGGCGGACGTACTACCAACTAGGTTACGGGGCCGACAAACTTTAATAACACTAAATTATAAAAATTAATAACCCCTGACACAAAACCGTTACTTGATCCTTTCAACAACTAGAAAAGAGCTGATAGGTAATCTTCAAATGGCTGAAGATATTTTCTTGGATCATAGAAAAGAACACTCTCGATTGTGATACATGGAATTGGTACATTTTGAGTTGCATCAAATCGGGCAGTTCTGATTTTTTTATATGTTGTATATAATGAGGTGGTAATGACAAATATAATTTTTCCAACTCGAAAGCCTTCCGGAACATTGTAAAATTCATGAAAAACCATTAAATTTTTCAGTTTTTGCCATTTTTTACCACCAAGGACCCGTTTTACGGTAGAAGTCACTATGAATTCTTTTAAAGTAGACTAAATTTGCAACAAAATGAGAATAGTTGGGTCTCGATAAGCTGAATAGTTTCAAAGATACAGCTGTTCAAATGTTTGCCAAAAATTTGTATTATGGTTTTGTTTTTTTTTATTATAAATAATTATATACCCTATACTATATATAAAAATAATAAAAAGCACACCTTTAGTAGAAAAATATTTTTGACAGACACCCTAAACTAAATTGTATTATTTAAGAAATTTTGCAAACATTTGAACAGCTTGTATCTTTGAAACTATTCAGCTTATCGAGACCCAACTATTCTCATTTTGTTGCAAATTTAGTCTACTTTAAAAGAATTCATAGTGACTTCTACCGTAAAACGGGTCCTTGGTGGTAAAAAATGGCAAAAACTCAAAAATTTAATGGTTTTTCATGAATTTTACAATGTTCCGGAAGGCTTTCGAGTTGGAAAAATTATATTTGTCATTACCACCTCATTACATACAACATATAAAAAAATCAGAACTGCCCGATTTGATGCAAGTGAAGACCCCTTTTATGGTACGATTTCCATGGACTATTGTGACACCTAGCAAACAAAAAAAACTAGATCAAAATAGGGGCATCCGTTTAGGAGCTACGATGCCACAGACAGACAGACAGACAGATACACACGTCAAACTTTAAAACAGGAGATCACTGACCTGACACACAAGGATGGTCCTTGAGGAATTCCATCTTGATTTTGGCCACGCGGTCTTCCAGAGCCTGCTCTAGGGGACGCTCGATGGTCTGGAACACCGATGCTCCTGTGGGAACACAAACAGACAATATTACCTAATACAATCTAAAACAACTTTATAAAATTCATTCGTTTTCGCCTTTATGTTGAGGATATAAGGTTAAAATTAAGGTGGCAATATATGTTGCGGATATACAAACAGTTAAATTTGACGGTGTAATATAATAAATAAAAATCAAATCATATCAGTCAGTCAGTATAATACTTCAATTTAAATGATGCATAAAAAATCCTTAAACGATAAATATGGATATTTACCCTCTCATTACTATCTATAAACACAATATTAATAAGCCATATTTCCATTTAATAATACTCGTAACGTCGTGTCATATTGTTAGATAAGCCGTACTTAGGTTGTTTAAAATAAACCCACTCAAATGATGACGTGCCTAATTAATAGTACTTATTAGTGTACAAAACCTAGTTAGATAACTGATAAGATAATAACAACTATGTATTACAAGTTGTTACAGACAATACTAGATTCTTGCGTTTTTACTTTACCCGTGTAAGTTTTAGATAAGAACAGTAGATACAGATAAAAACAGATACAGTAGATACAAATTAAAAAAAATATATATAAATATGTGGGGACACCCCACACGCGGCCATCTGACCCCAAACTAGGCAGAGCCTGTATATTATTTTCTTCTGTGCCTGTATTATGGGTGTCAGACAGCTGATATACATACATATATAAATATATTACATCATCCAACAAGTGCTCATCACACGAATGTTTGCCTGCAAGTCCGATGAAGCTTGATTGGTCGTACTTTTTCGACATAGGCATGGGTCAATAAAAAAAAAATGAAAAAGAATGTTTGCCCTGGGCGGGATTCGAACCTGCGACCCTGCGCTTCGAAAGCAGACGTACTGCCAACTAGGCTACGGGGCTACTTGGTTTCACATAGGACGGATATTGAGTGAATATATTGAAATTGGACATTTGTCCAGGGCAGATTTTCAAGAGTAGCGGTCTATAATTGACTTTGGTTTTGCATTGGATTGAAATCAGGATCGATATTTATTTCAAGAGTAGAGCCCCAGGTCCGGTGAAACTTGATTCAAGTCCGGTGAAGCTTGATTTGTCTTTCCTTTTCGGCACAAGCATAGGTCAATAAAACAGAAAAAAAACATAAAGTGGCTGAGACAACCAATAAAATGCTAAATACAGCAGATGCCAAGCCACGGTTTTAACGAGAAGCCACGTCAAGCATCAGCGCAAATTACTTCAGTAGGACGGTCTGTTTGTCAAGCTTTCAAGGCGTTCATTTTGCTAAATAGCGCCATATTGGATTACCTATTACGATCCTTGTACACGTTTAACCTTATTCTAACAGTATTTTTGTACTGTAACAGTCCATTGCTGGACTAATAATAAGTAACACAAAATCTGCCGTCATAAGAAAAAAGCGTGCAACTGACGCAGATTTTTTCAAAATTTCCTGAGAAATTTGAGTAAACCCTGTGTTCTTTCTTACCTAATCTGTATCATAAATTTGTAGAGGTCAAATGTCTGTACCTACATAGAAAAAAAAAGATGAAATCCGAGTCAGGAGGATATAAGAAGTGAAATAGAACATATCCAGACAATTTTTTTTTGTTTCTCTGTCTGTTTGACCTGACTAATCTCTGAAACTATTGGACCGATTTGAATGAAATTTTGCATGGTGGTTCTTTGAATCCCTGGTCAACATCTTGGGTACTTTTAACCACGGAAAATTAAGTTCCCGTGAGATAGTTAAAAATTACTACGGAAAAGTCGGAAAACAACGCGGCCGTAGCCGTGGGCAGACAGCTAGTAAAAAAATAAATTGTCAGTTGAGTCCTTCATAACCCGAATCCCATTGACGTACCGTACGCTAGTTTAAAATATTTACCAGACCTAAGTACGGGTAGTACCTACTCGTACTTATTACCTAATGCTACCTATTTATGTACTTCTGTGACTAAAGTGTGATAGCGCCTTAAGAAGGGCCTGTATTGGATTACCTATTAAGGGCGGCCTTATCTTGTCGAGAGATAAAGTAAAATTAAACCTGAATTGCTGAACACCTGAAAAATTCTGAAGAGCGAATAATGTTCCCAAGTGTCGAGATAATCATCTTTTCATTAAGTATCGTGACCTCTAAAAGATATTTTTAGTCTTTTCTACCACGCGACGTAGGCTACAAAAATGTACAGGTAGCAAGCACATGCGGCTGGGCATGTTGACCTTGAGAGAGCCCGTATTCCGTAGCGGTAGGGGTGAATTTCGTAGTGGTAATGTCCAACCGCATATTGTGCTGTCTTCTGTACTTATATTTAGAGTACATAGAATTTAAAGGTCATTCGTTTATATTTTATGAATTGTACCTAAGCTCGTGTATTTCTGTTTCTTTTAACAAATATTTTGTAAAAGCTACATTTAAATACAACTCGGTACGGAGAGCGTCGGTGACCAAGTGGCTAGGCCCGTTGACTTCCATTCAGAAGTTCGCGGGTTCAAACCTCGGCACGTACCAATGTTTTCAATATCGACTTCATAACTATATGTTTTCGACACTCTTAATGGAGCAGAACAACATCGTGAGGAAAGCGCGAAGTAGTCAAAGGTTGTGTGTGAAGTTGACCAATCCACACTAGACCAGCGTGGTTGACTAAGGCCTATTCACCCTGATTTCAAAGTAGGCTACAGCCCTTCGGTGGGGACATAATTGTTAATTAGCGATATAGCACTCTGTGTTATATAATACAGGATTTTTTTCCCAAAGGTATCAATGATCTGCCTATAAAATGGCGGAAGTGTATCGATAACAACGGCGCATACTTCGATTGATTAAATAATAATTTCATTAAAAAAAACTTGTTTCACTTTTTTGATACTGAACGGCAATTTCATATGTAAGGACCTAATATAATTAATGCATTTGTAAATTATATTATTAACAACAATTTGAAAAATGAAACTTTTATATTTTTTGTTAATACTAGTCATATTCCACCATTTACATCACGAAGTAATCAGATGTAATAGCGTAATTTTTCCTTTCATTCAGTCCAAATGGAAAGATTATTCATAAACAACAAACTGTAATCTATCACAAGTCACACTGAAGTTCTAGAAAAAGTGAAAAACTTGGAACTTTCCGCTGAAAACGATTTATAAAGCTTAAGCACCTAATTAAGTGGGCGCTTGAAAGTATTTTGGGGAAAAAATAAGTCTCTTCACGTGGCAAGAAGCTCTTCACTACATAGTATAAAACAAAGTAGCTTTCTCTGTCCCTATGTCCCTATATCCCTATGTGTGTATGCTTAAATATTTAAAACTGCGCAACGGATTTTGATGGGGAAAAAGTTTTTACGCGAGGCGGAAAGGTATTCTTTGCTGTGATCAATTCATTACTGACTAGCGACCCGCCCCGGCTTCGCACGGGTAAATGGTTATTGTGGGTTATCCTTAAGTATATTATGCATGTATTATACATATAAACCTTCCTCTTGAATCACTCTATCTATTAAAAAAAACCGCATCAAAATCCGTTGCGGAGTTTTAAAGATTTAAGCATACATGGGGACATAGGGACATAGGGACATGGGGACAGAGAAAGCTACTTTGTTTTATACTATGTAGTGATTACACCTTTCGTATTCATGTCATGATATTATTACATAATATGATTCCATCGAAAAACAAGGTGTTCTTATAAATATAAATCCAATTCCTCGACGCTTTATGATTAGCAATTTTCGTGTATTAATAAATAACATTTCTAAGAACCGATCTATCATTGGTTGGTTTCTATAGTATCTTGTGGTGTTGTTTTCTTCTCAGAATATGAAGTAATTTTCCTGATTAGTTTCGTTTTTGCTGGAATTTTTAAATCAGTCTGTATTTAAAATTTGAAACAACTAGAAATTATGATGAACTAGTTACTATTTTAATGTTATGAAGCAATAACGAGTCAATTCTGGAAACCGGACACGCCATTTTAAGGTCTAACTCGGTCGAAATATCGGTAAGCTCAATTTAAAACTAAATCGTGGTGAAAACCCGTGAAAATGTATGTTAACGCCATTTTAAGCCATATTCTGCCCGTTTTTGAACTTTGATATATATTTTTTGGCGCAGTATAAAACTTTCCAATCTTTCAGTATGCTGTCCATTAGGCCAATGGGTGAATTTCCCGGGACTAAAAATTGCGCGGCATTGATGAAATTGGTATTAAAAAATATAGTTATAATGTTCTAATATTTTTTTCTAGTTAGGTGAAATAGTAATCTACGTGGAGCACTGAATATTTTAATAATAGGATTAATAGATACTCCAAAAAAAATAATTAAACCTCAAAATCTTTCATTACCGTGTTTGTCCACACCTCACCTTGATGTGTATTATACCTCATTGTTAAAAAACTATGGGTTGTTTACATTAAAACCTAACTTTATTTGATACGTGAATAGTTAAAGTATTGCTACGTAATACATTTATTAAAATATTTAAACAATACAACGAATGGTTCATCAAAAGACATTTGTCCCAGAACTACCTTTCATTGCCGTGTCCTAATTATGTTCAAGGATATTGTTTTATCTAACACCTTGCGTCCTCCAATTGGTGTGCTAAACGTTGCGTATGAGTGCCGGCTAAGTGCTCGACGTGGAAGGACGGCCACACGTGCCTGCGTTTTCGTGCTATAAATTTAAGTATTCAATTTTTTTGTTACTGGACATTTTTTCTTTCATCGCCGTGCATAGGTATAACTTCTATTTGAATAAGTTTATCTTCTTGATTAAGTATTCAATAGAACGTCATTTCTTTTATGTTTATTTGTGAAGTATTTATTACTTTGAATAATTAATAGATTTTTTGTTATTTACATTTTTTGCCCTGATTTTCATCTCCATGCTTTCATTTCCATGGTTTCCGTGGCCTAAATTTGCTATGGCAATGAAAAAAAAGACACGGAAATGAAAAAAATTTCATTGCCATGCCTTGCCGTGGCCACATGTTTCATTGCCGTGGCCAAATATTTCATTTCCGTGTTTTACATTTTCATCGCCATGTTATGATTAGGCAAAGAAAACATCTGTTGGAGCACAGTTCTTTCATTGCCGTGGACACTTGTTTCATTGCCGTGCACGCATGTTTCATCGCCGTGGCACGAAATTTTCGATCTTATGTATCTCGTTAGTTTTTTAAGTTATCTGCTAGATATTTAGCAAGGATACATACATTTTCAAAAGCTTTAATAAACGCAGACTTTTTTTAAAATAAACCCTAAGGTAAAAAAAACCACGGGAATGAAGATTTTAGGAGACCTGTTGAAATTCACTCCAATAGTCCTGTAAATATATGTGTTTTTTTTCGATAGCGTAATAAGATGTTAGAGGGGATTAGGTCCTTTTTCGATGCAGTTGATGATTCGCCTCTTCCTGTAGAAATGCCCATATAGTTAATAGCCATATTTTCAAATCAGTCAAAAAGAAAACCTTTAGGTTGGTAAAAAGTGGTGCTAAAATCTGAATCTTGCAATTTGTCTTTCCGTGTCGACGACAGCCCGGGCCTACGTAATGAGGGCGATCTGTCTCAGGAATTACACGAAGACGACGACGACGTTCAAATTCTAATACTCTACAGTAAGTTACTCACAAAAGAAATAATAGCAAACTCTAAAGATTTATTAGGTTACTAGCTGTCTGCCCGCGGCTACGCCCGCGTTGTTTTCCGACTTTTCCGTAGTAATTTTGAACTATCTCACGGGAACTCTTTAATTTTCCGCGATTTAAAGTATCCAAGATGTTGACCAGGGATGTAAAGAACCACCATGCCAAATTTCATTCGAATCGGTCCAATAGTTTCGGAGATTAGCCCGTACAAACAGACAAAGAAACAAAAATAAAAAAGCGGCCAAGTGCGAGTCGGAATCGCCCATGAAGGGTTCCATAGCAGCCAGTAACATAATATAAAAGATTATGTAGTTTCTTTGTGACTTTGATCGATGTTTTAATAATAGTGAAAGGTAAATTGCGGTTTACGATTTATGACGTATTAAAAAAAAACTACTTACTAGATCTCGTTCAAACCAATTTTCGTTGGAAGTTTTCATGTTAATGCACATCATACATTTTTTTTAGTTTTACCATTCTCATATTTTAGAAGATAGAGGGGGGGGACACACATTTTTCCACTTTGGAAGCGTCTCTCGCGCAAACTATTCAGTTTAGAATTTTTTTTTATTAGGAACCTAAATATCATTTTTAAAGACCTATCCATAGATACCCCACACGTATGGGTTTGATGAAAAAAAATTTTTTTGAGTTTCAGTTCTATGTATGGGGACCCCCTAAATTTATTGTTTTTTTTCTATTTTTATAAGAAAATCTTAATGCGGTTCACAGAATACATCTACTTACCAAGTTTCAACAGTATAGGTATTATAGTTTCGGAATAGAGTGGCTGTGACATACGGACGGACAGACAGACAGACAGACATGACGAATCTATAAGGGTTTCGTTTTTTGCCATTTGGCTACGGAACCCTAAAAAGAAAATGATCTGGATATGTTCTATTTCACTTCTTACATCCTCCTGACTCGGATTTCATCTTTTTAGGGTTCCGTAGCCAAATGGCAAAAAACGGAACCCTTATAGATTCGTCATGTCTGTCTGTCTGTCTGTCTGTCTGTCTGTCTGTCCGTCCGTCCGTCCGTATGTCACAGCCACTTTTTTCCGAAACTATAAGAGCTATACTGTTGAAACTTGGTAAGTAGATGTATTTTGTGAACCGCATTAAGATTTTCACAAAAAATTAGAAAGAAAACAATAAATTTTGGGGGGCCTCATACTTAGAATTGAAACTCAAAAAAAATTTTTTCATCAAACCCATACGTGTGGGGTATCTATGAATAGGTCTTCAAAAATGATATTGAAGTTTCTAATATCATTTTTTTCTAAACTGAATAGTTTGCGCGAGAGACACTTCCAAAGTGGTAAAATGTGTGTCCCCCCCCCTCTAACTTCTAAAATAAGGGAACGATAGAACTAAAAAAAATATATGATGTACATTACTATGCAAACTTCCACCGAAAATTGGTTTGAACGAGATCTAGTAAGTAGTTTTTTTTAATACGTCATAAATCGTAAACAGCAATTTCCCTTTCACTATTACTAAAACATCGATCAAAGTTACAACGAACTACAAAAACTTTTATATTATGTTACTGGCTGCTACGGAACCCTTCATGGGCGATTCCGACTCGCACTTGGCCGCTTTTTTTTCTATTTTCAGACATTTTGATCTCTACAGTTTTATTAGAAAGAATATTGGACAGTCTTGGGTGGACGGACATAGCAGATATTACTTTAGAAATAACTAGGCCTGTTACGTTGTATTTCATTAGGTAAAACTTTTTTTTATATATTTTCTTCATCTTGGTACGGTGATTTTCCTTTCACCAACTATTCGGAGTATAATGATTGTTTGTCCATTGTTTAAAACCGTAATTATATGTAAGTTATGTACTCCGTCTATTGTTGTATGCATCGGAATTTACGCTTAGAATAAGATACAATTATATAAATGAGATTATAAGTAGAAGTACTTGTTGAATAAATTATAAAAGTCATAGGTACTAGTCGTACTAGTATTATAAAGAGGAAAGATTTGTTTTTTTGTGTGTGTGTTTGTAATGAATAAACTCAAAAACTACTAAACCGATTTGAAAAATTCTTTTACCATTAGAAAGCTACATTCACTCTGAGTAACATAGGTTACAATTTAGCGCGGGAAAATGCGTCATATACCGAACTCCTTTCCATTAGTGGCTTCATGAAGGAAGCATCCAAACGCTACTTTGATGAAGGCCCTTCCCATCCCAATCCGTATGTTGTCAAGTGTACGGGCTATTTCCCGCACCCCACTACGCGGTTCCGCCGCCGTCCCAAACATATCCTTTCCGAACGTGACGACGAAATCACTGATGCAGTTAAAGCAGTCAAAGAATTTAGATTACACCTTACAGAATGCCCTTCTGGTAGTGAATACCCTTCAGGTAACAATTACCCTTCAGGTAACAACGCCCGCACCGGCCAGAACCAAAATCAAAATTGAAAATCAGAGACGGAGCC
Source organism: Teleiodes luculella (assembly GCA_948473455.1). NCBI lineage: Eukaryota > Metazoa > Arthropoda > Insecta > Lepidoptera > Gelechiidae > Teleiodes > Teleiodes luculella. Next base: position 2,222,207 of record OX419594.1, read on the forward strand.
CCTCAGGCGTCGTCTCCTTCACGATATTTTCAATATCAACGTGCTAGGCCGTGGTCCGAGGCTCCCTTGAGCCGCTCCTAGACGCGTTGGTATATGACTTTTTTTGGGGTAGAGTATTCCGCTCCCCCGCAAGTCCGGTGAAGCTTGATCCGTCGTACCTTTTCCACTCAAGCAAAAAAAAAGGGAAAAATCTGTTAACGCGTGCGGAGCCGCGGCGGTAAGCTAATAAAATATATAAAATTATTTTTGAGATTTCCCATGTCCTTCAGGGAAAGTTGTTCTGTTTCATGAGTACTAGGCTACCACTATGTTGCGGATAGACAACCAGTTTTTCATGGTGTATAGTAGATCTGCAGATCGCCCATCCAACACTATCCACACATCGAGACGGGAAAATGGTTATTGTGGGTTATTCTTGAGTATATTATGCATGTATTATAGATATAAACCTTCCTCTGGAATCCCTCTATCTATTAAAAAAAACCGCATCAAAATCCGTTGCGTAGTTTTAAAGATTTAAGCGTACTGTAACGAACTTTACCGCCACTCTTTGGAAAAGTACAGTTTATTAAGTAAGTTAGAATAACGAAAAAATTGTGTAACTATAAATCTATTCATAGTTTCGTCTACTCAACACTGGCCCTTAATTTTTTGCATTCTAGAGAGACAAGTTGATGTTTCAAACAAGAAACAACCATATTGTAAGAAATGATTTGTAACGCATTGTAATAGGGTCTATTGAGAGTTAAACTGACGGAAAACATTAAGAAGCCAAAATTGCGTTCGAAAGTCACAAGGAGGATTCGGGACAGACGGCGAGGGACGCGGCAGCGGGCGGAGTGTTTTGTGCGGCGTGTGGTGTATGGTGTTGTGATAGTTCAGTGTTTTTCCATAAGTAATAATAGATATCCCAACGTGCGGCGAAGGCGTCGTTGATAGGGTAGCTCGTTCGCAGAGGTTCGTTTATTTTATTCCTACAAATTTATCTTTATCGTTAGGAACATTTTTCCTTTAATTTCAGTGCAGTAGAGGGCGGCTATTTCAATCAATTAAATAGGGACTATTAAGGGTTGTGTGCAAATAGATTAGGGAAATATAGGAGGTGATGAATGATCGAGACTATCGTAAAAATAATTCTTTATATTCAAAATTAGGAAATACACTATAAAGTGCAATGTTACACGTTAAAATATGCATGGCACATTATAGCTGTGAATAGGGACTCTATAATAAATTTTATCACATTTTAATATAAATTCATCCATAAACCGATACAACTTACACACTTACAAAATGTCAATCACTTGTTTCTCTACACACGCGACGGGCCCTGGCCTCCGGAGGTAGACCTAGCCAGTTCCCCTTGCAGCAGGTACAAGCGCTAGGGACACACCTCAGTATCTTAGTTTTCTATGCAATGCTGATACTGGTTAAGGGCTGTAGCTTGGTCTTGGGGCCCTAGTGTCGCCACGTATCCCTGGTATGGCCACCCTGCTGGTGTGCGGCGAGTGAGAAGTACCTTCTGCCGTTGAACATTGTATGGAAAATTATAGACGAGACATAGGTCACCAATCACAGGTGAACTTAGGGCTTAGGGACTCACGTGTATTAGGTCTGCAGACCGATTTTAGGTGAGATGAATGTATGTTCAGTGTGAGATATGATGATCGGAATAATCGAGGGACGGTTTGGTTTTAGCTTTTTAGACTAGGACGGGGTTAGGTCTGTCAAGGATTCTGTGAGCTTGGCCGGGTTGTAGGGCGGAAGGGAGACCCGGGCTTCTTAATTTTTAGATAGGATCCTAATTCTAGACTTATATAGTCTTATCCATATACCCTTTCCCGGTTTTCTGAGTCTGAATTTATTCCAGGACAGCAATATTTTACTAACTTCAAGGTATATTTCTTTATATTTTTTTTAATTATAATTACGTGTATAGCGTTCAAGTTGAGCTCGGAAGAAAGAAGACGGATCATCTATCGCCTTGGATAGTATTGTGAGTTGCATGCTTCATTATCCATTTCCTTACAACTGATTTTATTTTATTTTATTTTGTGTGTGTTTTCCTCTCTAGAATTCAAACGGGTCAAACAGAAATAATTCTAATAACACAACGTAATTGGGTATAATATTTAGACGATCACATTTAAATTTTGGCCAACATTATTATTGAGTAGTTCATATTTTAGTCAAATAAATAGATGGGTTAGAAGGTTATTACAGTACAAAGGGTGGGACATAGGGACAGAGAAAGCGACTTTGTTTTATACTATGTAGTGATTTGATGAAACTAATGGATCAGATATGAAACACAAAACAATATAACAGTATTCCACCCATCCCACCCCCAGCAGAAGTTTGCTTTGGTCCGGGTGTAACTAACTTTTACACAATACTAATGGATTCAGACAAAAGCGAGTTACAAACTATGCTTCCATTATTGTGTAGGGAAATGGACTAGGAGGTATGGATCTCAGAGTTGATTTATGATTTAATATAATCAAAATCATACAATATAAATATTCTTCATAAAATACATAAGGGTCAAAAAGCAACCTTGTTGCTAAGGTAGCAATTTCTGCCAGGCAAACTTTCTTTGTTCGGTCATTCCTTTCATACTTTTATTTATCCTTTAATTCATTAATTTTGTTGTTTCTAGGGTCTTTTTCAGGTTAGATAATGTGTGGGAACATCTCACACACGGCCATCTGACCTCAAACTGGGTAGAGCCTGTCTGTACTATGGGTTTCAGGCAGCTGATATACATATACTATTTGGTATTCTGTGGCGGTAGTGGCCATACCAACCCACCCAGAAACATATACCAACTAGGCTACGGGGCCGTCCAGACTTGAAGCCAGGTCAACTTACCCATGCTGAGATAGAGCGCCATAGCGCAGACGAGCACGAAGACCCTCAGCGCGGGGATGCTGCGGGCATCCGTGATGCAGCCCGGCATTACTAGCCGCATCTTGGATACTGTTCCTGTCAACAACCAAATAATTAAACATATTATTAGGTCTATAGAAGAAGAGTTGTAATTAAAAAAAATGGCATTGACTGTGATGATAATGTTAATTTGAAAATCTGATTTTGTTATTTTTTTCATCTATACATATATACATCTACTCCTAGGTCTAAGTATATTTTACCTTCTTGTGAAATAACACTAAATTAAAAAAAAAAACCCCGACACAAAACCGTTACTTGATCCTTTCAACAACTAGAAAAGAGCTGATAATCTTCAAATAGCTGAAGATATTTTCTTGGATCATAGCTAAAACACTCTCGATTGTGACACCTTGCAAACAAAAACAACTAGATCAAAATCGACGCATCCGTTTAGGAGCTACGATGCCACAGACAGACAGACACACACGTCAAACTTATAAAACCTCTCTCACAGAATACCAAATAGTAGCCTCTCTTTTTCGTCGGGGGTTAAAAAAAATAGGTTAAAGAAAATACTGAAGGTCTTATTTATAGGTTAAATTTCAGCAATTGTTTGTAGCTTTTCGTATTGTCAAGTTGCTAGTTTTTTTTCCAATAGGATGAGTTAAAGACGACAAAACTATGTTTATAAAATAAAAGGCAGTTAAACATGAGTGGTCGGTCACTGGTTAGCTAGATACGAATAAAGATTTATACGTAGATGGTCAACGCGCTGTAATGAGGGATTTTCATTTTGACAGTTCTAAAAACAAAAAAAGGTTTCATTATGGTAATAAGAGATGGCGCTGCACTAACTCTTACGTCAAATAAAATAGACGTGCTTGAAGGTAGGAAAATAAGTCACAAAATATAGTCGCAAAAAGGTCACTGGTAAAACGAATAAAAAATTTAAACGCAACTCAGCACGCAAAAACACTAAACGAAATTAAAATACAATAAAATGCGTGATATGATTGACGTGACAACAACAGTGCTGCCAGTTTTTTATCTGCCCAGATTGGTTTGACAAGCTCGCTTTTGACATTTCATACGACATGCACGCCATCTATTTGAGTCAATAGAACCATTTTTTATTCTTAAATGCCATCTTGGAAATTCCTCATTGTTATAATTAAAGAGTCTATTGTATTGTTAGGTGCATTATTGCTCCAAAGTTTTTTCAGAAGGTGAAGAGGTCGAAAAACATCTTTAAATTGAAACTTATTTATAAGTATCTATTTTCGACTCCAGTATCAAATTTAGGAGGCTAATCCGCTAAAATAAGATCAAAGGCTCGCTTTTGAGAGCTCGTCCAAAATATCGCGTTCCAAAAATAATTTAATTGCATACTTTAGGAATAATAATGAAGTGTTTTGATTCGGTGAGAAGCCATCAAGCGTGGGTTAAAGAAACATTGCAAAGTTTTATTTATATCTGTCCAGTATTATTCACGTAAAGGTGTTTCAACTTGGAGTGTAGGTTTATGGTCTTCTTCACATTTAAGAGCCGCGCTCTTGTCGGTGGTATGGTACACAAAATAATTACTTAGCTGCCTTTCTTGTCCTGTCGCCTGCACGCGAGAGGACTTGATGAAGGCTACTGACGACGCTATTCGAGTGGCTGGTTTTTGGGCCGAGACTGTCTGAGTTTGCTGTCGACTCGAAAAGAAAAAGACGTGAAGTAACTAATATTAATCATTATAAACTTTGTACCATGTAAGTATGATTCCAGAAGAAAATCAATGTATTTATTTATATGTTTTTTTTTTCATCATCATAATTTTTCTTCATCAATTTTTCATTTTCATCATCATAATTATTGTATCTTTTGTTCTCTTTTTCTTTATTGTTGTGTTGTATTGTGTTTTGTCAAATAAATTATGTCTATGTCTATGTCTAATTTTATTTTAAACTACCTATCCGCTTAACGGCTTCGCCCGCATTAGGTTTATAAACCTTGTCCTGACAATAACGAAAACGATTAAAAAAATCAAATTCGGTGCAGCAGCCGTTTTGAAGTGGTACGCGTTTGTACATTTCTGGAATTTATTTTTACCAAGGACCGCAAGGCCGCAAACTCAGGTAGTCTCGACTCAAAAACCAGCTACAAGAATAGCATCGTCATTAGCCTTCATACTACCAACCCGCACTGTGCCAGCGTGGTCGACTAAGGCCTATTCACCCTGATTTTAGGGTAGGCTCGAGCCCATCGGTGGGGACACAGACGCAAAAGAGTAGCGTCTTTATTGAGCAGAGTGCGGGCCAGCCCCAACCGTGTCCTGACGTTCATTGCTGACAAGGCGGACTGTCCTATTTTAAAACACTGGGTGGGACTACTTATTAGATAGGCAATTGTTATTAGTAATTTTAATTTTGTAACTAACAGAAACACTAGCAATAATGGACTGTATGTTGTCTGAATAAATAAAATTTATTATTATTATTATTATATAAGTTGTTTACGATACTATATTCAGCTAATGAAATGAAATTATATGATTGATTTATTTGCGTTAAATAGGTACAAAAGGTGTTAATTCTAGTTCATAGTACAGTTTCTCTATTAAGTTATGTCTATTATACAGCATGCGGGTTGCGGCGCACGATCGGTCGCGGTGGAGGAGTATGCTGAGAGCCCTATGTCCCTAATTAGGGACTACAGGATATGATGATGATGATGATGATTATACAGCATGCAAATATTTAGTAATATCAAACAAATGTGAAATTAACATTTATTATTTACAATTTAGCACTTAATTTTCATTAAAAATCTTGTAAACTATAGTGGCATTTGATAAGCTAAAGTTTCACATACTAATACATAAACAATTTGTTCTGAACTTTCGTGCAGTTGTGATTCAATTTGCCTAGACCAGGCTTATCTAGTGGCTATCAAATCGAGTCTATTTGTCACAGTTCACGGAGCCTGAAAAGATTACCTACTTTAATTAGGGCGGAGTTAGGAAAAGATCCTCTATTCATTAACCCTAGCCGCTCTCGGGGCGAAAACTTTACATAGTTGGTAAACAAGTGTTTCAATGGACATATAATTAGGTTAATGGGGTTTGTAATGATGACTAATAAAATCTGATGATAAGATAAAAAGTCATAAGACTAAATGAATCCGTGGTCATTATTTATAGGGCTACGTCGCGTCTTAAAATAATCAAAAAACAAATATAAAGCACTAGCTTTCCGCCGCGGCTCTGCCCGCGTTACCAGTTTTTCCCGTGGGAATGAGGCATTTTCCCGCGATAAAAGGAAGCCTGTGTTACTCAGGGTGAATATAGCTTTCTAAAGGTGAAATAATTTTTGAAAACGGTTAACTACTTTTTGAGTTTATTCATTAAAACATACACACACACAAAAATATAAATCTTTCTTCTTTGTTAAATTAAGTATAATTATTATAGGTTATGCTGGCTGGTATAACAGAATGTCGACTTCCGAACTAAAGTTACTTCACAAGCGTGCAGGTTTCTTTACGATATATTTAGCAAAAAAGAAGCAAAAGCATATTTAGCAAAAAAAAAAAACAGTATATAAGCATAAGCAAGCTTATTTGATTTTTGTTTTCAAGCCCGGTTATTATTTATTTTACCTATAGAGCAATATTGCATTCTTAAATCGTGACAGATCTTAATTAAGGGCAATTCAACAATAGTGATACCAGAATTTGAACGGCCAGTTATAATGATGAAAGAGACTCGCCTCTTTTTACAAGACTGTAGCTGTTAGTCTTAACTACTAACAGCTACAGTATAAGACTAGAGACTAAAACGACTTAAAAGCTTAAGCGACTGCAGTCCTTTACAAAAGAACTGGCGCAAAGCATGTTAAATAATTGTAATTATAAATAAACATAATTGTAATTACAAAAAAATAAATAAAAATAAAGCAAGCAAGTACCTACTAGTTTCATCAACACACGCCTTACGACTCTCGACTCCCCAAGCAATGAGTCGCCAGTCTTTTAAGTCCTTTAAGCTGTTTAAGTAACGACTCAGTCTTTTTAGTTTAAAGACTCGACTAAGAAGGCTACTAAAGGTTGGGGACTAAAAGACTGAGTCAGTCGCAAGGCGTCAAAAATAAGGCGAGTCTTTATTAAAAGCCTTAAAAGTCTGAGTCTCTTTCATCACTAGCCAGTTACCAAACATACGTCAGAGTAGGGTAGAGTATATAACTCTAATAAAATATGTTCACAGCTTAATCAGTTAATAAATGTCCAACTTTACTGCTGAACAAACCATAAAAAAATAATATAAACGGCATAATATTTCATACTGAAAATGATTTGAAACGGCTATATCTGTAATAGCTTACGTTGGAAAGGGACAGAAATATTCATAAATCAGTAAAATTAGCCTATAGCGTGTCGGTAATGGACGGAACAATTTTATTCACCACTTGAATGAATATTGCAAATGTAACAGGCTGGTTGAAAACCTTTACATTATCGATCAATATACATTGCTGTGTTTTGGCTATTATCATACTAATATTATAAAGAGAAAACATTTGTATTTTTATGTGTGTGTGTGTGTGTGTGTGTGTGTGTGTGTAAGAGTGTATGTTTGTAATGAATAAACTCAAAAACTACTGAACCGATTTCAAAAATTCTTTCACCATTAGAAAGCTACATTCACCCTGAGTAACATAGGCTACCTTTTACCTCGGGAAAATGCCTCAATACCACGGGAAAAACTGTTAACGCGGGCGGAGCCGCAACGGAAAACTAGTTATTATTTCACAAAGTCGCTTGTCGCGGCGACAGACAGCACAGAAAATAACCCTAACCTACTTCCTATCCTACTATAATATATATTATAATATCATAAACGCGAAAGTTTGTGAGGATGTATAGATGTCTGTTACTCTTTCACGCAAAAACTACTGAATGGATTTTGATGAAACTTTACAATAACATAGATTATACATCAGAATAACGCATAGGCTACCTTTTACCGCGGGAAAACACCTCATTCCTACGGGAAAAACTGTTAACGCGGTCGGAGCCGAAGGGCGGAAAGCTAGTTACTTTACAAGTAACTATAGCTCACACGGTCAACGGTGTGAAGAGAATGGAATGATTTCATAGTTTCATACAAAATTCCTAGTAAAGTCATATACATTAAATGAACAAAGTCGCTTCCGGTCTATCTGTCACTATGTACGCTTAGATCTTTAAAACTACGCAATGAATTTTAATGCGGTTTTTAATAGATAGAGTAATTCAAGAAGAAAGATTATAATATCTTATACTCAATACTCAATAATTTTATTGCTTTCCATAGGTTTTACATAGGTGTTGTTACATATTTATAATCAGTAAAGATCATTTGAGTTTCTCTATGGATGGACCTTGTCAGGCACGCAATACAAGAGAGAGACACTACCCTTCATACTTAATTTTAATTTATAATCTTGTTCCTAGACACATATTAATTATACATTTTATTTTATTATTTGTAATGTATGTATATGTATATGCTTGTTTATCACCCACTTGTTTTACGTTTGTTTTGCTGGTATGATTATTTTTATGAGGTTGTTTGAAGTGTGTTTTGGTGGAGGCTATATTTACTGCAGTCTGCATTTAGGAATTCCTCTATTGAGTAGTAACAATCCCTTATTTTTAAAAGCTTTAGAAATTTCTTGTTATCAGACTCGTTTTTTATAGGGTCTGGCAGTTTGTTATAAATTTTTGTCGTCATGGTTAATATATAAATCTTACTAATATTATGAAGAGGAAATATTTGTATTATTGTGTGTGTATGTGTGTGTGTGTGTGTCGGAAAGCTAGCCGCGGCGGAAAGCTAGTGTATAATACATGCATAATATGCTTAGGGATAACTCACAATAACGTAAGAAGCCATTAGTTTATCTATAATTGTACCGCGGTACAAAATCGCTGGCTTCATGTAAAGCAGCAATGTACTTTAAAACAGTAGAAGCAGAAGCCAGCCCTTCTAAATGAATGAGTAGCGACCTTAACTGTGGTAACGCGATGTTTCCCTGCGGCCTAGACAGTCCTTACCGCATTTATTATAGAGTCCCAAATGGTAATTTCAAGTGGAATTAATTTATCTTGGCATTGACTTTAAACTCTCCTGCCTTAAATTGAAAGGATAATGGGTAATTTTGTTCGGGCCCCTGTACCCAAAAACAAAAATTACTGTAATATTATGAGATATGTCTGGTTTTGTAGCCCTAATGGAGTAGTTTGATTAACTCAAGACAGAATGTCTGAATTCAAATGGAGAAAAAAGATATGTTCATTAGAAAAACTGAATTTTCATTGTTATTTATTTATTTTTCCACGAATTCTTAATGCGCATTGATTTAAATCAGGGTGTGTTTTAGAAATAAGGTTTGTAGTTGAAATCAATGATATTAAAGTAAGTACTCCATACGGGCAATAAATACCGACATATTTAATAATGCTACAATTAACTTTGTGTCTGGGTACGCTCTTACCCATTCTCTTTTAAAACGCAGTGGATTTAGTACAGATTATTTATATAAGTATATATTTATTTATCTATATATGTATGCATATAAGTTGTAGACACCCATAGTACAGGCTCTGCTTAATTTAGGGTCAGATGGCCGTGTGTGATATGTCCCTATTCATATATTTATTTATTTAAATTATAGTTTCGGTGATAAGGTATAACTTTAGTAATAAATTTCTTAGAAAGGCTTGCTTTTCCTCAGTTCTCGGAAAACTGCTTCTAAATTTAGGTAGGTAACATAAATAAAACCTTCTAGGAAAATTAAATTAAAGTGACAATCCCCGGCTTACGGACTAGTTTTACAGCAAAATCAATAGAAGTAATGAACGTGACAAAAGAAATATAGAAACTCATTATACAGGTAAAAAGTTAGGTAATTAAGTAAATTGGTAGTATGTAATTACCTCTTCACGACTACCTCACTTACAGTAGCCAGCACGTGTGGCTGGACACTTTGAGTTTTGACCTTGAGAGCGCATTTATTCTATAGCAGCAGGGGTGGATTTCGTAATAAGAGTAGTCAGCCGCGCGTGCTGGCTTCTGTACATCAAAGTCGTCACGTACATTGAGAGGTCAAGAGCGGCTTATGAAGGGTTGGGGCTTTACCAAGCACGTGAAATAATAGTGGGCCCTGATATGATGATATAAAAATATCTCTATCTGTTTTGTTTCACATACCTACATAAGGCCAAACGGATCATGTTAAAAACCTCCAGGGCGATTGATGATATTGCTACGGTTTTTTTTTATTAATATGTGGTTACAATTACAAGCCTTTGTTTTCTTTCGCAGAAAAAAATAAATGATTAAAAACCATTGTAATATTCCAAAATAACTAGTTTATATAACACTTAACCCACAGTTGGAGCTAGTATAGGACAAGTCCTTTGACATCAAAACTATCGTCAACGCAAAAGTATTTTATTTCTCTAGAGCTAACGTATATCACACTGGATTACGTTAAGTAACTTCCGTATCCCTGTGTGATATGGTGTCAAAGTAACAGGTGAGGTAGTTCAGTTTCCGGCGCGGCGCCCGGGGGCGATAAAACTAGGGGCCACCGGATGACCGATACAACCCCCCGCCCCGCTGTAGCTTAAGGCTCAAACTGATGCTTTAGAATTCATCACTACATAGTATAAAACAAAGTCGCTTTCTCTGTCCCTATGTCCCTCCCTATGTCCCTCCCTTTGTACGCTTAAATCTTTAAAACTACGCAACGGATTTTGATGCGGTTTTTTTTAATAGATAGAGGGATTCAAGAGGAAGGTTTATATCTATAAGACATGCATAATATACTCAAAAATAACCCACAATAACCATTTTCCCGTGCGGAGCCGGGGCGGGTCGCTAGTTGTATAATATAGGTACTGCGCCTAATATTCTCCCGTTTAACATTTCTCCGTCATAAAAATGTGACGTAATTCAATGAAAGACATTAAATGAAATGTGACTTTGGCGTATTATATTTTGTAGGTTATTAATCAATGCGGATCCAGATTTATATATCACTGATTTTTATCGCTAAAATTTTTTATCACCTTAGAAGTTAATGAAAAGTAAAGTAGGTATTTATTTATGATGAGGTTTTCGGAATAAAAATTGAAAAGTCATCTGATATACTCTCTAACTAATGAGTACATTATTGAAACAGTTATCAAGTTAATTATAATTCAATTTGGATACAAATTAATACGACTAATTTCGGTGGGCAATTAACTAAATACAAATAAAGACCATATGTACACAGAGAGAACGTACTTAGCTAATCCTATCCAAATGAAAAGCGTTCAGATTAAGATAGAAGTTGAACAGACATAAATATCGTAGAATTTTCACAAAATTATTCAAGATAAATTTCACTAGACCGTGTAAATATTGCTTGGAATCATTCATCTGTAAAAAGGACTTCCATTTATAATAATCTTTTTTACACTTACAGGCAGCGGGTTTTGCTGAGCTCATCCCCTTAACTTCGGATTACGGAGCCGCCTATTTCAGTTATACCTTATACATTTACCGGACGAGGGAAGCGTTCCAATATTACGTTATGTCTTGCTGTAATATTATGAACTGGACGGACACGTTTACTATATTGACACCAGGGAACGAAACCGATAAAAACCGAAAAAAATACCTGTTAATATCGTTAGAAAAACCTATAAAAACCGATATAATTCCGTTCTTTATCAACAACCGGGTAACCAGAATGATTTTGGTTTGTTTCATTAAGTTGCATCTATTACCGGTTAATTGGGGAACGGAATTATATCGGTTTTTCGAAAGATATTTAACAGGTATTTCAAAACCGGTTTCGATCCCTGATTGACACTGGCGGAAACTACACATCACGCTCTAATCATAAAAAGTTAGATATTTACGCTTTTCAATTTAGTTTTTAGAGATGTCAAACTTCAATTTGTCGCGTCCGAAGATTTTATAAGTATAAGAGCAAAGAACTCGCGCTGCTATAGTACTATAGTACTTATAACATCCTTGGTCGCGTCAATCCAAAGATCTGTAAACCCAGTGGCGGATTTACCCTAAGTCCCAGTAGGCCCAGGCCTAGGGCGGCCAGATATGAAGGGCGGCAAATCGTGCCTAAAATAATATCACTGATGATAACAAGAAATAACTCAAATGCAAAGTAGCTTAATATATTAAAGGCTCGCGTACCTTATGATTATGATCTTCCTAAATTACAATTTTTACGTATCCAAGTATAAATCATTTCGTACTTATAAAATACTATGTTTAGTTTAATATAGTAATCTAGGAAGATTACCTGTTACTACGCGCGTGACAGCTATGCTCGTACGGTAGCTTTTAGTTAGCGTTTACCAATTTTCTGAATCAATTAATTGGGCCAGATGGGTTTTGAGAAAGGGGCGGCACATGGTCCGGGGCTTAGAGCGGCTAGGACTGCAAATCTGCTACAATGTAGGTAAACCTCCAAAGCGAAGAGCAACTTTTTCCCACCTTCCCGGATACCATTCATTTAAAACGCGATCAGTTAACCTCCCATCCATGGTCCAAGAAAACAAGGTCTAACCGTTAGACCACGTGACTGACACAAGCCTACGTTATTTTGCGCTGTTCATCCTTGTCTATTATATTAACACGCATTCGACAAGGATGAACAGCGCAAGATGACGTAGGTTTGTGTCAGTCACGTGGTCTAATGGTTAGAACTTGTTTTCTTAGACCATGCTCCCATCTTATTCCGTTCCCTGCTTATCCACAAAATAGTGGGAAATAAAGTGGGCAGTTGGTAAATTGGGAAAAAAAACGGTGAGCCATATTTGGGATTGGGAACTGGGAAGTTGTCTGTTTAGGATAGTTGTCCAAATGAGGAAGGTCCAAAAAAGGGTACATTTTCATACATTTTTAAACTACATAAATATATTTTTGAAAACGTTTTCCCTTGTATATTTTTAATAAAATGAATGTAAAGGCTGTGTCTCCGGGTCCGGTATAATTTATCAACCGGCCCTCGCCGTCCGGCGCCGGATTACAGCCGGATTATGCGGCTCTGATTTGGACGCAGTATAAACCGGGTTGACGTAAATGACAGGCGATGTTTCAACCTTGATCAGGTAACCCTTTCCGGAGGACATTTTTATTAAGCACAACCCTATTTGCGTGACAGATATTGGTTTTTGTTGCTCCCGAGTTTTATCATTTCTGTTTCTTTTATACCTACTCTGTGTCTTTGTGGTTTTTTATATTGTATTGTTTTTGTAATTTATTGTTATTTATTGTTTCGGTAATATGTAATCTTACTTTTTGTTAGTTACACAGGAGAGAGGGGCCTTCCATTTCCTTTGATTATGAACCTTCTTGTACTCACAATAAGAGGTTAGTCAGATCCTAGGACGGGAACCAAATTGGTGCAATGGCTTAGGGCTTAGGCATGTATTTAAAACTTCATTAAAAAGAAAAATATTACCAAGTATATGTACAACCCCCGGTACACTAAAACAGGAACCTAAGTGAACTCTAAATTGCTTAGCCGAGATGCTAAATAATTCATTTTCACCTGGCTCGGCGTACAGTAGACAGCAGGGTCAGTTACCCATTGCCTGCTTTATAGCGAACGAACTTATAGCTGGTAGACCAACTCGCAATGGGCTAGAATGGTCGAATAAGGTCTATTCAGCCTGATTCAGAGTAGGCTTGAGGTCCTAAATGAGGACAATATAGGCTGTTAATAGTACAGTCTTATAGCTGAATGAAATATAAAATCAATTAGTTAGAAAATTACGAGAATTGAATAAGAGAATAGTCCATATTACCAAAAATGAATCGTTAAAATTGAAATATAAAAAAGAGTTTATTTCAGACCTATATAAATATTGTATTAGTATGCGTAACAGTTCACAAGGGTGAAAAAAAGAGACACTATTAGCACGGGTTTTCCAACCTCTTTGGTAGTTAACATGTTACGCTTGATGTGCTTTTGACTGTACAACGAAATTACCCGGTACCACTGACAGAGTGTGTGGTTTTACCTCGATGTGAAAAAAAGGTTGTTGGATGTCTGAATAGGTCTGAAGATAGCTCTTGTAAGGGGCCATTTTGAACTTTTTTCAGGATGGAAGCTGAAATTAAAGTGGGACACGTAGTAAGAGACGGAGATGAAATGGTTTTGAGAGGAATTCATGAAAAAGGAAATTGAAAGTAAAAAAAAAAAATGAGCAACTAACTGTCTGCTCTGTGCTGTTTTTTTTTTAATTTTCCCGTAGGGATACAATCTTTTACTACTGTTAATACAGTGCCCCTGTTGTTAATACAGTGCTTTATCTACATATTTACAGATGAGATTAAACTTTGCGTGCTTTTGACTGGACGAGCAGAAAGCTCTTTTCGTTATAATTCTTTTATACGTAGAAGGTGAACCAAAGGCATGACATATCGTATATTTTCAGAAACAAGTTGTTTAATATTAATAGAGATCCGTCAAAGCCTAGTTATGTAAGAGAACTGCCCACACAACCTTTATCAATAGCCAGAAAAGAGACCTGGCACATTGCGTGATGCCTTTCCCAGCTCAGTGTTAATATTTAAAAAGATAGGCCTCGTATTAGCTTTGGAACATTATTGTCTGTGGTGTAGAGTAGATATAGTTACTTATTTGCTAATCGATAATACAATTTATACGTTTAAGTACTTAATTAGATATTATTTTTCGTAGTAGTAGAGGCAATTTACTTAGTGCGAGTGTCCAGCCGAATGTGCTGTACTGTGTACATAATAATATTATATCGTTTCAACGTTTTACCATTACGGATGGTTTCCCAGTGTAAAATGTATCATTCATTAATCGCATCGCTTTTATCTACACTTTTTCCATACCTAAAGGTTGCCTGGTAGAAATTGCTACTTTAGCAATAAGGCCGCCTTTTGACTCTTCTGTTTTGTTCTGTATTGTTTTCTGTATGCTGTGTCTTTTGTGAATAAAGTATATTGTATTGTATTGTATTGTATTAATCTTATACAAGCAGATTTTACATATTTACAGTAAATAAAAAGACTGAAATATCAATTAGATTTAATATCGCTACTAACCTACGCGAAATCCTAATAATTTAATTGCTCTTCAATAGACTCTGTATTCTGATCTATCAGAAGGCTTACTACGTAAGGCGCGAGCAGTTCGAGAAGCTGCCAAACGCGACATAATGACATTAGAACCATAGTAAATCTGTCATTATGTCGCGTTTGACTGCTTTTCGAGCTTTTCGCGCCTTACGTAGTAAGCCTACTGAGCCAGGTCGACTGCCTAGAATACTTAAGTGTATTCCCGTTCGCTCCTTGACTAATGACGTCATTGATTTTTTTATAAATCTAATAATTATGAATTAAAATCAACATGCCATGAGATTCCCAGCTTAGAATTTTACCACCCAACTTTGTAGGTGTCATACAAGGTGACTCTGACTAGAGATCTAAAAAATGTGTACCAACAAAAACTGCGAACCGCACAGATGAAGACGTCAAACGTGATTATGGCAACACCTCTGAAAAGAGAGACCTTAGTCTAGTGGTCTAGCCACAGACAAAACCGGTATTCTAGCAATGGATGGACCAAGGATGGTACTACCGTTAGTACTTATAACATACAAGACAAAGACAAAATACAGATAGGTACACACTTTGCAGTAGCGTTATTTTTTTTATATGTACATATACCCTATTATATTGACTCTATTTCAATTCTATTTTAATATTTCAGGGGCGAAATAGGAATCACCGCATACTTCAACATTATTGAGCGTAGTTCAAAATAGCCGAATACGAACTGACAGGTTTACATTTAAGTACTTTAAAAGGTTAAATATGAACCGAAAAGTAGTACGCTTTTAGTAACAGTGACAGAATGGGGTCACTCGGGCTGGGGAACGGTATTTTCGCGAAAAAGTAACACATTTAGTATTTCTAGACTGTATTTTAGTGCATTGCGGCTTTCGGATACACGTTCACACTTTACAAAGAATCGGAATTAATGTTTTAAAGTTTTAAACCATTTTAAACAGCTGGTTTCACTTATATTTTTTGTGGATATTTCTAAGTTACACTATTTGCTATGCTAAGCTATCACTTACAATTTGTATAAAATCTGTTTATTTTTTTTATTGTGTCATAATTACGAATAAAACTCAGTCCAATAAAAAAAGAGTAGCTTGGTTTTCTTGAGCTCCATTGTAATCTACTTAGAAAGCTGTACATAATGCTTAATTTGTCACTATAATGGCATAAATAATGCTGATTCCGTGCTTCGGAAGGCACGTAAAGTTTTGCCGGCTTCTATCTACAGATATAGTTGTTATGCGAGGCATGTCTTGTGCCTTAGGCTCAATACGCATTAGACGGCTAGCCGCAAGGCGTGACTGCGCGGTTAACCGCAGGAGGCGGGTTATCCGCGCGGCGCCTAGCCGTCAGTAGGGACCGGAGCAACCGCAGCGGTTGGGCGGTAGCCGCATCACAGTAGTTTTTCATACATATTATTGATTATGGCTAACCGCGCGGCTGCCCGCCTTGCGGCTAACCGCTTAGTACGTGGAGAGCCTTAGGCAGCTCAATAATTCTTCTAACACCAGTATTTGTGTGAGGTAGGTTAGGTTATTTTATTTTATTTATTTTAAGCAAGCAAGTAACCATAAATTAAAATAAAATAAAAATATAAGAAAGATGGTTTTATATAAAAATAAAACCATCTTTCTTAATACTTAGAAACCTACAAATAGGTAATTTATTACCACAAACAAAGGCATAATTTATGTATGTAGATAGAACTTGTTGCTATGAAATTTGTATCATTCCCAGTTTAGAACACTAATTTACTAATGGCGTTCTGTTGCCGACTATTTGATTCATCCATCTCTACTCGTATTATTGTGAAACTATCAGGTACACTAATATTGATGATGTAATATTAACAATCGATCAGATTATAACTATCTGTCTATTTATAAATACCAAGAATCTGACTATAACGGAAACTGACGGCCTAGTTGGTAGTACGTCTGCCTACGAAGCACAAGGTCGCGGGTTCGAATCCCGCCCAGGGCAAACATTCGTGTGATGAGGACTTGTGTTTGCCTTGTGTCTGGATGTTGTATATTTATATGTATGTATATCAGCTGTCTGACACCCATAAGTACAGGCTCTGCCTAGTTTGGGGTGATCAGATAGAGATGTCCCACATATTTATTATTATTATTATCTACGGCGCCGAATGGATAACGAAGGCGATTTAAAAAGTAAAGTTTTATTTCAATTTAAAACCTATATTTAAACTAAGAAAGGACACTAGATATATTCTTGTTAAATTTAATTACTTTTTATAATCTTTACAAAGTCTCCAAAGTAAACTTATTAAAGCGTTAATCACTCCTATAAAAGGCGGCGGCGGCGGCGTACCAGACCTCATCAACTCTCGTCAAATTAACTATCGAAGTAGTACCAGCCAAATTCAGCCAATACACTGAACTTTCACTCAAGGTCAGCAGTTCACGATAAAAACCACTCAAGAGAACATAAAGTAGACCCGATCCGAAATAAATGCGCAGGTGTAGTAGACGTTCATTTTATTAGCTTTTGACGTCAAACCGATCACTGAGAAAATAATAATACGAAAATTGAAAACACTTTACGCGTAATTCAACTCCATTTATTATCTTTGTCTCCGAGAATGACAAGAAATAAAATAAAATGGTATTAGTTACTATGTTCCCATCAAATGGCTCGTGTCTATCAAGGTAAGAGGATATTTCCCCATAAGGTAGACTGACAGATTTATCATCATCACCATCATCATTATCATCATGATGATATGGCAAGATCGTCCTGCAGTGGACTGCTACAGATAAAAGTAAGTAAGCAAGTAACACTTTATTGCAAACACACAAAGAAACACATCAATTAACTTAAAAACTAGAATATGCGCAAAGGCGGTCTTATCGCTGTAAGCGATCTCTTCCAGACAACCACAAAAAAGAAATAAATAATGATCATTAATTTATTCATACTTAAGTTACTTTTACATTAGTAAATAATTCTCAAGATAAATGAGTAGGTAAATATACCTCCTAAAATGGATATTAAAGAGGCGTTTTAAGTCAATTAAAATTAAATTTCAGTAGAATTACCTAAATAAATGTCTAGACAAATGCATGTTAAAGGGCGAAGGTACTTAAACTTTACTTTCAGAAAAGTAAATTGAGAACTTTAAAGTTATCGATAAGTTTGAACACTTTTTAAAATTGTAATTATTATCAGTTTGACTGAAATAGCTTTCAGGTAATATTTTTTGGAGAATTTATAGATTTTTAGTACTTAATCTATGAACCAACTACCTAAAAATACGTTCTCATTATGGTCTAAGAAAACAAGGTCTAACACTCTAACCACGTGACTGACACAAGCCTACGTCATTTCTACGTCATTTTGCCTGTTCATCATTGTCGAATGCGTGTAATAGACAAGGATAAATATCGCAAAATGACGTAGGCTTGTGTGTTCTCATTATCTATATTTTATACTACGGCACAGCAAAAGAAAAGCATTCTTGTTGGCAGGTAACATTAGACTCACGGTAGCTCTTGGTAAAACACAAATAAATGTTTTTATTACTGCAGTTTTTTCCTAAACAAAAATAATAATAATAGGTGTGCCAAGGTGAAACCTTTAAATATGAGAAAGTGGAAACTTTACTTGAGAATCTACATTTACATATTGGAAAACCTTCTAAAGTTCGTGCTTTGAGAAGAAGTCTCGCAAACGAAATCTTATTAAGACTTAGGTACAGTTAAGAGCAGACAAAGCTGTGAATGCGAATCTTAATTATCTTATTTATTTCTCACAAAAACAACCCAGTGTCAATTAAACCTATATTTAAAGGCATAGTTTACTGCCTTGATGCTTTAGTATTTTTTTAAATCTCACTTTCCTCCAAATGAAGAAGAAAGACAGGTATCGGCGCAAAGTCCAAAGTGTTCATCTTGGTCCGCTCTCGAGCGTACTTCGCCTCCCAACGCTTTGTGAACAAGCCCGTCCTAATGTTATCTTTATATTATGGAAGAATAATTTCACACCCCTGTTGTGAACAGATCACAGGGTGGTGGCAAAATTATTTGAATAATATATACAGGATGTAACAAGTTACATTAATATTAAACATGTGAAAGTATGGATGCTTTATTAGTCTATCGGTTACTAGCGACCCGCCCAGGCTTCGCACAGGAAAATGGTTACTGTGGGTTATCCCTAAGTATATTATGCATGTATTATACATATAAACCATCCTCTTGAATCACTCTATCTATTAAAAGAATCCGCTTTAAAATCCGTTGCGTAGTTTTAAAAATTTAAGCATATATAGGGATATAGGGACAGAGAAAGCGAATTTGTGTTATACTATGTAGTGATGTTTTCATGCTGAAATATCTGGTTGAAAGCGGCAGCGTGAGTTTGTGTTTACTGTAGCAGTTGAATAGATTACGATGAAAAATAGCAAGTATATGGGATGCTTCATGACAAAGGGCATAGTTACTTTTCACTATAAGAAAATGCCTCCTATTACCATAGTAGAGATTCGTTAATAATATTAGAAATCTATGTGCATACGTTGTTATTATTATGTTACGCCTGTATTATTTCACTTAGCACAAAGCTAAAAAAGATAGTGCATTAAAAAAAAGAATAGGTTTTTTCTATCAGTGTCGAAGAAAGAATGAAATTGGCGGCTGGCGGCTGATGTCGCTTGGCAAAAATGTGAAATTGGATCAAGAAATTTGTCAGCTTTGTGGTGCATAAACTCATGTCATGATCATACCTTGTAATAAAAAAATGGTGAGCTGTCACGGGACGCCCGGCTGATGTGTAACATTGAAAGTAAAGTTAGTTTGTGATTTCTTCAATTGGTTTTACAGGTATCTGCTAGATGGCGTAGTACAGGATATATCATCATACGAATATGCACTTTATTAGTGGTACTCAGAGAATAGTTTTCTTTAGTAAATATAGCGTGGCGACCGACGCCCACTCGCCACGGTCCGCTTGTCACGGTCGCCACACCAATAATCAGTTTTACCATGGTTTTACCCCTAGAATGCAGGTGAAAATTGAAAAACCAAATAATTAGAAAGACTTTTATAATCCTAAGACACGTGACTATAAACACTTCACTTTACAGTCAATATTTTATTATGAAATGTCCACTTGTTATTATCTAAAACATAAAGAGATTTTATATAATTATTTACAGAAATAAGAGGGCGCTGTAATCAAATTACACTAATTAAACGTAACGTCATGTAGCCATAACCAGTGGACGATCAAGAGGATTCCAACGACACCTCATTTGTCCAAATATGATACCCTTAGAGAATAGAAATTTTTCTATTTATACTCTAAGATGATACATAACTAGTAGTTTAGAAGTTAAGAGGAAACAGATGAACATCCATACCCACATACATACATACAGGTCAAAATGATTATCCTCCTTTTTGCTTCGCCGTAGGAGTAGACCAGAAAACATAAAATAACTCTGGTGGGATTTGAATTAGCGCTCAAATAAAGCAATATTCATAACAACTACGCCACTGCAGCTACAACTTCTGCGTGTGTATAAATAACTAAGTAATTGGAATTTGGTTATTACTCCACGAGGGATAAAGACCTAGAAACTACAGTAGGAACTTTTGGAAACTTGAGCGGGAATATGCGCGGCATACGAAACAGGAAGTTTGTTCCTGTTATTCCTACTTTCTACTTATTAAAGTAAGTTAAAGTTTGTTAGTTATGCCTTAGGGTTTCCGGGTTAGAATTGGACAGAACCAGGAAACTCGGGGAAAAGTCAGGGCAGTAACGTTCATCTTCTTCTTCTATACTATAATAAAACTGAAAAATCGGCGTGTCTGTACATTGATTTGTTTAAAAAAAAAGATTGTTGGTGATAAAGGGAGTGTAGCTGAACACAAATAAACAAGTTTTGAAAAAAAACTCTGTCTGTCTGTCCGTTTGTACACGCTAATCTCTGGAACTACGATTTTAATGAAACTTTACAGTAATATAGCATATTATACATCAGAATAACACATAGAATACTTTTTACCGCGGAAAAATACTTCTTTCCCACGGGAAATCCTGTTAACGCGGACGGAGCTGGGGGTAGAAAGCTATTCTGAAATAATATAAAAAGGGCGATGCTCATGAAGAGAAGAAGCGTATTCAAATAATATTGTTTATAGTCTACGCAATAGGCTATGTCCTAAAAGTAGCTAGCTGATATTCTTTATCATTGAAACCTTCGAACGAAGTCTTCAAATATAATAAGATTGTTTAAATTACTCAAAACCTGACTCAAGTTTTATTTGGTGAGCTATTTCACAGTTTTTCATTTTATTCCAAGAAAATTTCAATGTGTTACAAAGTTAGTTCGACTCTGCTGTGCTAAAAATCAATACGTAATGAACTTTACAAATCGTAAAATCGATACCGTTGGATGTAACTGAATAAATTATTACAAGAACCCTCGGTTGTGGATTTACATTTTCTTGTGTAATGGAAAAAGTATAAGGTATCAATAACTTACATTAATAATAACCTACTTAATTATTAGGTAGGTCAATATAAATCAAGAGTACCTATCAGTATCACAGTCATGATGTGTTATATTGGATATACCTTGATAAAGTAGTTTTATTATTACTATTGCACACTGCACGGTGTACAGCTTTCCGTAGGAATGAGATATTTTCCCGTGGTAAAAAGTACCAAGATGTTGACTGGGGATATCAGGTACCACCATGCAAATTTTCATTTAAATTGGTTCAATAGTTTCGGAGATTAGCACGTACAAACAGACAAACCGAAAATCAGAAACAAAAAAAAACTGGATTATGTTCTATATCACTTCTTACATCCCCCTGACTCAGTTTTAAGTTTTTTTTTTCTATGTAAAGATTTTCGACCTTACGGTTTTATTGTATAGATGTGTGTGTATGTCTGTATTACATTCTATGTTTATGTTACGTGTCGCAACGTGTGATAAATAAATATTTTTCTTTCTTTCTTCTATCACATAGATATATCAACCGTTTCGTTTAGCGTATGACCTAGAATATTTCTCTAGTAAACGAGCATGTTCTTAACCTCTATAAATTCTATTGCTCCACATTACACTCAAGTTCAAAGTCACGTTTGCCTAAATATGAGGCCCCATTTCGCAGGGCCCCCCGCAATAGGGCTCTCCGGCGTGTACTCGGAGGATAAATGGGCCGGCTCAAGGTTAGGGTCGCCAGAGACGGATTAAGCGACGCAAAAACAAGCCTAACAAAAAGTGAAGGTTTTGACAGAACAGATAAAATGCAAATATAAGTTTTTGCTGTAACAGATGTGAGCTAAGTAATGTGGATTTGAATTTCAGTACTCTTTTTTTATTTCGGTAACGTTATATGTTTTTTTTGTACGAAATTTTAAACTTACTTTCGCGATTCCTAGATATTTTAGACCGTATTTTAAGATGTAAGGTATAGTAGTTGTCGTACAGGCGATAAGCTGGCAATAAGTTACTAAAAAACATAAAGAACAGCATATCTTAATTAAGATGCATATCGAAGCTTCATCTAAACACTTTACTAAAGGTAGGTTTAGTTTCGGCGCCCTGTAAGCTAATTAAAACTCTGCTCAAGCCGTTAGGGAACAGAGCGTGTCTTTATGTATGTATGTACGTTTAGAAGTTTGTGGTGAAATGCTGTAGGTCGGCAAATCAAAGACGTTCGTACTTTATGCGCTCCGATTATTGAGTTACACATAAAAATAGACAATATAATGGAATAAAAATAATAAATCCATTTATTTCAGGCAATATTTACATATACATGTTGAATAAGTAAACAGAGGCCCATATAATGCTTACTCTGCTAAACATACAGTACTTACTATTATATCATACCACAAGTTCTTAAAGACGAAAAATATTTATTTGCTAATTAACAAATAGCCTTAATGCCTCCCTGTGCAGGATTGTGATTGATGAGTTGTTCGTAACGTTGCGTGTGTGAGACATGACGCAGGGCTTCGTAAAAGGAAAAGGTGGATACCATTACGTATGTTGTATGTATGTTATATGTACATTTATATACCTCTATACGAGTATCATCACCTGGCTGAGAAAACCTACTAAATGCTTTCAAAAAATATTTTACAGGAGACACAAAAAACTACTACTGAAAAAAAAGTATGATAGGTAAATAATAATTCTGTAGTTTTTTACTTACTATATGATTATCTTTAGAGCTTTAAAATAAATGCGTAAATTTTATAGTGCAAATACTGCGCGCTTTTTGTCCAGTTTGTAAAAAAGATAGCTCCAGCACAGATAGTTGAAGGGAGAAAGACTAAGGCCACTTTTTACTGAGGGAAAATATCTCATTCCCTCGGGAAAAGACGAAAAACAACGCAGGCGTAGCCACGGGCTGACAGCTAGAACTTTATATAGTAACCATATATTCTCAGAATTTTATTATTTGTCTACTATTTTAGACTAAATGTGTGAGTTTGTGGAAAGTCGATTATTCAAGCATATTATTAACTTTAATAACTTCTTGACAAACATGCTGTTCTTGTATTGTACGTAGTACATGCATGGCAATATATCTAAAGATAAATGAAATTCGTGAAACCTTTTCGTTGCAGTTTTATTAAATTGTAGTTGTTTGTTATTATTGTTTGATGTTAATTATATTATGATATGACATTATGATTTGTGTACAATAACATATTTTTTTATCAAAAGACGTCCACTCCTGGTCATAGGCCTGAAGATCTCCACAACGATTGGTCATTGTCCAGCAGTGGAAGTCTTTTGGCTGAACAAATGATGATAAATCTCTTTAAATTTAATTTTGAAGTAACTAGCAATAAAATACTTAATGTTCCAATATTTTTGATTACACTATTAAATATTTGTGTAAATTAAAAGGCAATTTCGTATCAGATTGTTATAAAGAGCCAATGTGAATGGCTTCAGTCAGTTTTTTCGTTCAACTCGTTAAGCTAATGGCTTTGGAACGATGGTCGCGGGTTCGACGCCGGCCATTAACGCTGACACGTGACCCGATACAGTTTGTTTTTAGTGGCGACGACTGCTAACGACTGCTATTATGAAGTGTTGGAAATGTATGGTTTTCAACCCTTGACCATTAAACAGCACTTTGTGCAATTTGAAATCGTTTTGATGCAAATTAGAAAAGATTTCGAGAATATTCTTAGATTTTCGTGCTTGTTAATTACACTGACAAACATTACTATGACATATTTATTGTACACAAATCATAATGTCATAATATAATATAACATCAAACAATAATAACAAACAACTACAATACTAACTATAACAAGGTTTCCACCAGGACTCTTTAATAAAACTTCAACGAAAAGGTTTCACGAATTTCATTTATCATACTGATATTACGGGGTATCTTCGTGATTTCAAATTTCATTTCATTTCAATTTGACCATTATCGGTGTGACCTGTTAACCTCACACTGTTGACCTGACCTGAAATATCGGTAAGATAAATACAAAATTTATTCGTGGAGTACCCATAAAAATGCCTATTAGTGTAAATTTAGAGCATTGGAAAAGAATTATTAGGTGAGATATTTTTTTACACTCTTTCTGAGTTAACCAATTTGAAGTTCATCACCTTTAGGACTTACAGGACAGGTAAATTAAGGACTTAAAAGACAAAAATATACTAAAGAAATAGTTTCAAATCAGACTTCACACAATCACTATATCATTGCTAAAATTGTCATTTTCGCGGTTTGTCTAGCTACTAAGTTGCAGAAAGCTCTCCAATGTCATAAGTACTACGTTACGGTTGTACTTATAACTTCCTTGCTAACTACATTATTTCAACACTAACTTGACAAATAAAATGCATAACAGCGTCAATTAAAAACTGCTACAGTAACTCGTAGTAAACTCTACGAGCCGTAGACGACAGCTACGGCGTAGCGAGTTCAGTCATGTAATGTTTTGTTTTGAAGTGGGTAATTCTTTGTTCGCGTATCATATGGCAGCCATTTTGTTAGGTTTATTTGTCTGTTGTGTCATTTGCAGGAATATGCGGAATTGAACCAACCACTACAATGGTGGACTAGATTTTTAAAGTTGTGACCCGTATGTTATATTATGATGTATTTAAGGGTAATTTCCTTGTTGTAATTTTATTTAACTATTTACTTGCTAGAGGGCTTTTATATTGGCTCTTTGAATATCTTTTCCTGTTCGCATTTATATAACAGGTCTAGGTCGTATAAGCGACTAAGGAATCAGGCTTTTAGTATCGCAAAGGCTAGGCGACTAGCACTTGTCAACAGATTAGTATCTAGGACTAGCAAGCAGACAATAGATAAGAGTCTAGGATAGGTGCTTTGATTACAAATAGGTATCGGCGTATCTTCGTTTGAGGTAGCCAATCTGAATTTTAACGATTTTTGGTTAAACATGGTTTTTTATTTTAATACTTAAGAGAAAATTTAATGAGCTTGCCGCGATTATGGTCAGTGCCGAAATATCGGGACCACCGTTAAATAATGACAGCGAAAATTTAAAATAATTGTCTTAATAAATATTCTTTGTGATCAAATTTAATCTATGCCTCATTAAAAAAGAATATTCCTATGGCGCGAAAGCATCTAAAAATAACGTGAGAGATGCGAACTAATTTTAATCACAACAAAAAAATCTTTAAAAACAGATTTCATTAAAACCATTACGGGCGCTTTGTGCAATTTATTTCAGGCATCGTTTGTTAATTATCGTTCTTTGTTTGGCTAGACGAGGATCGACGTAAGGGCACGCTGATATCACAGGTCATAATTAGAAACCCGACAGTGACGGATTACGCCCCGAGGGACTCAAAGAATATATATTGGAGAAAAATTTTGGTAAAAAACATTCTGAATTAGAGGGATTAGACTAAAAAAGTTGGGTTTAGATAAGACGCTTTAAAATTATCACTCAGACTAAGTGTTCATCTGTTTTCAAACAATTTAAGAGTGTTTTCCCCAAATGCGACTGTAGAATTCCAGAAGATTTTTTTTATATAGATTGTTTACTACTTGTAATTTTACAGTACCTATACATTATTAACAGCAAATAATATATAGGTACAAAAAACAAATATGGATTTGTTCCAAATCAGTATTATTAAGTCCGTCGACCATGCTGGACCAGTGCGGGTTGGTCGACAATTATAAACGAACTAGGACAGCTTCTCATTCGGAAAATGTTGAGTTTATTTTATTTATTTTTTGACATTTCACACACGGCCATTATGAATGTCAGACAGCTGATATCATCATTATTTGCATGTAATTGTGAAACATAACATTTTTAGATCTTGATTATTATTTTCAATACAGTTTAATGCAGTAAATGTTTTCTTATTTCAGTTTAAATGAGATGGATGGAAACATTACCCTTTTCTGATACGGCCAAAGTTTCAACATTTTGTTTCAGACGTATTCTGCGTGGGAGTGAGATGTGCATACATAATTCATTGCTGTATAATGTGACAGGATCGGTGAGTGACGTCAGCGAAATCGATCTATACCTAGATATACATTCCTACCTAAATAATACGAGCGACTCAACAAGAAAGAAGACAGAGAGAAGAGAGATTTTTTTATATTTAATCAACACGAAAGTTCTATAACTATAAAATGTATATACTCGTATGATTCATTAATCATACATACATTTTATAGTTATAGAACTTTCGTTGATTAAAAATACATTACATTTATTATAAACAATAACTCGGAACTTAATGAAGTAGTTTATAATAAATTACATAAGAGTAATTTCGAATTTATTGTAGTAAATTTAAGTGATATTATTATGTTATTTAAGTCGCTTATTTATATATTTGTCTTAAAAAAATATTTTTAAAATATTGCTGTGCTTAAATAACATTATGTAATATGTAGACTGAGAAACGAATATTAAATGATAAGTGATATTAATAACTTGCAATACAAGAATGAAAACATAAAATAATAATATGTGCACCTCACACACGGCCATCGGACCCCAAACTGAGCCTGTACTATGGGTGTCAGACAGCTAATATACATACATATACCACCAGTTTTAGTCAGACCTTTAGTCAGACTTTCTCAGTTATTATAACATTGTTATAATGGGTTATATTAACAAAATAAACCTCTTAAACAATATACCTAAGAAAAGAGCATAGGGGCCGTCCATTAATCACGTGATCTTTTTTTTAGCATTTTTTAACCCCCCCTCCCCCTTGGTGATACATGGTGAGGTTTAAGACTACCCCCCACCCCCTACCCAACATCACGTGTATTTTTAGTACCTGCAAAGAATCTTAAAATTTTTAGAACATTATCTTTAAATACAGGTATAAACCCTTACCTACCCCTTTGGTTCGTTTTCGTATTTAGATTTCGTAATTTACTATGAAAGAGGAACCTTATTTTATTCTGAAATTAAGGACTATGATAAAAATGCCTAGACAGAAAGGTTGCAGGTTGTTTTTGATTGGAAAAAATAAATACACGTGATATTTTACCACACCCCCCCTCCCCCCTTGTGATATTTCGTGATTTTTGACAAACCCCTCCCCCCCCTTTGAAGCCTCACGTGATTAATGGACGGCCCCATACTTCCTTTCAACATAATGTGACACATTGCGATTATACAAAAGATTCATAAAGTGTCCCAGATACCAAAGGTATGCACGATGTATAGCAAGCAACGCGTGTCGTGACGTAAGCAACATCGATCCACAGCTCATATTATCGGCTGCTGGTGTCAGCCCACAGACTCTTGAAAACTTTCTAACCTCTAATATCTAGGAGATAAAGAAGGATTTTAAAAAGCTAATGATTCAAGACTAAATTTAGTTAGGTGCATCGGTATTAATTTGTGTTCTAGATTTAGATTTGTGTTCTAAGATTTAAAAAAAAATGCAGTTTTTTAAGTATGTTTTAGATTTAGATATGGCCAAAACCTACCATACAATTAAATATATATCTATACCTATGTATTTATTAATTATTTAGAGTTGCTATTTCTTTTGTGTAGTATCTACTGTTTTCAGTGAATGTTGTGTTTGGTTGTAAGTGGACTACAGATAGTGTATATTATTATGTTCCTGGTTTTCTATTGATGTTGTAAAATGTTACGTGTAACTAAATGTGTTCTTTTCAAAGGACTAAAAAAGGAGGTTATCATTTCGATGTGTTGCCACTGAGTATTTTGTTCTTTTTATATAATCATGCTCTGTTATTGTCAAATAAATCATGTTTTCTGTTTAGGTATTTCTACATACCTAAACAGTAAATATAGAAATAAGCTCGTTATCTCCTTATGTCCAAAGTGTAGACTCTCTATTCCGAATTGTATAAGTTTAGCTCGTAAAATTGGAACAACACGCAAAAAGTTTGCATTATTGTTATTTTTAAAATAAAATAGTAATATAATTGAAGTTTTTTACTTTGTAGTTCTCTCGGGTATTGTTAGATTTGAAAATTACTAGCCGAAACGAAACGCGTCATTCGCTCAAGTCCGGTGAAGCTTGATTGGTCGTACCTTTTCGACACAAGCATAGGTCAATAAAAAAAAAAGCGTCATTCGCTCTGACATTTTTGCCACCAAACATTACTTTGCGTATTCCCCGGACTCCATCTTTGAACTGAACCCGTTCAATTTATCCAGAAAACTAATCTTCCTGAATCTCCCTGGAATTGATTCTGTGAAGTTACAAGCTACTCTTCAGAAATTGAAAGGAGACATAACGAACTCACTAGTAAAATGCGCAATATCTTGAATCAATTTAAGTTTTTATTATACTAGTATTGTTACTGTATGTCTGTTACTTTTTCACGCTAGAAAAATAGAATTAAGTACCATGAGAATGTGTTCATACTAATATTAAAAAGGCAAAAATTTGTGAGTGTGTATGTTTGTTTCTTCTTCAAGTCTAAACAGCTGGAGCGATTTTAATAAAACTTGGTATGAAGTTAGCTAACACCCTAGATTTAATACATAGGTCACTTTTTACCGCGGGAAAATATCTCATTCCCGAGGGATAACCTGTTAACGCGGGCGGAGCCGCAGGGCGGAAGTTATAGATAAAGTCATAAAAAAAGAGAAAACTTATTATTTACCGTGGGAAAGGAGTTGAAAGGACGTTATTCCTATAACAAAGACAAAAGTGGTAGTATAGCAACAAGTCAGACCAAACGTTCAAAACATGGTTAACCACTTAATAAAGCACGTCAGCGCCCCAAACGAGCAGTGTACAGCGACCCTCGACTCGTGAGAGCTTGTCACGCCCACGCGATGGGACTCGAGCTCTGCCCGCCCCGCTACGGATGAGTAACGTGACAGCAAGGGCTCTTAGACTCTGTGCGCTAACAAGCGGGGAGCTGTGAGCTTAAACCTTTGTACTGGACTAGGGTCACATAAATATACTGGAAAATCTATATAATAAAACTGTAGAGATAATAAAGAGAAAGAGAAAAGCTATTGTCTGGTTGTCGTCCTCTAATTGTATATTTCGTTTGCACTCTTTGTTATATTAATACTAGTATTATAATAAAATTATAATATTTTTTAAGTGTATTTAAAAAAGAAGATTATACATAAGATGCGACACTGTGGCGAGTTTCTTCGGCGGGATGTTCACCACAGCAGCGCACATATTGCGCGAACCCGCCAGTTATATTCAAACTGATATATTGCATCGCCTGTTTTACTCGTAGATTGTTTGATCGAGACGAGAGAAAGAAACCTATGATAAATAAAAATGTTTGAAATTTAAATTGTAATAAATAACACAAATTAGATTTATTGACTAAATTATAAACTGTACCTAAAGGCCTAATTAAACTTTTAGAGAAGGAAGATATCCTAACGCCCTAAGGCTTTCACGGTTTTTGCCACTTTTCTTTATTTTTTATTTATTTTATTTTATTTTACAAAATAAGCCATTCATCTCTCAAATAGTTCTTAGAAAATCCTTTATATCGAGGATTAAAGTGGTCCCGTGAGTCACCTAAATTTTACGATATATTTTTCGTTTACAGAGATAAATTAGAATACACACCCATGTTATCCCTAGTCCACTCCCGTAGGAATATTGTTATTTATTTAAAGCAATCGGCGTACGGCTGTGTTGATGGTCAGCCATTCGTATCAATACTTCTTCGCTCCGAAAAGTTGCCTCTAAGCATTACCTATCTAAAAATAGATATTCGCTTGAATAAATTCATTTATTTCTGGAAATTTCCATATTACAACATTTTTAGATATAAAAAGAGATCCCGCCTATCTTACGTATATATAAATATTAAAGGGTGTTTGTTTATTATTCTTTATTTCTAAAAGAATGCTGTAGTCACAGAATTATTTAGCACTAGCTGTCCGCCCGCGGCTACGCCTGTGTTAGATTTAAATATATTTAGATTATTATTTATTTAATTTAAATAGAAAATAAGGAGGTTGGTTTATTATACCTGTCAGATGTACCGGAAGTTGGATTAAAAAATGTTACAATTGTTCTTTAAACCATGTGGTAAATTCTTTATAATTTTATATTAATTTATTTATATATTTTGGGAATTATTAAATACATTATTAATTGATTAATATTAATAAGATAGTTAACGATACTTTGTAGTACATTGTATTCGGCCAATGATAACAGCCAGCCAATCACGATAGTCTGCCAATCACGATAGCTCACCAATCGGATTTGGAGGGGTTTGGAGGGAGAGTTGCTTTAAAAGAGGTTGATCGATGGATCGGGTTTTTAGTATTGGAAAGTAATGGCAGTGTGATATCATCAGGCAAGTTAAGTACTATTTTATTAAGTTTGTTACATTGTTGTATATGTAAAATATAACATATAATATAATATGACAGTAGATCTTGGTACTAATTAATTTTGTAATTATATAATATTATTATTTTCGTGATAAATGTTTGCGAATAATTAATATTTGGAGTAATAAAATACTAATTAATTATATCAATTATCTTTCATTTTTCATTATTGTTTTTTCCTTTTTCTCACACCTGCATTGTTTTTTTACTTTTGCGTGCAGTTTCCCGTAGGAGTGGGATATTTTCCCGCAGTAAAAACTATCTAAAATGTTGACCTGGGATATAAGGTACCACCATGCAAAATTTCATTGAAATCGGTCTAGCAGATTAGTCCGTACAAATAGTTAAACAGAGAATCAAAAAGTTTGAAAAATATCTGGTTATGTTCTATAATATATCACTTCTTACATCCCCCTGACTCATTTTTTTCTATGAACAGATTTTCGCCCTTTACAGTTTTATTATATATATATATAGATGGCACTGTTTTTTATAACAGATAAATACCTAAATGGGAAAAGATACTACACTAACGCAAGCAAAAACGCGAATCAAAAATTTGTGTGTTAACTTACATAACATTTGAAAATTTTGATTAGGACACAAACAAAACCGAAATAATTGGTTGATCTGATGTAACAAAATTTTATTAAATAACGTCAGGTAATATGCCTCGAGTATTTTTCTCAAAGGAAAGTCGGAATATATTTGATCATCTAAAAATAGCATCATTATTCAATATCCTTCGCAGTTATTTTAGAAGTCAAGTTCAGTCTTAGGCCGATAAAATATTACGAGCTTTATTGCTTCTTTATGAAAAAGAGAATAATTGATTTTTCTTCATTTTGCGAGAGAAAGTAAACAATTTATAATAGGATAGACACGTTAAATTTTATGTTAGTAATGTACCGATAGGCATATGTATATATACTATGGCATAGGTACTTATTTTAAGCCGTTCCAAGCAGAGAATCTTAGAGTACATACAAATTAAAAAATGTGGGAGGCAAAATCTTTTTTTATATTCTAAGCAGAGAACCATAATAATATGGCCATGAGATTCTCCGCTTGGAATAAAACTAACCCAATTCTTTCTGTGGGCGACGACTTAGTACGAAGCGTAGCGTAGGCGTCTTCCATCTAGCTGTCATAGAGCGCAAATCCTATATACTTGTAGATATCCTGTACATCTGTTGATCGTTTCAATATACCTACGGGCTATGTGCTCGACTTTTAATCGCTTTTGAGTATATACTTGTTTTTTGTATGGATGCGTTGTTGTTACTCGTCAAAAAAATATTACTTGTGAGACTGTCCTCAGTTTGGTTAGGACATTGCAGGCTGAATCACCTGATTGTCCGAAAAGAAAGATGATTCCGTGCTTCGGGAGGCACGTAAAGCCGTTGGTCCTGGCTACTATCTACGGATGTAGTCGTTATAGGAGCCATGTCGGAAGCCAAATGGGGTTCTATAATTCGGACACCAGGGTTTGTGAAGTAGGTTAACCTGGAAACCCACACGCTAAGCAAGCTAGCACGTGCACCCAAATAATGCTGAGTGCCAAGTGCGAGTTTTTTACTCACGAAACGCGCTCGATAACTACAACGTAAACGAGCATTTAGTATGGAGAAATTTTAGTTCAGCGAACTGTCTACAGATGGCGTAGTTTCAATTCCATACAAAATCGCGTTTACGCTCTCGCTATCGAGCGCGTTTACTTTGGTTGCAAAACTCGCACTCGGCACTCTGATCTAGAAGAAAAAATATATATCAGCGGCTGTTCGTTTCGGCAGCAGCTATTATGCTGAGCTTCAGACTTATTGCACAATGCACGTCACTTATTTTAATTATGTGAATTGTGAAAATTGCAAATTAACGTCTTTTTATTTATTTATTTTTATATATATTTTCTCTTATTGTATGTGCAATGAAGTGTATTCAAAATTGAAAAAGATATTTTTTCCTAATGTTTGCTTTCGGCAACCCCGCCGAACGTCGTCGGGTGAACATAAGGTATTAATGTTGTAAGGTAAATTCGTAAAACATAGCTATTACAAAAATCTCTCGTATGATCGCGTATAAGATCATTTGACATGAAAATGATGTCCAATTTTATATCCGTAATAAGTTTTATCGTGCCACAGAACAATTATGATTGAATCAGTTTCATTTTGAATACCCACGTTTTCAGTTTGCTGATTGCAAAATAACACAACACAGTCACGTCGATAACTTTATCATATTTTTTGCGGGTTAAATAAAGCAGGACGAATATATATTTTAGTGTTCCAATTTGTGCACACTTGTGGCTGTGTAAATCGTATTAGCAACTCGACAAACTCTAGAATACAAATCCCAGAATTCGTGCACTCAAATCTGGCTAATTATTCAGACTCATGAACAACTGTTCAAAATCCGTCCGGACTTACAATGCGTACAAAGTTAAAAGTTAGAATCCCCCCTAACTTTATAATTGGGTGAGTCAGGGCTGTACAAGTTATAATTTTCAGTGAACTGGATTTCCTCAGATCATTCACTCCTAACATGTTTCAGGATTAGCCTAAAGCGGAAACTAAATTTAATTGAATTTTAGTTGTAGGACTTTAGGACTGACAACCTCTGTTGACAAGTACAAGCTTATTATATCAGTCTACATCTGGACTACGGGATTCCCTGAAACTGAGACTGAAAGGGAGATGTTGCGATAATCCCCACGCTTTGCAAACGGATTGGGGTTCGCAGTTGTAGTTGACGAGGTTCACTTCATACGACACTCATTTATAGGCGTAGAGAACATGGTGTCGCTTGTCGACAAACCGCAGCGCGGTCCAAACTTTTGCTATGAATTTGAATGAAATCCGCGCGTTCCCTTCACGTGTCGCGCCGCGAACGCAAGTCTAGCGTAAACTTATTAAACAGTATCTGAAAGTTTACTTACACAAGCGAAGAGAATCCCATGACCCAGGCATCAAGTCATTATAAAAAATAATAATTATATTACTAATTTACACAATACTAAAAAAATATTTTTTAAATAGAAGCGAAAACAAAAAAAAAAGCGGCCAAGTGCGAGTTGGAATCGCCCATGAAGGGTTCCGTAGCAGCCAGTAACATAATATAAAAGTTTTTGTAGTTCGTTGTGACTTTGATCGATGTTTTAATAGTAGTGAAAGGTAAATTGCAGTTTACGATTTATGACGTATTAAAAAAAACTACTTACTAGATCTCGTTCAAACCAATTTTCGTTGAAAGTTTTCATGGTAATGCACATCATATATTTTTTTTAGTTTTATCATTCTCTTATTTTAGAAGTTAGAGGGCACAGGGAGGACACACATTTTTCCACTTTGGAAGCGTCTCTCGCGCAAATATATTTAGTTTAGAAAAAAATGTTATTAGGAACCTAAATATCATTTTTGAAGACCTATCCATAGATACCCCACACGTATGGGTTTGATGAAAAAAAATTTTTTTACTTTCAGTTCTATGTATTGGGACCCCCTAAATTTATTGTTTTTTTTCTATTTTTGTAAGAAAATCTTAATGCGGTTCACAGAATACATCTACTTACCAAGTTTCAACAGTATAGGTATTATAGTTTCGGAATAAAGTGGCTGTGACATACGGACGGACGGACAGACAGACAGACAGACAGACTTGACGAATCTATAAGGGTTCCGTTTTTTGCCATTTGGCTACGGAACCCTAAAAAGTAAGTAAGTAACACTTTATTGCAAACACATAAAGAAACACATCAATAATCTTAAAACTAGAATATACGCAATGGCGGTCTTATTGCAGACAGCGATCTCTTCCAGACAACCTTGTTGTAAAGTGACAAAAATTGAGAGAGACGGAGAAGTGTATACCAATGGAAATAATTATATACAATTTGAACACTAGATGCGGGTTTAAGTCCCTGCCCGAACATAAAGTTTTTCAGTTTTCAAAAAATAACAAAAAACACTAAAAAAGTAATGAAACTGTAAAAACTTAAATAAACCAAAACAATTTCACTCAATGTTGTATCAAATTGTGAAAACAAAGGATTAATTCTCTCACCATTCAATAGAATTCCAAATGGAGTACCTGCAGACTCGTTTTCCGTTACATGGTAACCAATTTCATTGCTGAGTTCATAGTCCCTGTTCATCCATTCGAATGATGCGAACAGTAAATTAAACTTGGTTTGTAAACAGTAGGTATAATGGGAATAAGCGATCGAGCGTTTGTGGCCTAGTGGCTAATGTGGGTTGTCTTCCATCCGAAAGGCACAGGTACGAACCTCAGGACTTAATATGTGTAATGTGTTTTCTTTGACGCTCTTACGGTGAAGGAAAACATAGTGAGGAAAACTGCTTACCACTGCTAAAATATTCTACGGGGTCAAACTGAAAGTTGTTAGAACTGGTCACTTGTTAACAAACTAATAATAAATTAATATGTAGTTTAAAAAACACTAGAAAAACACGCTTTGACATTGCAATTTTCATTAAGCTACGACCCTTGGAAGATGTTTACTTGAAGAGTGTCACTATCTACCTTTGGGAGTCTTCATCAGATCCTGGTTAATTGGTCACCTCACCTCGCCAATATAAAGGTCTTATTTAGACAAATCAAATGAGCCCAAATTCGGTGGCTTTACTAGCAGCCGTTGAAGAGTTTCACTATCCACCTTCCGGCTCTGGAGCTGGCATCAGATCAGCTTGTTTGTGTCAAATTATTATGTTGTCATCGGAATGCCGTATACATTCTAATTTTCATTACACTACGACCCTTGGAAGATGGTTAAATTAGTTGCCTTAGATTCCATTACATAGTTACATACAGGTGGACCTAAAAAGCGTGTTAAAAATAAGTTTAAATTTTGAAAAGATATAATAAAACTATTAACTTGGTAGTTTGCTCAGTTTTTCATTTTCTAAGAACTTTCAGTTTGAAACTCGTAAGGTTGTGTGTGACGTCGACTAACTAGCACTAGGCTAGCGTGGTCGACTGAGGCCTATTCATCTTAATTTAGGGTATGCTCGAGTCCTTTGGTACCTACCCTATATGGAATGTTAACGATTCCATCACACAATGGTAGATGATGGTAGAGTAGTTGATACAATATTTAAATCTGTACAGTACGTACACGAGTTGAATGCATTTGTTTACTTACTTTCTTTCTCTATATTATATTATAATTAGGTATTTTAAAATGAAACTTTGTAGCATATCGTTTATTTAATGCTCTTGTAACAAAGAGTAAAAAAGTTTTATTTAAAAACTTACGTATAAATTTAAGTAAGTGAAGCGCCGAATACACTCAACCACAGAATACCAAATTCAACTAGCGCGCGTACTATTACCTACACTATAAATAAATAAATAAATTCATTTACTTCAGGCAATATTTACATATAGATATACTACTACTATAGTATAGACCCTATTAGGTACTGTAATTTAATCTTACTTTTTTAAGAAAAACTAAATGACGCGAAGGCCGCTGGTAATCCAACCATTTTGTTCAGCCTGACCTTAATGTAGCCACGGTTTTTATTGATTACTACCCACCGACCGAAAATTGAGAGTCATTGCGACCTCCGAATAGTTTTTACTCGAATTCGCCGAAGGTATATAAAAGGTATAAGCGTGGAGATTTTTTAGAAGGGCGATAGTATAATGAGAGATGTATACAGCAAATTATTTCAAAGTATGAACGTCTTCTTTTCGTGTCGATGGCAAGTCAGATTCACTATAATTTTGTCGGGCCAATATTTTGCCACCCTGATCGCATTGACGGCAGCGTGCATATATGCACTTATGAACGTGACCGTATATTCATACCAATATTATAAAGAGGAAAGATTTGTATATTTGTGTGTGTGTAATTTTGGGCTCCGCCCGCGTTAACAGTTTTTCCCGTGGGAATGAGGCATTTTCCGTGGTGAAAGGTAGCCTATGTTACTCAGGGTGAACGTAGCGAACGTCAGGGTGAAAGAATTTTTGAAATCGGTACTGTAGTTTTTGAGTTTATTCATTACAAACACACACACACACACAAATACAAATCTTTTCTCTTTATAAAATTTGTATAGAAGTAACATAAGTAAATCTAATCACGAGATTGCAACTGCCCAGCAAGTTTCACTACACTTACGCCCACATATTTGAATCAATTCCGAGTAGTAATATGAAAACTTCCATCAAAGGATACCGTTCCTTCATAACGCCCACAGACGACGGGGAACTAATAAAACTGGATGAACCGGATAGAATCAGTTTTATTAAAACTCGGTTTTCTATTAGTAGAAACGTGTAGGACGATGGATGCGTTATTAAAGTGCAATAAGATTTCATATTACTTATACTCTCTAGTAAGTGGAAAGAATGTTTATGGATTTTCGTGATGTGTGTGAAGTCGAAGCGTAATATAGTGTAATAATAACGATATCTATTCATTAAGGGGCTACCCGAGGCTAAGTGGCGCCGCCCTCTGTTAAAAATTAATTACTCGCGAAGTATATTTTTTTTCTAAAATCCGGACGGTCATTTTGAAGTTGGCGTGCTATAGGATATATAGGGGCCATAAACTGTATTTATTATAGTCCGCTGTAGTTACAGATAGAAAATTTGCCAAAAGTGGCCGTTTTTAGCAACTTTTCTATCTGTAACTACAGCGGACTATAATAAATACAGTTTATGGCCCCTATATATCCTATAGCACGCCAACTTCAAAATGACCGTCCGGATTTTAGAAAAAAAATATACTTCGCGAGTAATTAATTTTTAACAGAGGGCGGCGCCACTTAGCCTCGGGTAGCCCCTTAAGGGGATGGTTTAGTTTAGTATTGGGGGGGTTTACCAGTTACACACAAAATCTATGACTCGTATAAAAGTTTCTTCAAAATTTTATTACGCGAATTCATAGTTCATAGTCGCATTTTTTTTTAACTGCAATTCTCAAAATTCATATTCAAAATTCTAAATGTGTTTATTAGAAGTAAGATTTAACAAATCACTTTTAGAAGTCGAGACGAGTTCCTCTTCTTTTCATTGTACTTTTTCGAAACAAGCAAAGGTAATTTTTTTTTTTAAGTTCATGAACTGTTTCGTCCTAAACCTTTCATAGATTTTCACAAAATTATAAATAAGTTCGTTCGTTCTTTCGTTAACAGCTCATACATGTCCCCAGTTAAAAACTTTGAATTTATTGACTGCATAATCTTTTGCAATAAAAAAAAATCGAATCGAGCTTTTTCTGTTAGCCTAGCCCTCTTTAATAGCTCGGTAATGTCAGGACTAATTTTATCTATACTTCTTTCTTCTTCTTTTTTTTTTTTTTATCTCCCTTCATCCTGCAAGCTGTCGTTTTCTGACATTTAGCTGGAGGTTAAGTGATTTAAATAGGCTTGCATGGAACGCGTCCAGTGACGCGGCCATATTCTTCAGAGACGCGGCCATATTCTTCTTAATCATACTAGGTATTATCATAAAGAGTAAAAAGATTTGTATTTTTGTGTGTATGTTTGTAATGAATAAACTCAAAAACTACTAAACCGATTTCAAAAATTCTTTCACCATTAGAAAGCTACATTCACCCTGAGTAACATAGGCTACCTTTTACTGCGGGAAAATGCCTCATTCCCACGGGAAAAACTAATTAACGCGGGCGGAGCCGCGGCGGGAAGCTAGTATATTATAAAGAGGTAAGGTTTGATTGTTTAAACGTTCAGCCAGCCCTACTCCTAGATGCAGCCAAGGCATTTGTTAAGCTTCACCGGAGTAAGATCAAAGGTCACGTGACTTCGGTCGGCGTGGGCGTCACTCAATTAAGCGCGGGAAAAACTTAGTTAGCACTGCCTGTTGACGGACAAACAGAGCCAGATTGGGTTCAAATTGGAGGGAAACAGATTCAAGGTTAGATTTTTTAATGGCGACCTTCAATATGGCGACTTTCATCGATTTGAACTATTTTGGTATCGATTTATTCCGCAGCAGATCGTTTACTATAGTATCTTAGCTTACATTATGAAAGTGTACCTCTCAATAATTAACTATAGTAATAGATGAAGATCTTACTAAAATACTTTTTTAAGAGTACGAAAAATCGTTGTTAAACCAGCTGAAGTCCATATTAGTTACACACATCAGTCAAAACTAAATTGGACTTGATGGACCTGAATTATTTTTGAATTTGATCTAATAAGTATATCTAATAATTTGATCCATGAATTTTTTTATACAAATGCTATGTGGACCTTGCCATGACTTTACAATTGAAAATTTCGTTTGGCTACCCATGGCCCATGAGTGACAATAGTAGGTATAAAATATTCTATTCTACAATTGTATCCATAACGTTTGTTTGAGGCTTTCGCGCTTACTACACATTATTACAATTAAAATTAAAATTATAAATAATTGTAATAATGTGTATCCGTAACATTAGAAATTAGATTTAAAATAATATCGCCATTATTTAAATTTCAAAATTTATCCGATGTAGACACAGAGAAGTTATTAGTATACTAAGATTAAAATTGTTTTAGATTATTTTTAAATTATTTTATTTTGCACTTAGCTATTTTAAAATGTAGAGGTTAATATTAAATTATTATTTTGTTAAGTTAGTATAAGTCCTTCTTTTTTTGCCCATAACACAGGGATTTATTTACCCTAGCTTGGGCACGTATAATTTTGCTACAACTGTTATTTTAGTCTAGATTATTATTTTGTACAATGAAATTTGAAATAAATTATTATTATTATTATTATATTATTATTAATACTCCTTATATATAAAATTAAAATATCCGTCGATTTCGTATACGAGCAATTTCATAGCTCGCTTTTCCATCTCCAAAGATATTATCAAATTGTTTCCGAAGAAATGAAGCTCAAAGACGGCCTACGCGAAAGAAATATCCTTTGAGTGCTTCTGAATATTAAAATAATCAGTTACATTACATTTCGTTATTTAAGCAATTTTTATATCCAAAAACAACTTTACTTCACATGACATGACTTGTTTATTGTTATCTATGTTTATTTTAACGTATGAGTTGTTTGATGTCGCCTGAAATTATATATTTATAAACAGAAGAGTTTTTTAATAGGTACCGTCACCTGTATATTAAATAAAATATGTGGGACATCTCACATACGGACATCTGACCCCAAACTAGGCAGAGCTACTACTAACTACTATGGGATATATAAATATACAACATTCAGACACAAGGCTAACACAAGTGGTATATTCATCACACGAATGTTTGCCCTGGGCGGGATTCGAACCCGCGACTTTGTGCTTCGTAGGCAGACGTACTACCAACTTGGCTACGAGGCCGTCAAATATATGCAGCATATCACGTGATTTTGTACTTTAAAATTATAACTTTTATCATACAATCATGTTTTTCTTGTTTTAACTTTTTAGTTTTTTGGACTTAACTTTAGTTAAAATATCACAACTGGAACACATTTTAAAAAAAAGTTATTTTATAGTATAAAAGCAGGTGACTGACTTACTAATTTTATCAGTTTTGATAGAGCTATGAGAGCGGCAATACAATACATAATTATATTAAAGAACAGAATCCATAAGATCTTCTTAGATGCTTAAACAAACCATTACTTAGTTCATCAATTAATCAAAAATAATTAATAATTTAACGTAATTAATTACCCAAATAACACCTGGTGCCGCCATTTTTCTAATCTATGCCAGAACTACCAACAAAAGAAAACAACTGCTGTTCAAAATTAGAACACTCTTTTTGATTAAGTTTTTACAGCGATTTTTTACGAGGGCTCGGATTTTTACACCCGCCGGTGATGTCACGTGATGGAACAATAATCTGCGAAGCCTATTGCCTGTCAAAACAGATAGAGCCGTGTTATGTCGCTCGCACGAAAATTTACGGGAAGGGAAACTCGATTACGAGCAAAACAATCGACGCACGAAATAAATTTGAAATTCGAAGCGGATAAGATTGGCTGATGTGACCTGTTACTAATTGCGTCTGACGTTCTGTTGACATGAATTTAAATCTATACCTACCTTCTTTTTACAGATGATTACATCACTTTTATTTTAGAATAAAATAGAATATACTTAATTGCACACAAAAAGTACAAAAAAAACACAATTAATAACAACACAAGTTTATAAAAGCAATTTCTACCAGGCAACCCTTAAATAGGTAGATATGCCAGACCTTAGTTCGAATAAACCCACCCAATTTTTCCTACATACAATGCAACTGCAAGCGTTCTAAAAACAACTACGGACTCCAATCGCGTACGAATTATGGCAACACCTCCCTTTAAGGGAAGCTTTAGTATTTTAGGTGTAGTCTTAGGACATATTGCACAGATTTTTTAAATTTAGGGTAGAGACAAAAACTCACTTTAACGTCGATAGAGATTTCAAGATGTTCACTAACCGAAAACTTAAATTAAATTCGAGAAACATCAAATTCTCTTCTAAAAGTATTTTATTTATCAATTCTCCGCGTAACTTTCTATCTCTTGGGCCGAAACATTTATATCTCTGCAGACGCTATCTTGGAAGTATTTAGCATTTTAATTGAGTTACGAGTTCGTCCCACATTTTTGGAGAATATCACTCAGAAGGACGATACCGTCTTTCTGGTTTATCCTCAACAAAGCGGCACATAAAAAGAATACAGTAAAATAGGTATCTTACTTCGTATAAAAACGTACAAATGAATCAATCAATCATCATACTAATATGGAAGTTAATGTACTGTATGTTTACGAAAATGGAAACATATCGAATGGAAGATAAAGTTGTATTTCGGTCGCTACGTTATCATCACAGCGTAGCAATAACCTACGGCGTAGCAATATCGTAGCAGAACGGCTACGACACGAGAATATGTTGTAAAACTAGGGCAAAGTTTGTTATAATTTAGTGGTGATTTTCACAGTCAAGTCACAAAACACAAGTCATCTCATCACTTTTCCGTTCATATGGGAACCGATAAGGACGGGAGATGAACGTATCGAGTTTTAAATGAATAATACCTAATATTAATAAATATAAGCCTAGTTGTCAAATTAAGTACAATTTTAAGTATGCAGTTTTCGCATGCGCTCTTGAAAACGTGTGCCAACTAACTTATAAATCTTCTGTCATTTCTCGTCCTTAAAAAAGTGAAAAGGACGAATAGACTTACCCCCCACACCAGCATCTTTCGGTCGTCGACGTCGTGCGTCGCGCATAACTATTATCTGCGTCCGTCTTTTGTTTCACTCGCCTTGCTGCCTATGATTGTACGCGCACGCTTAAAAGACGCTCAAAAGACGCTAGTTAAAGTCAGGATTAGAGCGTGACAAGGCGAAACAACGCCACTGTCAAATAAACATTGCGAACAAGACTACAAGCCCAACGTTATCATCACGGCGTAGCAATAACCTACGGCGTAGCAACTTCGTAGCAAACGGCTACGACATGACAATATGGTCACAGAAGTATAAAATGAATGTAAATGATGTGAAACCAGCGCGAAGTTTGTTATAAATATTGTTAAACTTAGTTTCAGACGTTTACCAAGCTAAGAAATCTCACGTTATCCATCCTTATATTACAAACAGGAAAGATTTGATTGTGAGTTTCCATTGAATAGGTTCTGAAGCTACAGAGCCGATTTTAATAAAACTTGGCATAAAATAGACTGTGGGGAATAACGGAATAACAAAGGCTATCTATTACCGCGGGAAAATTCCTCAATCCCGAGGGGAAAACAGTTAACGCGGGCGGAGGAGCCACGCGGCGGAAAGACAGTATGGTGTAAAACGAGTGCAAAGTTTGTTATAAATATTGTTAAACTTAGTTTCAAACGTTGATCAAACTAGCAATTTCACATTATTATTAATAGTGAAAGAATTTTTGAAATCGGTTCGAGTTTATTACAAACATACACACACAAGAATACAAATCTTTCATCTTTATAATTATTTATAAGTATGATTAGTATACTACAAATAAACCGCGTCATTCCGCCTCAGGCTCTTATCGTCCTGAAGGAAACTTGCTGACAGCTGTTGTGATCCCACAGGGCGCGTCTCTTCGCGACACCAAATTAAAATTACTTCCAAGTTGTTTAAAGTTTATAACATCCCAAAAAATTTGGAGGAATCCAGCCGGCTTATTGAATTAATTTTGACAATTTCAATTTATGTTTAGCTGCTCAAATAAATTTACAATCGATTTGGTAGGGAAATGAACTTCTTTCTTCGTTGTGCTTAAGATATACTTTTTGTCATACTCGTACTAATATTATAAAGAGGAAAGATTTGTATTTTTGTGTGTATGTTTGTAATGAATAAGCTCAATAACTACTGTGCCGACTTCAAAAATTATTTCACCATTAGAAAGTTACATTCACCCTGAGTAACATAGGCTACCTTTTACCGCGGCAAAATGCCTCATTCCCACGGGAAAAACTGTTAACGCGGGCAGAGCCGCGGCGGAAACCATAAGGTTATTTGATAATCAAGGAGCTCGAACATAGCACTAAATTCGGGTAATTAACTGAACAAGAAGTTGTTTGAACTAGAACTTCGAAAATGTTCTCAGGCTTATACAAATTTTATTATCAGCGTTCAAAAAAACTCTTTAGTAGAGATGCACAAATCGTGCCGTGGTGGGGCCCTCAAAGTCAAGTACAAAGTAACCTGAAAACGCGCACGTCGCGCACAGCAATTCTGTTTCTTATTCAATGGATATAAGAACGGTGCAAAGTCTAAAGGGTTTAGCTTAGCGTGCTCTTGTCTTGACTGTAACCTATAAACTTTGAAATGCCTACGATCATTACAGCAATCAAGTCGACAGTGAAATAAATGTCTTAGGCTACTTTAGGTATTCCAGACTTATCTGTAAGATGTGTCTTTAATACCAACTTTTTAACTTCTAGTCATAAATGTTTTTAAGATTGTTAAAATTTAATATTCGTGCTGAAGTGGATCGATTTGTCAAGAACGCGATTGAGATAATGAACTTGCCAACTTTGACAGTTTTGGCATAAATTAGAGAAATGGCGCCGCGGTTTTGACCC
This sequence comes from Teleiodes luculella, assembly GCA_948473455.1. Lineage (NCBI taxonomy): Eukaryota > Metazoa > Arthropoda > Insecta > Lepidoptera > Gelechiidae > Teleiodes > Teleiodes luculella. The sequence continues at coordinate 2,266,169 of OX419594.1, forward strand.
TTCGTATTAATCTTTGAAGTCGCAATTTTTTTTTTTAATTGGTTTTCGAATAAAAATATTTCCATTTTGATTGAGCTGTCGATACGCTTAGCAGAATTAGCCTCCAGGGCCGCGTTATCCGAAGCTATAATTACAAATGTAAAGTACAGTTTGATGTTCCGAAGAACATTCCCGATATGACAAAAATGTTATGGTTTACATTTCCGATGAACTGACTACGGAATTAACTTCAAAAAGTAATTGTAAAAGAAATAAAGCATCGAAAACGCAGTAAACCAGTTTTTTTTTTAATCAAGATATTTTCGGTAACCTAGTGAGCTCTCTTTTCTTACAAACTATAATGCACATTATCTGTGCATCGCGGCTACGTACGTAGTCATTAACTAAAGGTCGCCATTTATGCATACAAATTGTATATGGGGATAAATTTCCAGTATTTAATAATCAAAGATCTAATTATACTTATAAGTTCCTTGCTAATAATATCTTAACCATTTATATCACTTTTTAGGAGTGATTTAAAATAAAGAAAATTTATAACTGTCACCTGTAACATAACGTAGACATCGTGTTAATGTTCTTTTGATTAAATGGCTTTTTTACGAGAGATACACAATAGGTAATAAAATGACGCCGTAATACATGCCCTTAACATTCGGTCTCAGGAGTATATTCGCTGGCATGACGCGATTACAAATACATTACCATGTCGCGCCGACTCTACAGTCGTTAATTTATACAACACTATGCTTAAGAAGTTTTGAATAAAAGCAGTAAATTATCTAATGTTGTCATGCGTTCGATGCGTTCACCATCACTATCTATCTATTTAGGTGAGATTTGGTGAACATTTAGTTTAAATAAATAAATATGTGGGGACATCTCACACACGGCCGTCTGACCCCAAACTATGCAGAACCTGTACTATGGGTGTCAGACAGCTGATATACATACATATATAAATATACAACATCCAGACACAAGGCAAACACAAGTGCTCATCACACGAATGTTTGCCCTGGGCGGGATTCGAACCCGCGACCTTGTGCTTCATAGGCAGACGTACTACCAACTAGGCTACGTGGCCGCCGTTTGCTAGTAACCTTCAGACTTTTTTTAAACTGCTTAGTTTCTGCCTACCTTTATGAACCCAATAAGACTGTTAGTGAAAAACAATTCTTTTATTAAGCTTTGTTTAGCTTAGGTCTATCTTAACTACGAAAAGCCTAAGAAAAGGTTAGTGCAAACAGGTGTTAGTAACTTTATTAAAATGTTGAGGTCGAAAAGCAATTTTTGCAATCTTAATTCGAATTAAAGCTTTTTGATTTGATTGATTGATTGAATATCGAAACCGACACGATAATCTAGCAATTACAGAACGACTCTACTGAATTCAATAAAAATAATCTGGTGTTCATTATTATTAGGGCAAGATCTTTTTATGCATTTTATGCAGCACTGTATTTCCCCGGAAAATAATATAACTCAGACGAAACCGCGGGGCGGACAGCTAGTTTAATACACAACCTAACAAGATCAGAAGCTCTTGACATAATACTTAGATATTTCAGTGCCTGCTACTGTCGTTTATTTCGCGCTCATAAACCCACCATAAACAAAATGACAAAGCGAGTGCTCGCTACTCTCTGTTCTAAGAGCTTTACTACTTTCAACAACCGCGCTATAAGATGTGAGTGTAGCTTCAAATGTACCAGATTTTTATTTGCAGAACCCGTGTAGACTATAGTCGTTTAAAGCAGGTAACCGTCTGGATTGGGACGTATAATGTCAGATTGTAAAATAATCTACGGTATTTATTAAATACGCTAAACGATAGGAACTCAGAACATATATTTATTAAAGGAGACATCAAAACTAATAATCAGAAACGGAGCCTTTAAGGCGTCGTCTCCTTCGCGATGTTTTTCCGTAGAAACGCGCTAGGCCTAGGTTCGAGGCTCCCCTAGACGCGTTGGTACATGACTACTCTGGGATAGAGCCTTCCGCTCCCCCGCAAGTCCGGTGAAGCATGATTCGTCGTCTTTTTCGACACAAGCATAGGTCAATTAAAAAAAAGATAAAGAATAGGCACCTAGGTATAGATACAGTATATATAATATGCATATTAATAAAGAAACATTGTTTTATTTGTTCACCAATACAAGCAGCGCACGCACACAACATTCGTTATTTAGAATACAGAATAGTTTGTCTATGTATACTCGTACGAGTATGTCTGTCCTTAGGATTTTCAGTATTTTAATGCATGTCAATTATCAGTAGTCAAATTGTACTTATTTATTTAGCTACTATTTATACTCGATTTCAAGAAACTACTTTTATTAGAAAGATTAATATAGCGTATCTAAAAATAGAGGATCCTAACGCCCACATTCGAGTCGGGTTCTCGATAAATAATCATGTTTACTCTAACAACAAAATTATACCTATTTTTAGAAAAGCTCTGTACTGTCCAAAACACAAGTTCTTGGGTGCGAAACCCGCCTATAGCATACATTTGTGTAACATTTGTTGCTGTTTATGTATAGAAGTATACTTATATATATTTGTATAATGTGTAGTTGTTGAATTGATACCCATATTCTCTATGAGTTGATACCAATTGCGCCCCATAGTGGTTTTGTGTGAGACGTGAGATAACTTTACTCACTTATTTTATGTAATTTTAGAAAACTTCATATTGCTTTCTGTGAACTGACAACTCTGCTGCATAATCTTCGGAAACTATTCAATTCTGCAAAATTACGCTCTAAACTTAAATTTGGTCTTTTTAGTTCAAATGGGAATTGAAAAGGATGAGAGATAAATGTTTCTAATTTATGAATGATATTTGAAATAAGAGTGCAAGGATCAAATTAAGCTTAATTTTAAATGGGATGTTTTCGCATGCCTGCTGAACTGAACTATAGTGCGAACTACGCGTAAAATCGATGTTTGACGTCTATAAATTTAAGTTGACAATCGCGTGTCTCTTTTCATTATAAGACGTGAAAAGGACATAATAAGAGCGTAATGTAAAATTGAAACGTAGAATTGGGCCTATGTCCTGCCAATGCATTGCCTACTTTAAAACTGTATCTACATAAATATACACATTAATGTGGTTAGTATTGTAACCCACATTGACATCATGACACACATAACCAGGTCTGTCGTATAACATACTCGACCGGATCGCAGGTGTAGTTCCCACCCCCATGTGATATCACATGCCCACGAGGGGGCAGGGGGTATATAGACTGATAGCTGTTTGAGCTAAATATATAACTATTGTTCAGAATATGAGGCGATTGAGTGGTATGTATGGGAAACATTTTTTTTATAGAAATGAGTTACTTATTTTATAAACAGAAATTATACAATAAATTATTACACAAGAACACACATAGATATAAACTCTTTATATGCCTCAGTTTTATTGTATTATTCATAGTTATTACTACGAAGTAATAATGTTTAACCACATTTAAAGCAACACTATTTTGCACCACATTAAATGATTCCCCTTTAACCTTTCTGTAACCTATGCATTATTTGAGTTGTTAGATGTCTATTTATAGTATTTGTCCTTAAGTGACAACCCTAAGGCTCCTGTAACAATCGGAAAACGCTGAATTAATGCGGCACATCGGACCGATACCAATCCCAGCTAAATATAGACCACTGTCCACTTGCTCATAATGCTAGAAAGAGACACCGAGTGAGTAAGAGAAGTAATAGAAATAAATGAGGATGACAGATGTATAATTTATTAACTCGAAAGTATGTGATGTATGTAGGTACATATTTATATTTGTAAACATTTTTATTTAATATATTATACTAGCGACCCGCCTCGGCTCCGCACGGGAAAATGGTTATTGTGGGTTATCCTTGTATATTATGCATGTATTATACATATAATCCTTCCTCTTCAATCATCTATTAAAAACCGCATTAAAATCTGTTGCTTAGTTTTAACGATTTAAGCATACATAGAGACATAGGGACAGAGAAAGCGACTTTGTTTTATACTATGTAGGTAGTGATTATATTCAACAAAAATTATTGTGTTCTAATTCTAAAAATAAATACAAAAAATACAATACCTTTTAATTTTGAGACATATTAATTGTAGTATTTTTAGAAGACCTAATATTGTAAAAATACTGTCATCATTATCTTTCGCCGGTCGGTAGCGTAGCGGAACTCGTAGAGGCGTAGCCGTAGCCAAGTGCTACGCTTCGTAGCACAGAAAATTGCACGAAAGTATTTGAGCGAGAAATATTTAAATTCCACTTATTCTGTTAGTACGAATGCTAGTAATATTATGGTACAACAAAAACGCGGATATATTTTTAATGAAGTTTAAATTAAACCTTACCCGCTCATAAGCACGTTATTTTAAGTAAATATAATAATTATAGGTAATAAATTTTGATTATTTGAATATTTTAAGTCTAACGATAAAATTATAAATGAATGCAACAATAATTGGTTTTATAACATACAAAAATAAAATTATATTCAGACGACACACCAACACAACTTTTTAACTTACCAACTTCCTGCAAATTCAAAAGCAGCTGGCCGAAAAAATGTCTTCAAACTTCAAAATACTTTTGAGGAACAACCTGAGCCGAACGCGGTGTTTAAAAAAATTCAGTTCGGTATTTGAATTTCGCGCGCTCAGAAACCGCGCGCCGACGACCTGGCCGGTTGGGGCAAGGGCGGCATCTGATCCAGCCTATATTATTTCACGAGAGACTTGCTCTTGTAAAGTACTTTTAGACAACACGATATTTTGAAGTCAGCCAGTTAGTCTATTACACTAACACTTTTGATCTGGGGTAGAGAATTTCCGCTCCCCCGCAAGTCCAGTGAAGCTTGATTGGTCGTACCTTTTTGGCACAAGCGTAGGTCAACTCAACCAAAAAAAACACTTTAAATTGAGCTTACCAGTAATTAGTATTAATCCGGTATAATAATAATACCGGATAATACCGATACCGATTATAGCGGATTATACCGATCTTGGTCACGGCAAAACTAATGAAGCAGCGGGTAGGACTGCAGTGCAGTAGTTTACTTGATAACCCTAAAAATGCTGTTAGTGTAGTTAACAACCACAATAATGTAGGAAGTTATTCAATTATTGTAGCTTTAAGGGGAAATTCTTTTTTGGGTAATTTTAACCCTTTATCTGTTTTATAGTTGTAACAGTTTTCCTCTAGTGGTAAACTATAATATAAACACAATTTTACCTTCGGCAATTTTTTTATTGGTTTATTATTATGCTCGTGTCGCAGGTTTGACTAGTCAAGCTTCTTCTGACTTGTATATTACGATATCTACTTAGGGGAAAGTTGGCTATATTGTACCCCTTAACTTCTATCAGATTTTGCGAGAAAACTATTATGGTTGTTCTTATGTTTATTCGTTTGTTACTTAGTGTACTTAATGGAATTCAATATACCGTAATGCTTTTTTTTATTAAGTGGCTATTTTCTTCACAAAAGATGTTTTTTGAAAAAGTAGCTATCAGTACGATTTAGAGAACGGTACGTTTAATCGTACCACAAGGTTTCTATATCGTACTTTGAGATTCTCAATACAAATAGGGAAAAAAAACACAAACTCTTTTTGTCCATATTTACTTCGTTTAAAGATAAAAAAAAAGTTACAATGTTTGATATCCAATCTAAATCAAATCAATCAATCTTTAAATCTTCTTGCGTCCAATCATAATATTTTCTTTTTGTTTTCTTTTCACTCATCTACAAAAATATCGTAAAACTTATGTAATATTTAAAAAACTAGCAAGTATTTAGGGACTCCTATATTTACCTATTTTATAGTTAAAGATCATATTTAATTTTACGGTAAATAAATAATGTTCAAAACAATATTTGTTTCAGTAGTTAAAATTGTACCGGTACGATTAAGAAACTACGCTTCGGTACGATTTGAAACACAAGCCAAGTTTTACGAAAAAAATCGCCATTTCATAACCTCAAACGATTGCGCTGCTTCATTTATTTAGACGAATAGGAAAATAAGCAAGTATTAATGTAATCAAATAGCAAATTTTTAAAATTTATCGTTCGTTCGTTAACCCCTATGTTCTTCAGCCAAAAATTAGCAACAAATTCACCAAAAACCTATTTTATTTTATTAAAAATACACACTCAATTGCAGCGATTTCACAAGCTGTCATGGCTTCTTGAGTGTTGCCAACTATTCTTTAGTGTTGCCGGAGTAAATAAAAACCTTCGTTTAGTAGAAAATATGTAGGTGATACGATTAATCTGCTGGTAGAATATAACCAACTTTCCCCTACATCAATAAACTGTTTTCGAATTTTTCTACTGTTAGCATCTACAGACAACCTGACTATCTATACCTACCCCTTTTGCTACTTTCAATACGGTTTTTTATTGTGATATATTTTTATCAACGATATTTTAGACAAAATCGAGGAATTGCAAAAGAGCACAGATGAGGAAGGAACGATGGATATTAATATTAAACCCTGCTAAAATCCGATTAACGTACAAATTCGGTTCAAATCAATAAATTTATTAATATTAAATTATAGCTCTTTCCAGTCGGATCGCACTATGTAAAGGCCCCAAAAGCTGTCTATCAATGGCTGTATAGCGCGGGCCTGCGCGTTCCTCCCCCTCCTCTCCCTCTTTATCAATGGAGCAGCCATCTTGCTGACGTCATAGACATGGCGGTCGCCGCGCGTCTTTATGTAATGTTTGTTTGTGTTGTAAACACTAAAATATAGCAGATAGGCCCTCTAGGGCCAACTTGTCATAAGGTAATGTATCGTGTACGTAAATACGTGTTGTTTTATTTATTTTAGGTTTTTTGTCGTGGATAGTTGAATATTTTATGAAGGTCATCCCAGCAGCTCCACCAGAATAGAAAAGTGTTTTTATTTAAAAATCCTTCTTCTGTTTAAAACTATAAATATTCTTATTGAAATATTGAGAATAAAAAACACAGTAATATATTATTTGGTGTATATGGCGTGCATCGCTATAGCTTGAAAAAGTATCATAACTGTTTAAGTAGTTATAGAGTTCACACATACTCATATTATGTACCTACTTCTGCATGGTGACGCAAAAATTATTAAAAAGTCTCTATATTTCTCACTTGTTATATCATCATGCCGTAAGGATTGTAGAAACAAACCCTTATTTACCGAGCTAATATTATGAGGACCGACCGCCACGGTACTTACATCAAGATGGTTTCCACCTCCATAAACACTTCTCAGACAGTGACCTAAACCGCGAGCCTAAACCAACATTACATAATAGCATCTTAATGTGTAATTTGAGGATCGGCCACCCTTATATCTTCCCTTACAAGGGCGTTCGTCTTAGACAAGGCCCTGTATCGAGTCGGTAGTACGCTTGCCGTTGAAATGAAGTTCAAACCCCGCCCGGGGCAAACATTTGTGTGATGAGCATTAATTGTTCGCTTTGCCGATGTTGTATAACGTATATTAATGTAAAATAACTATTTAGCTGTTCGAAGTCACTTCACTACATAATATAAGTATTTATTTACCTAATAATCTTAAGGCGATACATGTACGATTTTATTGCTCCCCATATACTAAGGACACATCATACAAAAAACGCGTTATGAATTCAAGCGCCATTTTGTATAATTGCAATACAAAAAAGAAAAACTTCCTAGGTACCTATTCTAATAATGGTTTCCAAACTATTTTATTTTCGAAAGTGAACTTGATTCCGCATGAGAATGTTTTCTTCAGTCTCGGCATTTCATCACTTTTCCTTGCATTTCCATGGAAAATGTGAAGGCGAAGCACTATTTTGCGGCTGCCAAGACTTGAATAGTTGATGACGGTTCGGCAGAAGTTTAGACAGCGAAATGATCTCTTTTCATGCCTCGGAGACGTTCCTTGAGGGGTTGAACAAAATAAAACCAGAAAGTTGTCGAAGCGTATACAATTTTTATAAATAGACGTAGCGCAAAATCATAAGAAAAATACCAGATGCATAGATTTTGTAGAACTTACTTAATAAAACTTTTGGCAAACAAACTATTGGAAGATTTTAAGGCGATTAAATGACGTTTTCAAGTTACCATAGTACGTACTTATCTATTAAAGACTGACCAGAGAAATAAAAAAACTCGCCATGTTGCGAAATTTCAATAGAACTAATTCTACTACGGAAATTGTTGCCATAAACATAAAAATGAACACGTGGCGCCCCCAGACAAGGTTTTTTTTTTCTCTACAGAAACATTTTTACAATCAAGATATTTATTTATTTCGTATGTAGTTTATATCAAATTCTGGCTGTAGATCAAATATGTACCGGAGCGACCCTCGTGTGGCTAGTCTCATTACCTAAGTGAAGGCGCACTTTTAAACCTAGAGGTACCTACACCTACTAAACGTAACTTTTCCCAAGCCCTGGCCACAGCTACTTATTACAACTAACAAACGGTAATGGTACAATATTATTATGTACTAGCTTTCCGCCGCGTTTACAGTTTTTCCCGTGAGAATGAGGAATTCTCCTGTGGTAAAAGTAGCCCTTCCCTAGAAGCTCTATTCTATCTTCCAATACCTACCAATTTTTATTAAAATCGGTTCAGTATTTTCGGAGCCCATTCAATGCAAACAAGCAAATCTTTCCTCTATAATATTAGCATAGTTAATAGCTTTTTTAATTTCTCTGCAAACGATTGCAGGTTTTCTCTCTATATTGTACTTAGTTCAAATGAACGGATTGAAATCAAAACAAAGAGAAATTTCAAAGCCTTTTTATTTACCGAAAGAGATACAAATTACAATATTAAAATTTGGTATTACTTATATTATTAATTTTTTGCTTTTGCCGATAAATCAAAAATTAATAGATAAATAGATTGGTGCACGTCGTCCTTTTTTTTTTTGACCTATGCTTGTGTCGAAAAAGTACGACCAATCAAGCTTCACCGGACCATAGCAGGGGGCAAGTCTGCGCTACAGGATTTTTTGTAATGTTGTGGTCGACACTGTTCTAAAATTGAAAAATATTGAGTCACGAAATCAACTTAACTGAATTAGCTGAACCATCAGACGAAGCAGTTACGCACGAGGCAGTTATTTTAAGCTCTAATCAAGTCTAATCTAAGCTAATCCTTTTATCCTTCCAAGTTGAGATATACTGAGGGTTGATAAACTTGGATAGGGAAAAGGTATTTATAGCGGAAATTTTACTGTAAGAGAACAACAAATCAAATTTTGTCGAAGCTAATATTGTTTACAATTTATATTGGCTTTAGCCTGACCAAAGAAATAAGAAGCCTGCTCTGGGGGCGCCACGTGTATATTTTTACGACTATGGCAACAATTTCCCTTATAAAATTAGTTCCATTGAAATTCCGCAATATGGCGAGGCTTCTTATTTCTTTGGTCGGGCTTTAGATCGTGAACATAAGACAAAATGAATTTTACATTATTGTTATAAATAGATTTACTATTTGAAATTGAAAAATATTTTAGAAGCTACTATTTTTTAACAATTTACTTTAATTACATATTTTTAATTTATTTTAGTTTGATTATATTTTATTGTTCTTAATCGTGTGTACAGTATTTTTAAGTTTTATGTAATTGTATTATAGTATCTATGAGCTTACTAGTTGCTTGAATTTATATAAACAAAATATATCTATTTTGAATGCCTAAGGGTAATCAGCTCTTACCAATTAGACATTTTAATTGACAATTATTTTTTAAATACTTTAATATAAATAATTGGTTTAAAAAGTTTAATTATACGCATGAATGTATACCACGCACACTTTCGTTTCCGGTTCTAAATTACTCGTAAAGGAGTCACAAAGCCCTCTAATAGATTGCAAAATTCCACAACAAATTTTAATTTTACCGGCACGTCAATTTTTCTATCATCATCTCTCTTACTCCTTACCGAATTACGTAAGTGTGAAAGAGGTGGCAGGATAAATGTTAACCCCGCATTTAAAAGCTCATCATACCCCTAATCGGAGGGTCGCGAAATCTTCCCGCGCTTGCGCGGATCAATATATTACCCCTCACTAAGCCACACCGTATAATCCTTACGCGAAATACATTGCTTTATATGTCACGCTGATTTTTATAGAAGCAGGATAAAACCAGCAATGTAGTTTGCATTAGTAGTAACAATCGTCTCAATCGTTGGTTTGTTTGTATGATGGTAGAGATGCGCGCATGCGTTCTGCATCCCTGGACCAAACTTTGAACAAGTGTAAGGTGTGAGTGGTGTAAAGTGCATCCATTTTGAAGGATAATTGTTTAAATATCAGTTTCTGTGTGATTTAGCCGCAATTTAGATTGGTTTTGTCGATTAACAGGTGTGTAAAATGCTTAAAATATTTTCTTTATTAATATTTTTATCTTTATGGTCGCTTTGTATGGATTTAAACGACTCTATTATTTTATTCCTTTGTGTGAAAGTACTTTGTGGCTTATAATCTTTGGAGTCTTTTGTTTTTTGGTATGTTTGATATATCTAATCACCAAAAATATACCGTAGGACAAAACCTTATTTTAGATTATTTCATTTATTTATTATGATTATACTAACAGTACTCTTTTTATGGATAATTTGCAAGAAATTCAGTACAATATAAGCACCTGGATTTTTATTAACATAGTCGATTATATTTTTAGGCTATTATTTACTAGGTGCACTCGGTACAATGACCTTTGTAGCCTTACTACGCGCACTGCTACGGCATGCTACGCCGTAGCAGTTGTAAACTACGTGTAGGTCGATCTTTATAGTCTCTTTTCTCTGCAATGTCACGCCTAGGACCGTGATCGTCATTAAAGCGCCCCTAGGTTTATTGCCTTACATATAATGGGATACGATTAGTACGCCTTTGACCACAAAAATAAACATACGTTGAACACACTCCTTAAAATCCCCTTCAGCCGTCTACGGTATGAAACACCTCAGATTGTTTAGACACGCATTCAACTCTTTTGTGGTAAGACCTCTTATGATTTAAGATTTTATTTTCAGGCACAATGACGTGCGGCACAGAATGCCTGTCCCTTGGCCCGCCGCCGGATTCTATCCTGCACATGCCCCCTCCGCCTCTGCCGGCATTCCTCGCCAATGCTGCCAACCTGACGCCGCCGTGCCGGGCGTCCAAATGCCCCACTATTGCCAACCGGGAAGAGAACGTCTTGTTCCCTGGAGTGGAGTATCATGAACTACCTCGACATGGTAGGTTTATAACACCATCATTTCAGCTGGATGGAAGACGTCCACTAAAACAAAGGCCTTCTAATCCTCCTATAAAGATCGTCTCAACGACCTTTCCTGCGTTGCCACTATCTAACCCTCCCCTTTCCCTCCTCCCTCCCTCTTAAATTTTATCGGGAGCCGGCCTCATCTGCCTTTCTATCATTGTAGATTAGAATATACCTTATGTACACCAGTTCACAAAAATATAGTGTAAAATCAGGCGGCTTTATCGCTAAGGTAGCAACTTCTACCAGAAAACCCGTTCTTAATATTATAAAACCACATACTAGTTATAGTGATTTTGATAAGTTTCACAGTGTCTATTCAAACACTGACCTTACAGTCCTCTTGGCTGCAGCATCAGCTAAAGTAGCCTTTTTGTTATCGGGTGTAAAGAATCTATTCTTCTATTTCCAGAGCCAGCCGCGAGTGACGACACCTGGTTCCTAGTTCTGATCACATGCTGCATCGCCGTGCTATGCATCGCTGCTCTGCTAGCTTTGTTCCTGCTCAGGTGCAGAGAGTAAGTACAAATATTTTGTCATTGTCTCTCTGGGTTATTCCATCTGATTCTCTAAAAAAAACACCTTCACAATTTAGGAGTGTAAAAGAAACCTTACTGCTCTATCTCTCTCTTCTGAAAGCTCTCTGCTCTGCATGCGTTACAAAATTTCCGATAAATTATAGAATGTTTTTATTTAACTACAACCAGCCTACTTTAACATTTTACGGTAGACCTTAGGAAGGAAACGAAAACTTAATGCATTTCTTCGTTGTTACCCACACTTACACTACAATATTTGAACTCTGAAAATTGAACTACCTCAACATTTAAATAGGATATTCGTGTGCAGGGCTCGCGGCGGCTGCAAGAGCAGCACAAGCAAAGCTGGCGGCTCCAACGCGTTGTACGGAGGGGCAGCCCTGGACTCCCGCGTCCTGTGGGCAGCCCTCACCCCCAGGGGCACTCGCCACTTCGTCGCAGACACCTATCCCCACGACGAAACAGAAGACCACCACTACGAATGCGTAGAGCCACCCCTATACAAACTCGGACCCCCAGAAGACCTCGCCATCACCAGACATTTCAACGTAGAATACGAAGACCCAGCTCCATTAATAGAAAACTACGCTGACAGAACCGAGGAGTATTTCCGAACTGGGATGGACACGCTGCGCCGCGGAAGACCTTTGGTCTCTTCGCCGACGAGGATCGAGCGTCCGAACTTGCCTCCTTTGAATCTGCAGCCCAGGACATTGCGTAGGGCACCCCACTCGCGGCGCGTGAGCGATGCCAACAACCAAGAGAAGGCGGCCATCTGAACCGAGAGCGGCGCGGTGTTTTCCGTCGCCGATTCTGCTGACCTCGAATGGCCTCTGGACCATGTCGACCGCCTCGTCTGAGGACCATATCTTCTCTAAACTTACTGGCTTTAAAGTGTGGTACAAGACAATACGGTACCTGATAAATAATGCACATAGGATGTCTTTGGTCAATCGACCAGTTTTATCACCTTCTTCGTGATCATCTCGCCCTATAAATCCCATCGATTTAATAAATAAGTACTACCGTGCGGTCCATGGCAAATCTGATAATGAAGATTATCTCTTTCTAACATCCGATGTGCATTACTTAATGTTAGGTACCTACTAGGTAGTTCATTACAATACAGGTGCACGTAACCACATTTATAAGCTCAACTTATCAACACACGATCACTAGGGTCGCTCTTTATACTAACAGCATTATAGACTGCTTAGAAATTGGATGGAATCGAATCTAGACATTCAGCTTTAAAGTCAGCTAGCTTTACTTGTCACTTTAGCAGTTTTAAAGCGATTTTAGCAACTTCTTAGTCATTGGATTGGTGTCTGTATACCTTCTTGTCTAATATCTAATCTACACTTGTGTCCTATATTTCCAGCTGTAAATATTTTTCCTTAATTTATTTTGAACAATGTGCAATTTTATATTTATTTTAGTTTTTAGCGTATTTAAACATTATTCTAGTCAAAGTGTCTACCTAAATAGAAGAAATGATTTTTACATCTATAAAATATTGTGTGTACATCATAGGAAACAAGCTAAGCAAAATAAAACAAATTGTCAAGTAAAAAGTAACAGATTTTGTAATAAATTAACAACAGGAGAAAATTTATTAAGCATATAAGTACATTATATTTTTATTTTAAAATTCCCACCCAGTAGATTTAGCCATTCCTGGCATCCGAATTTCGAATCCGGACCACTTTCTTAATACAGGGTACATGTAGGCATTAATACGACCGAATAGGTATATACTATACAGGGCGTCCCATGGCTATGCCACGTGGAGGGAAAGTACCTTAAATATTGTAGGTAGAGCATTTTACTGAAAGAAGACATTATTTTATTTCTAAATACTACTAAAACTGCATTCATAATTTTTTTATAATTACATGGTTGAACCGGGAATCGAACCCGCTATACGAGAAAAAAAAATCCTGTACTTTTATCATACCGATGAAAAGGCTTTATTTCACTCCCTGTCCATTTTTTTATCTTGTTGTGGTGGATATTTAGTATAATACATCTAAGTTCTGTTTGTAGCTCGTGGACACTTTCGTAACGGTTCTTGTTTAAACTATTTTTTTTACATAATCCCATAAAAAAATCTAACGGGGCTAGATCTGGCGAACGCGGCCGGCCACATCAAATGTTAAAATTCATAGTCTTCCTTTTATTTCTGACACGATGTTATTTAGCAAAAAATACTTCTTATGATGAAGCCTTTCGATTGGTATGATAAACAGACAGGGTGATTTTTTTTCTCGTGTAGCGGGTTCGATTCCCGGTTCAACCATGTAATTGTTAAAAAATGTATGAATGCAGTTTTTATAGTTTTTAGAAATAAAATAAAGTCTTCATTCAGTAAAATGTTCTAACTACAATATTTAAGGACTTTCCTTCCCTCCATGTGGCATAGCCGTGAGACTCCCTGTATAGGTACCATACCATACTGTCAAATTATTGGTACGTTATCATTGAATGCGTCCCCACCGAGGGGTTTGACTCGAGCGAGCCTAATCATGATGACCGTCTTTGTCGAACTCGCTACCTTGACCGTACCCCTAAGATCATTTGGTGAAAAACTCTTGATGCAGAGATTAAGGCTGGACATAGGATTCTGCTCAAAAGCCCTACCTACATAACAATAGTTTGCTTTTTTTCCATCTCTGGCTTGGCTATATCTATCTACCCAACTCTCTGCGATATTAAATTTTTTACAATGCATGTGCTCGAAAAGGAGCGTTTTCTAAGCAGCCAAACAGTGCGGAAAGTAGCACTTTTCCGCACTGTGCTTTTTACTTTTCAGTTTTTTTTTTTATTTTTGCTCAGCATGTCATTCAGCCAGTCAACCTAACATTTCAGTATTTGAGATATTTTTAAAACCAATTGTTACTAATATAAAGGGAACAATAAAAATAACAATTCAATAAAGGCGTTTATAATTGGTATAATTACTTTAGAAATTGATTTTTATTGATAAATTACGTTCAAATATTAATTAAAAATTTGCGTGGCTGAATAAATTTTACTCATTGCCTTATTGCGATTCGGCAGCTTTGCACATGCGCAGTAGATGTTTTTTTCAGCGCGAATGTGTTTTGTTTATGAAGCCCGTCATTTTATACGCCTTTTTAATATAACTGTTTTTTTTCTTGCACAATGCATTGTAAAATCTTGTATGATACACGTGCGAAAGATGATTTCCGACTCGTGTCGGCTTATACACTCGCTCGCTTTGCTCGCTCGTGAATAAAATGACACTCATCGGAAATCACATACTTTCCGCACTAGTATCATAAATAACTATTAACGAATAGTTCAATTCTATATTTCCGAACGATTACTAAGCTGTCATTAGAAGTATTGCCAGTATGAGTACTCCTGTCTAATTTCAGATAATTTGAACTCTTACCGGATCCGTTCTAATCCCCTTTTGACGATTGTTTCAAATTCAACTAATCATTTACATTTCTTTTGAAATATTATTTAACAAAATAAGTAATCTTTTGAGTCTACTGCAATGCATAATAAATGTTAGTTTAGTTTTTTGTTATTAATCTGTCTGTAATGGATAATATGATGATGATAGAATGCAGACATGTGACAGTTGACAACTGGCAACACTAAACTTAAGTGTTTTGAAGACGCGAATTTCTGTTTGTAGTTTTGATTGAATATTATGTTAATTTTGCCATGAATTGACCAACTCAACGTTTAAAAATATACGTAATTATAACTTAAATAATAGTTAGACAGCTAGTTCATCAAAATGTCGGACGACGTGATAAAACATTCCGTACACACATTAGTGTTTCGGTCTCTGAAAAGATCACACGATATGTTCCTTGCCAACCAGGGAATGCTCCCTCCAATAGACGAGAAAGCGTAAGTATACAATAACATTTCATTTAGCCCCAATAATCAAATAATTTTATAATGTTTAAATGCCTTTATAGGTTATGTTTTATTCCTATTTATCAAACTTACTTGCGTTTTACATAGATAAATACATAGGTAAATAATCACAACATAGGTAAATAATCTTAGTCAGAGTTAAGTTCGTAATTAGAGACTTACAAATTCTGTTTCAAAGTATGTCAGCGCTTAATCAGATAAGAATTATTTGAAATGGTTCAACTGAACACAGCGGGAGACAAGAGTGCAATGGAGGACGTTAGAGGAGGCCTATGCCAAGAGGCAATCCGAACTAAGAGACATTCTTTAAACATATCACAACACCCTAAAAGCATCACGAGTTCAGGATAAACAGGCTCATCATCAACTGAACACAGCTACCCATAATAAATTTTATATTAAAATATTACTTGGACACATAGAGGTAGTGTGTAGGGTTCGTAGCATTTGCTATTTTTACTATAGGGCTAAACCAGCTTTACAGTTTAACGTTTATTTATTTATCCAGTGTAGTATTTATATATAACTATTGAAGTAAGAAATAAATTACATTGTTACAGTGAAAAGATCCTCCGAATGGTAAAAGCAAGAGACAGCTACGGGCAGGTGATGGGAACGGTGCAGCAAGCGCAGGCTCAAAAGCAGCATCAAGACGCACTCAGCAGACCTGAGACTCCACATAATACAGGTGATGTGTTACATTTAAATATTATTTCGTTCATTTTTGACATTATATAAATTACTGCACTCAATTCAAAAAAATTACATAATAATAAAATGGGTTTTCCAGACATGTTTTGTGATTATGATTCCATATGAGAGAAGATATCATATAATATTATGAAGCGGAAAGATTTGTATTTTTGTGTGTGTATGCTCTCAAAAACTACTAAGTCAATTTCAAAAATTCTGACCATTATAAAGCTACATTCACCGTAAGTAACATAGGCTACCTTTTATCGCGGGAATATGCCTCATTCCAACGGGGAAAACTTTATAATAAATTATATTTTCATATTTGCAGAGATGGCGGAATCAGCAGCGCTAGGCTCAGACGGTGCGATGTTACCGTACACAGGCCCCGCCCCAACCCCATCGCCTGCCCCTCCCTCCGGAGCCCTAACAGTGCCACGCAAGGCCCCAACAATGCCCAAACCCAAATGGCATGCTCCCTGGAAACTCTTCAGAGTCATATCGGGGCATCTGGGTTGGGTGCGGTGTGTTGCTGTTGAACCGGGCAACGAGTGGTTTGCTACAGGTATAAATTCACAGAATTTAATAAGCGTAATAAACATTCTTCCTTGTATCCTATCTTACTTCAATGTCTGTTATCTAACTCACCTACCAGTGTTTGTCCAGTCATTATAGTAAGTTCACCTCGGAATTCGAGATACCCAGTCTGTAAATACTTGTATATTGATACCCTAAAAGTTGTCTCAAAACCTACATATGGGTGTACGCAACTATTAAATTTCAAGGTCAAAGGTCGAAACTAGGGAAAGGAAAACTAGGGAAGATCGTCACGTGGAAGGAGAATATCTTCAAACTGGGCTAGTGGGAACTTTGCTGATAGTACCTGTTCAATCTGTGCTGCATATAATTTACTAGCGACCCGCCCCGGCTCCGCACGGGAAAATGGTTATTATGGGTTATTCTTATGTACATTATGCACGTATTATACATAAAAACCTTCCTCTCGAATCA
Source organism: Teleiodes luculella (assembly GCA_948473455.1). Lineage (NCBI taxonomy): Eukaryota > Metazoa > Arthropoda > Insecta > Lepidoptera > Gelechiidae > Teleiodes > Teleiodes luculella. Next base: position 2,283,638 of record OX419594.1, read on the forward strand.
CTCTATCTATTAAAAAAACCGCATCAAAATCCGTTGCGTAGTTTTAAAGATTTAAGCATACATAGGGACATAGGGACACAGAAAGCGACTTTATTTTATACTATGTAGTGATGTAAAAATGTGTGCAGGCGCGGCCGACAGAGTGATAAAGATCTGGGACCTGGCGAGCGGCAAGCTGAAGGTGTCTCTGACGGGCCACGTGAGCACGGTGCGCGGGTTACAGGTCTCCGCCAGGCACCCCTACCTCTTCAGCTGCGGGGAGGACCGCCAGGTCAAGTGCTGGGACCTGGAGTATAACAAGGTTATTGACAGCTTTGTACCACGTTACAGAAGAAAATAATAGTACTAACCCGTACAGAAAGGACACTCACCCCCCCGCGCCAAAATGAGTTCCCGCCCGATATAGCGCCCCACGCCCCGCACCCCGCAGGCGCCGCGGGACTCCGCCGGTGGTGTTCGGGGGTGTTTTACATAGCGCCTAGCGCCATTGATATGTAGTTGATATTCAAAAAGAAGTAGCTTGTCAAAACGCGTTTTCTGTATGGAGTGACCGACCAGTGACCACGTCTACTTTCAAACACATATTATACAAGGTTCTGCTCGTCTCTCTCTCTCTCTCTCTCTCTCTCTCTCTCTCTCTCTCTCTCTCTCTCTCTCTCTCTCTCTATCTCTCTCTCTCTCTCTCTCTCTCTCTCTCACATAAAGAAAAAAAAATGTTTTTTTGTGTGTGTATAGTATGAATAAATTCAAACAAAAACTCTTGTTAACATAGGCTACCTTTTACTGCGGGAAAACGCGTCATTCAAAGTCAAACTCTTGACGCGGGCGGAAAACTAGTATTTCATATTTAAGTAATTAATCATCATCATCATCATCTCAGCCGAAAGACGTCCACTGCTGGACAAAGGCCTCTAAAGGCCTATAAAGTAATTAATAAGTGATAAGTATTCTATTTTCAATTTAAGTACACAGCCTTGTCCCTGCAATGTCTGTATAGTTTTCTCACATTTGCTACGGGTTGGCTGGAAGAGATCTCTATTCAGAGATAAGCTCGCCCTTGTATACTTCCGCTTATATATGAATTGTATAATTTTACTTTTGTGTACAATAAAGAATCTATACTAATTAATACCGTTTTAGGTGATCCGCCACTACCACGGCCACCTATCAGCGGTATACGCACTAGCGCTGCACCCCACCATAGACGTGGTGGTGACGGCGGGGCGCGACGCCACGGCCCGCGTGTGGGACATGCGCACCAAGGCCAACGTGCACACGCTCACCGGACACACCGACACCATCGCCACGCTCGCCTGCCAAGCCGCCGAGCCGCAGGTAAACACATACAGATCGCGCCAAACTTCTACACGCCCCTGAAGTTGCTTCGCGCAGGGGTGTGTACACATTGACACATTTAGAGAACACCATGGTCCAAGAAAACAAGGTCTTACAATTAGACCACGTGACTGACACGAGCCTACGTCATTTTGCCTATTCACCCTTGTCGAATGCGTGTAATAGACAAGGATGAACAGCGCAAAATGACGTAGGCTTGTATCAGTCACGTGGTCTAATTGTAAGGCCCAGCGCACACCAGGAGAGGCGCGGCGAAGATACTGAGAACGTATCAATTAAAACTAAACCTTAAATATTTCGACATACGGCGCCGCGCGCGGTCTCGCGCCGGCTCTCGTGGCAGCTTCGACGCGCCGCGCGCTACTCGATTTTGGCATGCCGTTTTCAACCGTATATCAAAATATTTAAGGTTTAGTTTTAATTGATACGTTCTCAGTATCTTCGCCGCGCCTCTCCTGGTGTGCGCTGGGCCTAAGACCTTGTTTTCTTGGACCATAAAGAACACTGAACGCATTCTAACGCGAACGCACAGGTAATGGGTGCGGGGGCGGGGGTGGAGCGGGCCCTGCCGCCGCCGCTTCCCCTCGCACCCCGCTGACACCTATTTTTCGCTACTGCGACGCGGCTCGCGCCAACTTCAGCCAACCCTACTATGTAAGTAGCGACAGGCTCGAGAAGCTGTCAAACGCGACATAGTGACATTAGAGCTATAGTAGTTCTGTCAATATGTCGCGTTTGACAGCTTGTCGAGCCTGTCGCTACTTACATAGTAGGCCTACTGTTGCAGAAAGGTTCATTAAAGGGCCTACAGGCGCTAAGTGGCGCCCCCACCCTTTAAAAAATAATATAGAACGGCGAGAAACGAGACGGTGTTCTGTAGGATATATAGAAGCCAAAAATTGCGGAAAACAATTTTCGCAATTTTTCCATCAATAACTACTAGCGAAATATAATAAATATAGTTAATAGCTTCAAACGCATCCGTTAGACGTTAACTTAAAAGTTAATCCGTTAATCAAAATGTTAACTTCATTAATTAACGATTAACGGATTAACGAGTTATTGGGCTCAATTCTGCGTGGCCGCTAAAATATCTAAATTTAAGTTGTTGTTATATCTCTTTCACTTTCTTAAGAACGATAAGGGACAGGTGATTGCCAACCTACATTTAGACACGTCAAATTCGATTTTACGCGTAATTTAGCAGGAATTCAAAAACATCCCAACTAAATTAAGCTGAATTTGACAGCTGCGCTGCTTATTTTAAATATCATTCATTCATCTCCCCATCCTTTTCGATTCCCATATGAATGAACGGCAGAATTGAGCCCAATGCCCAGTTATGTAGAAAAGTTATATCAAAATCATATTATATATACATATTTTTTAAAACGTGCTTAACTAGAAACGTATTTCCCACTTCCAGATAATAACGGGCTCGCACGACTCCACGATCCGCCTATGGGACCTGGCCGCTGGCAAATCTCTGTGCACTCTCACCAACCACAAGAAGTCAGTGCGCTCCATAGTAGTCCACCCCTCCCTATACACCTTCGCGTCAGCTTCCCCCGACAATATCAAGCAATGGAAGTGTCCTGAAGGGAAATTCATTCAGAATCTATCGGGACACAACGCTATAGTGAACTGTATGGCTGTGAATCCGGAAGGGGTTTTGGTTAGTGGAGGGGATAATGGCACTATGTTCCTGTGGGATTGGAGAACGGGATATAATTTCCAGAGGTTGCAGGTGGGTGGCTTTTTAACGCGCTTTTATTAGGTCGACCTGTATGTTTTTGTAATATATATTTTTTGTATAATTGTACAGTCCGTCCAAAAAGAGTAAAAATTTAAAAGTAGCAATACCAGTGTCGTCCCTTTCCAACCAAGGAATGATGAAAATGAGACGACAATACGGTGTTGCTACTTTTTAATTACTAATTTTTTTTTGGACAGACTAACTATAAAGTATTGAGGCATAAATAAATTTTAAAGGATCACTCGTGTATCTGCCTAATTTACAAACAAATTGTGCCTATAACTTTAAAATAAATAAGTCGTTTAAAAACAAACGTAAATCAACCATTCCAATATCTAAATTTAAAAAAATTATACGAAATAAGTGGTTCTTAACTTATAGATTATTCAAAAACCTATACGACGTTCTTACGGGGTTCTATTCAAGCTAGTTGATCAACTAGTATATTATTTTATAATTTCAGGTTTGAATTAACTAGTATTTAACTTTTTAATACGCTTTTATTAGCTTCACTTGTAACTATGTATGTAAGAAAATCTTGGAATTTAATTTAACCCACTTCCCGGTCTTCGATTAGGATTAAATTTTGCACACGCTTGAGTTCTGATGACAATACATGACTAGCTAACAAACGTCATTACAAATCCAATATGGCGGCCTCCCCAAGATGGCGGACTGGAATCCAAAACCGAACTCCGACAAGACACTATACTCCGACAAACATAAAATTAACCTAACCTACCGAACTTGTCGGAGTAGTGTCTTGTCGGAGTAGAATCTTGTCAGAGTTCGGTCCTTAAACCGGCGGACTGGCTGTTTGAAATCCACCCCTATGATATGGGTATCAAATGAAAGGGTTTGCTGTCAGGAATACGAAAAAAATAGTCACGTGACTTAAATCCGATATGGCGGACGTCCAAGATGGCGTGTCCGCCATCGGAAGCGTGTTTTTTAGTTTTTTTTTTTATCTCCAGGCGGCAGTGCAGCCAGGCTCGATGGACTCGGAGGCGGGTATATTCGCGATGACCTTCGACAACTCGGGCTCCAGGCTCATCACTACCGAAGCGGATAAGACCATCAAGATATATCGAGAAGACGAGACCGCCTCAGAGGAGACGCATCCCGTCAACTGGCGGCCAGAGATACTCAAGAGACGGAAGTTTTAGCTTAAGGCTCATTATTATATTACTTATTTTAATAAAGATCGTTTGACAGTCATGCTTTTGGTTTTAATTTGGCGGACAAGACCATCAAGATATACAGGGAGGACGAGACCGCCTCAGAGGAGACGCATCCCGTCAACTGGCGGCAACGACGACTTATGACTGGCGGCCAGAGATGCTCAAAAGACGGAAGTTTTAGCTTATGGCTCATTAATATTATGTGTACTTTTTTAAATAAAGATCGTTTGACAGTCATGTTTTTTTAGTGATTATGGCACTAGTTATTCTTTGTGCCAGTGTCAAGTATTTGCAAATATACAAAGTTTTTAACCGCTGACAAAGGACAATCATAAAAGTGGCGTAATTCTTTTTTTTTTTGTGGGGGAATGGTACAGTACGCGCCAAACTTGTAGTCCGCTCTGAACACAGCACGATTAGCGTCGCAGGAGCGGCATATAGGTACTATGGCAGAAGCAAGGACGTGTGTTGTATACTAAGCCCGACCAGAGAAATAAAAAATCTTCGCCATATTACGGAATTTCAATGGAACTAATTTTATAAGGGAAATTGTTGCCATAGTCGGAAAAATATACACGTGGCGCCTCCAGAGCGGGTTTTTTATTTCTTTGGTCAAGAGCGGGGCGGCAGAGTCCGCCCCACTCCCCCGCCGCACCGATCTCATGTGTTTGTACGCTTGTTTTGTGCGTTGTTCCTCTAAATGTGTGAATGTGTACACACCCCTGCGCAGAGCAGTGTACAGACCAAGACGTACACTGCTTTGCGCAGAAGTTTGGCGCGTACTGTAGGAGAAAAGGAAAAAAAAGTCGAATTAGAATGAGTAATAATTGTATTGTTAAAACTCGTAAATATTAGCAATCGTAACACATCGTTAGATAAAACAACAGGCGTGTTATATCGTGCACGCAAAGACCATTGAGTATTATACATTTTGTTTGGAATGTGAATTAAATTAACATGATTTTATTTTAATACAAAGTAAACACAAGTATAAACTGAGCAATACGAGTTGTAAAAAGCGAAGATAACAAGGGCTATTACATCTTTTTTTTTTCATACATATCTAGTTTGCTCCAAATAGGGACCATTAATTGTCATATCGACTACGCACGCAATGTACTGAAAAATTTGGAAAGATAGCAGTCGCCTATTGTGTGTGCCTCATCATTATTTCAGACGCCCACTGCTGAAGCATGAAACAACCCATCGGGTATTATAAAACTATACAAGGTCAATTAAGAAAAATAATTTCACAATAGTAAAAAAAAAAGTATACCCTCAAATAAACCTCTCAGTCACTATTCATATAATTTATTTCAGTCGCCAACCCTTTTACGAAAGTACAGTTTTACAAAAAATTTCTAACCCGAAGTTGACAGATTTTACTGATTGGCTATTTGATGTACAGCCAAATTAAGGTGAATACTTTGGACTTTGCACCATTCTACATTCTTAAACCGGTTGAATAAGGGATAGAATCGCGTAACGCGTGTCCAGTTTGTTCTGGTCTCATCCGTACATCGGAAATGGGCCTTTGTAAAACTGTACATAACATACAATTTAATTGAAGGGTCACAAACTATATTAATATCCTAAAAAATATTAGTAAAGCTGTTTTAAATTAATTTTGATATGAGCCTGCCTGCAAGCTTCATGTAATTAACCTTCTCACAAGAAATAAAACTGTACAAAAAATCTGCAGTAATTGAGATAGGAGTAATGCACAATATCTATGGGTGTAAGTAAGCGTGTTAGTTCTTAATTTTATATAGATATCAGACCAAATTGAAGTATAAAAAATAAATGTGAATTTTTAGTATTTTTTAAAATAAATTATCGATGGTTTTAAAATCGAATCAATTTATCAAAGTATGCTTTCTTATGCTCTGAAATAATAACAGAGCAGTTCTTGCACTTTGCTAAAGGTATTAATTGATATTCATTGCTAAAGGTCTTTATGTATGCAGTTCTTAGTTCAATAACAAATCCTGTGAGAAGGTTTACATCCGAAATAATATTAAGCGGAGCGCGACCCGCGTTGCGATCAAATCTCATCGTCCAGATCAAACTCTTCCTCGGGGAAATCCCCGACGGTGATGTACACCGGTTTGACGAACCCGCCGTACTTCGGAGGGCACGTGAAGTAGCGTTTCCCGTTTACTCTGTGAAACGAAAATGTAAATTTGGTAAAACTTTAATCTTTCTGTAATCTTACAGTTTTAGTTTTAATTCTTGGCATTCTGTATGGTCATATAAATAATATATGTATAATTCAAAAAGCCCTTGACGTCGCTCAACGCCATTTCATTCCTCGATATAATTAATATTAAATGCATTAATGCGTCAAAATCAAGTGTTTTTGTTCTGCTCTACTCTTGAAAACAATATCGACGCCGATTTCAACCCAATATGCAATACGAAAGTAAATTTTAGACCGCTACCTCTTGAAAATCTGCCCGCCAAAAGTTGACGAATGTCCGATTTCATTTAGTTCACTCAATATCCGCCCAATATGAAACCAAGGTGGCGCTAGTGTGGCATTCGAAAGCACAAAACGCCCGATCTCAATGTCGACGGATCGGAATTGCCGTCAAGAAGAGTAGCCACTCTGGTCGTTCTGGAGTGGACATCTACAGCACAAAATAAAAAGTTTCCAGAAAGTCCACTCCCGCCGTCTTTGAAATTAACTACCTAAACTTGGTCGACTCCTTGAAAAACGTGTAATCGTAATTTTTGTGTTGTGTTTAAACAGCCAAATACACTACAACAGTAATAAGAACACTTATCCATTTTTTTAGCACATCGAACAACAATACGTTGTTAATACTCGCGAGAGCGACGACTGCACGTGGTCCGAACACGGCCTGTGTACGCAATGATCAATATTGTGTGCGTAAGAATATGGCGCTTAGTTCCGAGTATCGATACTTAACCGCCGCTATATCGACGGTTAAGTACCAAATACTGCTATCTACATTTTTGTGATTGTTAGATTTTAATCTAGATCTACTTCACAGTTGTTGCTTCACCTTTGATAGAAACACTACATTCGATTGATTGCTATATTCAAAGATATAGGAATACCAACAACTGCTCTAAATTGATTTACACTAAAATGACAGAACGTTTTTTTGCTCTCTTGTAAAGTTGACATTTTGCAGATAGCAGTATTTGGTACTTAACAGTCGATATGTAATTTGTGTCTACGGGCTGAAATGATGAATGATGATGTTGACTCACTCTCCGTCGTTCTTCCCGCGCGGCTCGTCGTACTGGACTCCGATCCAGAGCCCCTTGGCGCCTTCCAAAGGCCCGTTGTACCGCACTGTGGCGCGGCGCACCGGCTGCGTGGGGACTCGCACTTCGCAACGCGCGCCTACCAACACGGCTTCTGCTAACCTGGTATACACAACATTTTACAATACAATATCACGCCTGACCAAAGAAATAAAAAGCCCGCTCTGGGGGCGCCACGTGTATATTTTTACGACTATGCCAACAATTTTCCTAATACAATTAGTGTTGGCAACACCAACAAATGTGATTTAAAAAGGAGTTTGTTTTTCTCCCGCCATTAGCTAAGCTGTATTTTTGTGCTCCTCAACAAATAAATTATAATTATTTACTGTGACCAACACCAGGATGTTATTATTTCCAAGGACCTTCACATTGAAATTAAAGCATGTTCACAAGCTTATAAAACTTTAAGTTATACAACAATTAGTTCCATTGAAATTCCGTAGTATGGCGAGGTTTTTTATTTATTTGGTCGGGCTTTAATTACTAAATGAATAAAATACACTCTTATTTATAATTTTTACTTAAAATTTTAGTCCACTGTAGCAAGCCCGGCGCATTTCGCGCCAGAGCTCCAGAATGTACCTACGCCAGGCGGTCCCGATTACGCGGCCAGTTACTAGGAAAAACGCGCGCGCTTGTGAAGACGCTATTATATGTCCTTATAGGTATAATCCTCCCCTATCAAACCTTAACGAAATTCCATTCTGACAATGCTAAAGCTTACTACTAGTTTGGTACTAGTTGGTATCGTTGTAAAAAAATTGCTATCATTATAATTCCGGAGATATTGCTATAGTTTAGGGAGGATTATAGCTTGATGTTCAAGCTATAATCCTCCCCTCTCGTTTAGCCAAACGGTGGGGTCTTTCGACTTACTTTAGATCCAAAAAGTTAGTATCAGATTGCTATTCATTGCTCAGTTAAGAAAGAACACTGGTCGCGTTGTAATTCCGAAGATATAGCTGCAGGTTGGGGAGGATTATGGCTTGAGCATTTTAATTTTGCTCTTTTCTGCACAACGCTTTGTTCTTTCGTTGCAAAATTGGTATCAACCTTTAGTATTCATTGGTACTGTAAAACTACATTCGATTTATTACGCTAAACATCGTAAAAGTACTTTAAAAATGCATGTAAACTTCTACATACAAATTTGTTTTGAGTCCCTATAATGCACGGTCCGATAATACACATTGCATAACCAGCAAAGCACGGCCGTGGAGAATTTCTGATTGCTTGAAATTAAAAAATCGTTGTTTAAGACTTCCATAGATGACGCTAGTAATATAATTAGAACAGTGAGATTTATTGTAGACTTTTTTTGGTCGGTTTGTACGTGGTTCTGTTCTGAGATTAATTTTAGGATAATTTGTTGATTAATTTGAATAATTTTTATAATCCAATACTTTGGTATTTATTACCTCACTATTTACTAGTGCCATCTGTTGAGCCGTTTTTTTTTCATTATTTGCTACTTGAAACTTCCCATCATGAAGTCGTAGAGTTTGCCGTGCATTATTGGACGGTTTGATACATGGTCCGATATTCTACAGTAAAGCCCGACCAAAGAAATAAGAAACCTCGCCATATTGTGGAATTTCAATGGAACTAATTTTATAAGGGAAATTATTGCCATTTTCGTAAAATTATACACGTGGCGCCCCCAGAGCAGGTTTCTTATTTCTTTGGTCAGGCTTTATATTATGCAGTCTGACAAAAATGAGAAGAAATTATTATTATTATAAATTATAAAATAGCAATACTAAAGTGTCATCTCATTTTCACAAGTAGTTCGAAAGAAACGATACTACAGTGTTGCTACTTTTAGGACAAAAGACATAATATTTCAATCGATTCGACACATATAAATATTTGGGAATTGTTCTCGACCGAAATCTTTTCCTTCTCGATACAAGCAAAAAGATCTGTGAACTGTATAACCACTGTACCTATTATAATTATTTGTAATAAAGTTACATGAATTATTAGAAAAAATGCGTACTGTTTTAATAAAAAAAAAACTCCCCATTTTTCCCTGGAAATTTACCCGATTTTTAATTTACACCTTTGCAACACTGGTAGCGCATGGCATCATGTCATGGCGGCCGACGCGGCATTGCGTTGTGTTAATTAAATTAAACCGTTAAAAATTTGAAAGTTTTCTGTCAGTTAAAGTTTTCTATGTTATATGAAGGTCATCATAGCATGTAGGTAAGTTATTTTATTATAATTTTGAAATTATACTTACTATACCGTTAACTTCCCGATTTTAGTTAGTTTTGCAATGACGCAGTAATACAATCTACTGTTTTCGTTAATACCTAGTTATCGAATTATGTTTGTAACTATAAAAATAAGAGAACAGATGTTAGTAGGTATAAAATAAATAAACGTCTTAGTTGAAAATCAGAAATCAAATCAATCAACAATGAGTAAAATAGTGAGTTTGGTATTTTTGTAAACATTAAGTATAATATTATTATCATATTTCATATTATAACATAAACTAAAAATATTTCAGATCTCAAAGAGTGGTGCATTAACGACGATCGTTTGTTTGTGATCATCATCATGCTGGCTGTGCAATGTGTATTTTCGGACCGTGCATTATAGGGACTCAAAACAAATTTTGTATGTGGAAGTTTACATGCATTTTTAAAGTACTTTTACGATGTTTAGCGTAATAAATCGAATGTAGTTTTACAGTACCAATGAATACTAAAGGTTGATACCAATTTTACAACGAAAGAACAAAGCGTTGTGCAGAAAAGAGCAAAATTAAAATGCTCAAGCCATAATCCTCCCCAACCTGCAGCTATATCTTCGGAATTACAACGCGACCAGTGTTCTTTCTTAACTGAGCAATGAATAGCAATCTGATACTAACTTTTTGGATTTAAAGTAAGTCGAAAGACCCCACCGTTTGGCTAAACGAGAGGGGAGGATTATAGCTTGAACATCAAGCTACAATCCTCCCTAAACTATAGCAATATCTCCGGAATTATAATGATAGCAATTTTTTTACAACGATACCAACTAGTACCAAACTAGTAGTAAGCTTTAGCATTGTCAGAATGGAATTTCGTTAAGGTTTGATAGGGGAGGATTATACCTATAAGGACATGCTATTATTTAGTCTATGATAATACGGACTCTGGCGGCGCGGTCTTAAGGTGCATTTTGTTTTAATACGAGCGCATCGACAAACGGTAGGCTATTATAGCCAGGGTCACGTTCGACGCGTTCAATGTAATTTGAACGTTAGTGGCGTGGTAGCTAGAATTAAATTCGCACGTTTGCTATCAGAGAGTGCGCCTTCTGTACCTAGTACTATTATTTAATCTGTGACTGTAGTCCGAAATAAATTATTGACTAGCTTTCCGCACAGTTTTTCCCGTGGGAATGAGGTATTTTCCCGCGGTATCTATGTCCTTCCCCAAGGTCTATTCTATCTCTGTACCAAGTTCTGACTGAAGTGATGCACATATTCCTTTGATGCATATTTCTTCAATTTATAGATATAATTTTAAAACTATTGTGATAGACAAACCTGGCTTCTTCTGCTAGTTCTTGTTCCTGCTGTTCTTTGATCTTCTTCATCTCCTCTTCATTGTATTTCCCGAGTCGATTCCGTTGCAGGAATGAACGTACTGTGTCACCTTTCTTCTCATAATCCTCTTCTGATAACCGAAATCTACAATTAATAGTTTCAATAGTGATTTACAACACTTAATGTGAATTAACAACACATTTCAGAAATTAATAATTTAGCTACAAATAAAATAAATATGTAGGAACATCTATGTATCTACAAACTAGTCTAGTTTAGCCCTGAGTCATGAGCAATGCATTATCTGGTCTATACTTAGTCAAACAAGGATTCTGTATATGCAATACTTAGTAATGTAATACATATAAAACCCATTTAAAACAATTTCGATAATAATTTCAGACAGTCAACTATAGATTATTTTGTAACTTGACATTCACAATAATTTCTACTTGATAATGAAATTAAGTTCACCTTTCTTCACTAGTAGTAGCATTAAATTCCTTCACAAGAGTGAATTTATCAATGACATGTAGTCTCATGCCGTCATCGATGGGATACGACCCGAGGAGAGCATCGTCATTATCAATGTCACATATAAAGTTGTTCTTAGTATCAAACAGTTTGAGCTTCATTGATGCTGCAGAACCACCTGTGACCAGCTCCAATTTTGTCTGAAAGGGATAGAGATAGAAGTTGAAGAAGGAAAACAGATAGTTATGTTAGGCACCTTTCACTGGCGACAGAAGACAAAAGACGAAAGGGACGCAGTTATGCGTTAGAATGAGATACAGATACACTGCGCTCACTCTTGCGCATAACTGCGTGTCTCCTGTCGCCAGTGAAATACCTGCCTTACTTGTCATGTTATTCAAGAAGCGAAAATTAAAAAACGGGCCGGGACTGGAACGCGCGTCTCCTAACTCGCTATGGGCTATTACGCACCACGTCCGGTTTCATTCCGAATCCTAGAACGTCCGACGTCCATTTCATACAAACTGTCTCGAAATTGTATGGATTTTCTCTGATTTGGAACGGAATCGGACAATATTGTGTGTAACCGGTTTTAGTTCACATTATTAATCATTGACTACTTATTTTATGTAGGTAATTATTGTAACCAGAGAGGTGGGAGCCGCTTCAAAGCGAAGCGACTCCCACCTCTCTAATTTCAACAAAGTTATTCCTTTCGCTCCAGTTAGATCCTTATTGTGAGTCACCTAACCTTAAAATCCAGAACAGTGATTCCTTTTTTAAATCGTCGTTCGATCGCTGCATCTTCGCTGTCCGACTTTGTTATGTGGATGTTCACATAGTCCTGCGTAATAACTTGTATACCTTCCATTGCAGCAAATCCGAAATATTTATTCGGCAAAATAAATTACCAAAATCTTCCAAAAACACACCACACACAAACAAACAAACAACAAGAAAGAAGCAATTATTGTCTGTCAGTGTCACTGTCAGCCAGCCAAGTCAATGAATGAGTACGGTACCATTTTTGTTGCACTGCCAAATAATGTAAGTACAATCATCATCATCAACATTTCGGCCGAAAGACGTATACCTACCTACCCACGTTCGTATTAATCGTGCTTCATTCACCACTCCCTGCTTCATTAAGGGATAAAGGGCTGATGTAGGGTGAGGTGGTTGACAACGGGCCAGGAAAAGTTTGGAGTTACATATCTTTGTCCCTGTTTATGCGTTAGAGGTGTTTAATACACCAGTAGAATGGAAATTTCATTGGCTCTCAAATTCAATAGTTCGATTGAACCTAAATTTGTTATCCGAAGAGTTTGGACATGTTTAAAAAAAAAAACGGGAAATGGCTCATTGTGTACACCCCCTGGCACACAATGAGCATGGGGGGTGGCACACAATAGGTCAGTAAGTACACAGTGAGTCAAGAACTCTTAGACTATTAATACACTACGTTTAATAGACTGCGGCCGAGCGTGCCACCGAAAGGGACAGAAAATGTAGGTACATGAATATTTAGGCTTGCCCACTCTAAAATAATTTTACCTCAGGATGCCCCATTTTTTATTGTTTTGTAGTGCTGTTAAAAATAAAATTTCAAATGTATCTAATGTAGGTATTTATTTATGGGATACAATACAAATAAAAAAAAAGGGTGAGCCCCATCATGGGACGCCAGGCAGATGTGAAACATTGTCATTACAACAAATTACAACAGGACAATCAGTGGGCACGGGAGTGCCCCCGCCAAGTCGAGCAAAAAAGCGGCACGGCCGTACCATACTTTTCTCCAAGCAGTTCAGCACAACTTGTAAAATAACCAAGTCTAGCAATTCAGTTCTTCTACCGTAAAAAGTTGTGAGATCCATCGAAGGATCCATGTAATACCAAGTCGGTTAATTTAGAAACTAAATTAACCGACTTATTATTAGTAAATTCAGTCCCAGTATTTTAACAGAACTAATTTTATAATGGAAACTGTTACCTTAAACAAAAATGTACACGTGGCGCCCCCAGAGCAGGTTTTTAATTAATTTAGTCAGACTTTAAAAACGACATCAAAAGTAAGGTTACCAATGTTGGTACAGCATTCGGAAGAAGAACAGTTAGTTTCTTCTTTTTGACTAACACATTTTGTTCAAAATGTCGGCTACAAATCCTCGAAGATTTTTTTGCAGTCCAATTCGTTCGTCCAGTTGCTTCTATCCATTTTCGACATATAATGTCGTTATCAGGAAAACTGAAACATTTACTTTTCAATTTTCCATACATACTAACAAAGTACCAAGTACACATTTAAAATGTAACTCCCATAATAATGGGAGAATAAAAATGGAAAAGCTGGCAATACTAAACAAAAACCAATTTTTAGGTTATGAATGCTTTATTTTAATGTTTCGGCATAACTATCGATAAATTTAAACTTCACATGAATCTATATACATAAGAAACACTCAATGATTATAGTAAAATAATTTTATTAGGCATTAACGTGGTATACTTACGAATGAAAGGACAAGTCTGCTATTTTTCTTTCACTGTCACTTTTACACCCCAAAACACTGCAACGCACCATGTTTTCGTGAAGTATCAATGCACTAGTGATTCACAACTGGTTTACAATAAGTCTTGTCATCGAATTGTTATGTTTTTTAGCAAAATCAAGGTACCAAGAAAATAAACGTCTCTCAGCTGTCAAAATTGTTTCGCACAGTACTATGCTCACCTTGAAAAAACCGGCACGTGTCGCGAAACAAAAGATAGTATCATTCTATTTCGTTCTTTTACAAGATATAGACATAAGTCCTTCTTTTTCTTGTGTGAATGCGACAAATGCTATCCAGCGGTCTATTCTTTTCTCTGTCTACGCAAGAACTAAATAAAACTGTATTTCTTAATGTTGATGCAGGAATTAATTTAAAAAACGCAATATTTATGTTTCTGACATATAGTTATTAAAAATGTTGAACTTAAATCACCATAAGAACTGTCAATTATTAATTTTTGTTGTTCTAAAATCTTACTAAAAATATTTGTAAGAAGTACTTAATCAATACACTAAAATCATATCGTTTTTATATTTTTATTATTAATTCTTCACAGCAATCTATATTTAAATCAATGTTATTAAAGTAAAACTAAAAAAAAAAAACCAAACTAAACAAAATAACTAAAAATTTGAACTTCTTATAGATACAAAAAATTGCATATTTTTTGTAGAAATGATTACATAAAACGCAAATTACTTGAAAAAATAACTAGGAAGCTTGACTTATCTACTTTTTGAAGTAGCTAAGCTTCACACAAATAAAACAATTATAAAAAATAACGCACTGAAAACTAAAAAATGTAACTTCTTACTTATACAAAAATATTTCTAAATTATGTATTCAATGTATTTGTACCTATACAAATTTGAAGTAAATGTGGTATATTATTAGATTGTGCACTAATAGGCTGGTTTTTGTATGGTACACAAAGGGTCAGTATTAGTACACAATGAGACGGTGGCCCATAGTAGACGCCCAACGTCTGTCTCATTGTGCACACCCCCCCTATAGTCCGGGAGCCGAGGGCCTAAACACCTTCCTCATCGAGTACCCCAATAGGCTATCTCTAGGTCGTTAACCGTCACTTAAACACTGAAAAAAAAAATTGTCTGCCAGAGCCGATCCTGCCGGGTCATCGAAATTTTTGACGTATTTTTTTCGTGGAACTTACCTCATAAAGTACCCGAATGAAAGTGGTGGCATCAGTTAACCATTGATTAATAATGTATAAAAAAATTGGTCTGCCACTGCGCAACCTGCCGGAAGTACTTGGCAGACGCCCTGAAATGTGCCCATCTGACACCCTTCACTTACCTCATCGAGTACCCCAATAGGCTATCTCTAGATCGTTAACCGTCACTTAAACACTGAAAAAAAAAAATAGTCTGCCAGAGCCGATCCTGCCGGGTCATCGAAATTTTTGACGTATTTTTTTCGTGGAACTTACCTCATAAAGTACCCGAATGAAAGTAGTGGCATCAGTTAACCATTGATTAATAATGTATAAAAAAATTGTTAAACCTCCTTCGTTTTGAACTACAAACTGAACACCCTGTCAGCAATTTTTTACTGTTATATAACTTGTCATGCTCTTACGTAACTTTTGCTATTGATCTAACTGTTTAATATAGTGAGCTTTACAAGAGATTTGTCCTGGTTTTAATTCGTATTTTTAAATGGTTATGGGAAAAACTTAATATGAACAACGAGCAAGAGCAAGAAAGTCCAGCGCCATCGCAAATGACCACATCCTCCACCTCGAGCTCTTCAGGAACCTCCATTAATAAGTTGAAGGGCAAGAGCAATTTTGGCAACTGGATATTTGCTCTAGAGTGCCTCTTGACCGACCTAGACTTGTGGGACGTTGCGTCCAATGAAACTCCCCTCGAAGATGCGGTCACGAAACGCAAAGATGCCAAAGCTAGGGCAAAAATCTGCCTCTTGTGCGAGGAGTCGGTGTTCCCCACTATCAGGTCCTGCAAAACAGCATACCAAACCCTGTCCAGCCTACGAAACGCATTTGCAGATGGTGGCTTGTTACGAAAACTAGCCCTGATGAAGCGGCTAATCAATAACCGCTTTGCTGGAGATCTACATTCCTATATCAATGTGGCACTGACAGCTCAGCAAGACCTTCACGCAATAGGAGCTGCAGTAGACGATGAATTCCTAGGAATTGTAATGCTCACAGGCTTACCTGACAAGTATCACCCTCTAGTAATGGCCCTCGAACACTCGAATACTAAAATCACATCGGATAACGTAGTTTCAGCGCTTCTGAAAGAAGATTCTCGCGTCGCCGAAACCACACCTGTCAGTGTACCTGTTACCTCTGCACTGCAAACCAAGAGCGTGACCCAGAAGAAGAAACCGTTTTGTGCTTACTGCAAGAAGCTGGGGCACACTATATCGCAGTGCAAGTCACTTAAAATGAAGAAGAAAAACTCTGTAACAACTAATTACACATCCCAGTTTACTCTTTCATCTTGTTTTCATAGTAACATTCTTCATCACACAGGTTCTCAGGATTGGTTCATTGATTCTGGTGCATCGTCTCATATGAGTAATAACAAAACGTGGTTTGAATCGCTATCTACCAATATTACTCCTATCACAGTTGCGAACAATGAACAACTCCTCAGTCATGGTAAAGGTACTGTAAATATTAATATTTCCGATAGTGTAAATAAAATTAGTAACGTTCTTTTTGTTCCGGGCTTAGCCACTAATCTTTTATCAGTTAGCAGCATTGTAAATAAAGGCTTTGATGTTTTATTTACATCAAAAGGCGCCAGCATATTTTTGAGTGGTGAATGTCAAGTGCCAGGCTCTGTCATAGCCACAGGCTCAAACCATAAAGGTATGTACAAACTTGACGTAAAGAGTCCACATGCTCTTTTAATCACCACCAAAGAATCTGCTATGCTATGGCATAGACGCCTTGGTCATCTCAATGCAAAGAGTATGCATTTATTGAAACATAAATGCGTAGGTATCAATTTTGGCGGGAATTATATCGAAACGTGTATTCCCTGTTTGCAAGGCAAGCTAGCCAAAAAACCCTTCGGAAATTCGAAGAGTAAATCGAGTAAAGTCCTTCAATTAATCCATTCGGATTTATGCGGACCTATGAGTACGCATTCATGGGGCGGAGCTTTATACCTACTTACATTTACAGACGACTTTAATCGCAAAACTTTCGGATACCTTATTAAATCGAAAGCCGAAGTTTTTACCAAGTTTGTAGAGTTTAAACGTCTAGTAGAAAATCAAACTAATGAAAAAATAAAGGTTCTGCGTTCAGATAACGGGCGTGAGTACGTGAACAATGAATTGACAACCTTTCTGAAGGAAAATGGTATCATTCATCAAACTACTGTTCCGTACACACCCCAACAAAACGGAGTATCAGAACGTACTAACAGAACTATTATTGAAAAAGCTAGATGTATGCTCAAAGACTCTAACTTACCACAAGCATATTGGGGTGAAGCGGTTAACACGGCAATATATTTAAAAAACCGTGTACCTACACAAGCCTTAAATAATAAAATTCCAGAAGAATTATGGACTGGAAAGAAAGTTGATCTTTCTAACCTTAGAGTTTTCGGTTGTGAAGCTCATGTCCTAATTCCTAAAGAAAAGCGAACAAAACTGGAATCAAAGACACAGAAATGTATCTTTGTGGGCTATGCTACTGAGAGCAAAGGTTACCGCCTTGTGAACCCTCAAAATCCTCGCAACATTATAATAGCGAGAGATGTTGTCTTCATTGAAGATAAATGTCGTGGTATTATAGAGACTAATCCTTTGAATCCCTCTTCCAGTGATTCTTCTCCCTCGCCAGAAGTTCAAATACCACTCGAGGACGATCCAATAGCTGAAAATCTTCATGCAGTTCCACAACCTAAACCTCCTCAACCAACTCCAGAACAACCAGAGGTGCTGCCAACTCCTATTGAACCGGTAGCACCAGTGGACGTAAGTGTAACTTCAGAATCCTCACGAGCTCTTGATTCACAATCAGAGACTGAAGAAATTGAACCATCGGCAGTTGAACGTAGATATCCCCTCCGGGATAGACGTCAACCTGATAGATATCAGGCCAATTGTTCCATTTTTATGACTTCAGACTTTGAACCTGAAACATTTAAAGAAGCTACATCTCACCCACAAAAGGAAAAATGGCAGCAAGCCATGGAGGCTGAATACAATTCGTTGATTAAACATGGAACTTGGATCTTAGTTGATAGACCCGCTGATCGAAAAACTACCAAATGCAAATGGGTGTTCAAAATAAAAAAGAACACTAGTGGTGAAATCACTAAGTACAAAGCTAGACTAGTAGCAAAAGGGTTTACTCAAGTTGCAGGAGTAGACTACGGTGAAACTTTCTCGCCTGTTGCTAGATTGTCGTCGGTGCGACTTCTATTGGCGTTTGCGGTTCAACACAACCTCCAAGTTGACCACCTGGATGTGGAAACCGCTTTCCTGAATGGAGATCTCGAGGATGAAATTTTTATGGAACAACCTGAAGGATTCTCAAATGATTCGAAAGGCAAAGTTTGTCTTTTAAAAAAATCGCTTTATGGCTTAAAACAAGCTCCACGTCAGTGGAATATAAAGGTATGTCAAGCAATGGCAGCCTTATCGCTAACACAAGCTACAACCGAACACTGTCTCTATTATAAGAGAGATGGTCACGACTTCCTCGTAGTCGCCGTGTTCGTGGATGATTTCTTCATTCTGAGTAGCAGCGAGCTCATGAAAAAAATTTTTAAAAAGAGTCTCATGAAGACCTTTATTGTCAAAGACCTTGGACTTTTGAAAGATTGTCTTGGTATGCGTGTAATACAAGATAAAGGACTTTCTACGCTTGATCAAACTAAATATATTGACAAGCTTTTAGTAAAGTTCGGTATGATGGATGCAATACCCGTCTCAACACCGCTGGAATTAGGTCTAAAACTTACCATCCCTGAAAAGTCAGAAGAAGTTAAAGTTCCGTATCAAGAACTTATCGGCTCATTAATGTACATTGCAATATGTACAAGACCTGACATCTCTCACACGGTCTCGTACCTGTCACAGTTCAATGCACATTACGGGGGGGTACACTGGAAGGCCGCTAAGCGAGTCCTAAGATATTTAAAGGCCACAAAGGACTTGCGACTCCACTTTAAGTCTGGCCAGGCCTATCCAACTGGGTTTGTAGATGCGGACTATGGGAGCAATCAGGTAGATCGCCGCTCATTCACAGGCTTCGTGTTCCTGATGAGCGGAGCTCCCATATCTTGGGAGGCACGCAAGCAGCGTACAGTCGCGCTTTCAACTACCGAAGCCGAATACATGGCTTTAGCTGAAGCTTGCAAGGAGGCGATATACCTCAAAACTCTTATCACCGAGGTATTCGCCGTCACGCACCCTATTACCATCCATTCCGACAACCAAAGCTCATTAAAACTTGCACATAACAACACATATCACGCACGAACCAAACACATTGACATAAGGCATCATTTCATCCGGGACTCACTTTCGCAGCATAACATTCATCTGAAATACATATCTACTCACGATATGATCGCGGACATTTTAACTAAACCATTACCGAAAATCAAACATCACAAGTGTACAAAGTGTTTAGGTTTAGGTTAATTTGTATGTAGGTGTATATAGCTGTAGTTTTAGCTCGGATGTGTTTGTATTTATTGGTGCTTATAGTGTTCTTTTATAGTGAGTGTGTGTGTTTGTGTATAGCTTTGTTTTTAAATATTATGTCCTTTAGCTTTTGTACCTGTTGTACAGGGTGTTCACTTCGCGGGGGGGTGTTAAACCTCCTTCGTTTTGAACTACAAACTGAACACCCTGTCAGCAATTTTTTACTGTTATATAACTTGTCATGCTCTTACGTAACTTTTGCTATTGATCTAACTGTTTAATATAGTGAGCTTTACAAGAGATTTGTCCTGGTTTTAATTCGTATTTTTAAATAAAATTGGTCTGCCACTGCGCAACCTGCCGGAAGTACTTGGCAGACGCCCTGAAATATGCCCATTATTGCCCATCCGACACCCTTCACCTACCTCATCGAGTACCTCGATGGGACCAACGCCAAAAAATAACCAAAATGCCTGTGATAATGGATCACAAGGTCTGCCAGGTCAAAACTTGCCGAAACTTAGTGTTTAAATCATTTGAAGTAATTTTTTTCATTTTTTTTCTATTTCTTTTCGGCGAGAATTTAACATTTGTTAAAATGTATTTACCCTTTTGGATAAACGAATAAAAAAGAAATAAAAAAAATGAAAAAAATTACTTCAAATGATTTAAACACTAAGTTTCGGCAAGTTTTGACCTGGCAGACCTTGTGATCCATTATCACAGGCATTTTGGTTATTTTTCAGCGTTGGTCCCATCGAGGTACTCGATGAGGTAGGTGAAGGGTGTCGGATGGGCAATAATGGGCATATTTCAGGGCGTCTGCCAAGTACTTCCGGCAGGTTGCGCAGTGGCAGACCAATTTTTTTATACATTATTAATCAATGGTTAACTGATGCCACCACTTTCATTCGGGTACTTTATGAAGTAAGTTCCACGAAAAAAATACGTCAAAAATTTCGATGACCCGGCAGGATCGGCTCTGGCAGACTATTTTTTTTTTCAGTGTTTAAGTGACGGTTAACGATCTAGAGGTAGCCTATTGGGGTACTCGATGAGGTAAGTGAAGGGTGTCAGATGGGCACATTTCAGGGCGTCTGCCAAGTACTTCCGGCAGGTTGCGCAGTGGCAGACCAATTTTTTTATACATTATTAATCAATGGTTAACTGATGCCACCACTTTCATTCGGGTACTTTATGAGGTAAGTTCCACGAAAAAAATACGTCAAAAATTTCGATGACCCGGCAGGATCGGCTCTGGCAGACTTTTTTTTTTTTCAGTGTTTAAGTGACGGTTAACGACCTAGAGATAACCTATTGGGGTACTCGATGAGGTAGGTGTTTAGGCCCTCGGCTCCCGGACTACTACCAAAATGTTTGAGATTCTGTAATTTCCAACAGAAACACGTGGCAATAACACAAATACTTCTGAAAGCAGCTCTCTTAATCACTTTTACATCAAAATAAGAATCATTGGGGAACAACTAAAATCAGGAGTATTAAAATAAAAGTAAACTAAGGTTTTTTTTTCACTTTTTGACCACAAAATTCAAAGTTTGTTTGTATCCTGTGCGTCTGCTGTGGAGGCGCGCCAGAAAGTGAGGAGGGAGGGAAGCGGTCGTAAGCGCATCCGTTAACATTAAACAAGCTGAACGGCTATGTCGCGTTTTGGAATAAACTTAGTGTCTCACTGTGTGCACTTGGCCCATTGATGCCTACCCCACCCTACTTAATAAAAGTAGGTACGTACTAGAACCAAGTCCTTGTTTCTGTATCATGTGTTGGATTTGGTACATGTAGCTAGCGGGACGGTTTGACTAAGACAGAACACTATTACTTGACCAGCCCTCATCCCCTACGCGATTATGATATATTTCCCTAATTATTTTATCCTATTGTCACTAGGTAATTCGGTTTGGGTTTGGACAACGCCTACTTTATAAGCCCCAAGATGGGTCCCAGCAGCAACCCCCCCCAACAACCTGTAGCCAAAGATCATTAAGTATTCTATCTGCGTCAAACCTGTCCCACCCCGCGGTTGTGGTCACTTCAGGAATAGGTACGAAAAAGGGGGTACGGGGTGAGTAGAGATATAGAGGATTCTCGCTATTATGTAAGTAATATTATTATATCAAAATAATCGGTACCTACATTAGAGTGCCGTGTAAGCTGATCGCACGCGTCTCTACTTTCGGGTGCAGCGGTCGTCACGAATCGCACTCGCCACCGCGAATAAGCACTCTTATTGAACGAAAGTGACGTTTAATAAGAACTATGCGTGCTGTTCTAAACGTTCAGATTAAAGAGCCTAGACTATCTAGACTAGACTGTACGTAGGTGACTGACTATTCTGTTCCTGCCTCCTATTAAAAGCGGTGCAGAGGTCATTCATGATTATAAACAGTAGGCAGTAGTAATTTTAGTAAGTAGACTTGGCTTTTGCCATGATAAGTATAATAAATAATAATAAATATGTGGGACATCTCACACACGGCCATCTGACCCCAAACTAGGCAGAGCCTGTACTATGGGTGTCAGACAGCTGATATACATACATATATAAATATACAACATCCAGACACAAGGCAAACACAAGTGCTTATCACACGAATGTTTGCCCTGGGCGGGATTCGAACCCGCGACCTTGTGCTTCGTAGGCAGACGTACTACCAACTAGGCTACGAGGCCGTCGTATTAATACTTATCTGCTGAATAAAAAATATATTTGTGAGTCGCACGCGCTCCGACACACCACTGATGTTATAACCACCACCACAACAGCCTTAACAACAGGCCTAATGTTTTAAACTAAAACAAGAATAAATTCTCGTAAAATATAAACATCGTTTTTTTAACAACTTTGAAAATGTACAATAGTCAGAGGGTATGGTATATCTTATCGCCGTAGTAGTTTCGCTGCCATAGTTGTCGACTTGTGGCGCGTAGGTTTTCACCGCCTCCGCTTTTGGAAACACCTACTGCTGTAATTCAGATAAAACAAAAGCCCAAAGCTAGACAATGTGTGCAAAATCTGCTCCACGGCCAAATAACTGCCACATCCAAAACGGTGAAATCCTTCAGAATTGAAACTCTATTCCTGTAATTTTTACATATTTATTTAAGCACAATTACGACAAACATGTAAGCATGCAATGAAATTATGAAATCATATGCATATATTGCTTATCCGAATATTTTAACATACCCAAGGTAATTTAACCCTTGAAAATAATTGGATAAATTATGAATTTTGTAGCAATAAAATATAGTATCTAATGAATGATATAAAGATATACATGAATAAAGAGCGTGTATTAGACACGAAGATGCTCCAAATATCATTACTATATAAATTACGTTTTATAGACAACTGTAACCCTACACTAAAATTTTAAATGTGATTAATTCATACTACCATTGAGTTTTGTCCCTATAAAATATATAAAATTGTGTTCGACATCTATCCAATAGATTTTAAATACACATTTTTATAGAATTTTTACAACTATTCCCTACCACCACCAAGTTAAATTGAAGACGCATCGTGATACGAAAGTCACTTTTAAAAACTGATTAAACACTAATAACTACAGCCTGTAATTCCTAACAATTTAGTACTAGTACTAGACAAATATATCTGTGTCCAAATATGAAATTATACGTAAAAGAGAAAAATTGTAAAAACTTTCCAAAAAATCATTGGAAGTTGAAAAAGTAAAATTAATGATACATCAATTCATTTAACTATTGAAACTTTAAAATAAGAAAACAGGATTAACAACATAAGGCCGCGAATCGGCTAAATAAAATGCTAATGGTGAAATTTCTTATGAGTATAACATTATAGTTATAGTAGTATCGAAATTATATTTCCTTGTTTCTTCGTTCGTCGGTATCCAGGGCTGATTCGGGTGACGCAGACGCCGCCGTCAATTTTGCACACATTGCTAGCGATATTATACACTATGTCGAAATGGAAACTAAGTAAAATTTTTTGCAAGGATTTTGAAGAAGAAAACGTTGAAATACAAAGTTAAAGTTCCAAGTTTGGTCAATCGCGTTCTAGCTAAAATAGTGAATAAAGAAAATAAATTGATAAATGCAAATTCAAATTCCATTTCGACATTGTCAAACAATATAGAAATAGCGCCCGCCGAGTACAACAGTGCATTTTATAAAATTGTATTCTTGTTTAAAACAATTGCATCCAAAGATGCTGTATTGTAAAAAATATTTGTAAAAATAGTAAAGGCGATGGTGCAAATTGTTCTAGACGCGCGTGAGATATCAGTTAGCAACCGTACCTGGCCCGGGTCGCTCGACTTGAGCGCCCAGGCGCGTTCCTCTTCTCCCGACGTCGCGAGCCGGCGGTAAACAAAACACCACATTCGGTAACCAATAAGGCACTCGTATATTTCAACTCTTTTAGTGTATATAAAATGAAAATCTTTGGCGTTATACGGTTTTGGCGGTAAGCCTCGCTAGCTTTAGCTGCGTGTTCGAAATTTGAGATTTAAATGGGAAATTGTTACTGGCAGTTTTGAAATAGGTTTTTAAGAAGGATGTATTCGAAAACGTAGCTAAAACTTCGTCTCGGACTGCCTTCGCGTCACCCGAATCATTTCCACTGGAAGTATCCAACTTTCCATCTTTTCCGATGTCAAGCAACACCTTCTTTACTCTCCGCGGCTGTTTGTACTTCGCTTGCAGCAGGAACTTCGGCTGGTTTTGACTCAGTCTGATTGAAAATATCATCCGATTTTGAGCTTTCTACTGGTTCGAAAATAGTTTCATTTTCAATCGGGTCATTTTCTATTGGGGCCGCAAAACTTGTATCTATAATTTCATTAGTGTCATAAAGACCGAGTGCACTCTCAATCTGATCCACTTCGGGTCGATCATCAGCCTCCCTGTAGCTCGTATCATCTTGAGTATTATAACCTACGTTACTTTCTTGTTTGTCATTATCACCTTCTTGAGTATCCTTAGAAGTATTATCCTGACTATACTTAGAAGTATCATCTTGCTTAGCATTATCATCTGGACTATATTCAGCAGTACTATCTTGATTATAATTATCAGCATTATCTTGATTACACTTGTCAATATCATCTTGTCTATTTTCGTGGGCTACAATTTGTTCTTGAGTGCTAATTTCTTGTGCACTATAATCAGTGTCCATTTTATCCTGAACATCGTAATCTTCAGTTTCTTGTTTTTCAAAACTAACATTATCTTTTTGTTTGGCGAACGTGTCGCCAGCTCCTTGCTCGTCGTGTATTTTCTCATTAACTTCACTTTCAACGTTTCTTTCATTATCATCTTGCATTACAATATTGCTGTCTTGATAGCTTTGTGGCTCAGCTACATTGTCTTTATTACCATCGAGTGCAACCTCATTAGCGTCCTTATCTTCAGCGGCATTGTTTTGTTCTTTTTGAGCCATGTCATCCATAAACTTAGCAATAGATGCATGAACAGCTTCCATCTGTTCTTGTATATTAGCCGGTTCCTCTGTTGGCACAGCCGGTTCTTCTGCTGCACCCCATCTGGACTTCCTGTCTCTCTCCCTCCGTTCTCTTCTTTCCTCCCTAGTGCTAGTATCATTCTTCTTCTCTTCCTTCTTGTCTTCTTTAGGCTTATCATCTTTCGGTACGCTCTTATTCTCATCTTCTCTGGAGTGTCGAGTATCGTCTCTGGGGTTCCTTTCATCCCTCGGGGGTCGTTGATTCCTATCTTGATTCCTCTCGCGATCGTCAAAGTTCCTCCTCCTATCGCCGCGGTCTCTACTAAATCTGTCCTCGTTGTCTCTAGACCTCCTGTCTCTTCTCCTATCATCCCATTCGTTTCTCCTGTCTCCCCATTCGCGATCTCTGTCTCTTTCCCCATTCCATCCCCTTTCATTAAATTGTTCGCGATCTTCGAATCTTCTGTTGTTGCGATCGAAGAATTCCGGTGGTCCGTCAAAGCCGTGGTCGCCTTCGAAGGGCGGGCCTTCAAACGGTCTGGGGCCGTCGAAGGGAGGCCGCTCAAACGGCGGCCGGGGACAGTCGAAGGGCGGACAGGGTCCGTCAAAAGGTGGGCGAGGCCCGTCGAAGGGCGGGCGGGGACCGTCAAAAGGCGGTCGCGGACCGTCGAAGGGCGGCCGGATGTTGTCAAAAGGCATGCGGTTGAACGGCGGTCGTTCGAAGCGCGGCGGGCCGTCGAACATTGGGGCGTCGAAGGGGGGCCTTTCGAATGGAGGGCGGTTGAAGGGCATCGGGCCCCCGTTGAAGCGAGGCCCGAACGGTGGGCCGGGCGGGCCGCCGGGGGGGCCTTCCATCCACGGACCTGGAATGTTTGGGTTATTGTGTTAGCATTGACAAGTTGGGGCCGAAACAACGGTCTGACATTTTATGCTTGTGCTTTAACTAAAGTAAAAATTTCTCATTCAACTGAAATTATTGTTACTTGTTTTTTTAAATTATAGGAAAAGTATTATTGTTTTTATATCCCTTTCGTACCATTCCAATACAATTGTGTGGGTCACAAAATCGAGTATAGCTCTTTTGTTTTACGTTAGTAATGGACGGGAACAATGTCGTACGATTGTGCGGGAAGCAAATTTTGACCTCCCGCGCAAATTTTGTCCGACACGCAGTCGGCAAGCAGGTGTTGACCGGTACAGTTTGTGACTGATTGCGCTCCCCGACTTGGCGAAAGTAAGTACCTATAGGTAATTGTTTTATTTCGTAAGCCTAATTGTTTACGAGTTATTCATTAGAAAAATAGTTAAACACAGGATGTTTCTGTGATAATAACTATTGGCAAGCATGCGCTTTGGTGTAACGGCTTGTCAAACTTTTCCGACACATTTGGATCGACGTGGGCCCTACATTAACGCATGCATATATTAAATATCTTATGATTTTTAATTTTTTTCAGCTTCTGCACCAAATTTTCGATATTAAACGACGCAGCTATCGCAGAGAGACTGGGAACGAGGGCGATGACAACGATGAGGCTGATTTGGACAACTTTATTGAAGAACTACCTGAATATTTCAGTTCCTCTTCTTC
Source organism: Teleiodes luculella (assembly GCA_948473455.1). Taxonomy (NCBI): domain Eukaryota; kingdom Metazoa; phylum Arthropoda; class Insecta; order Lepidoptera; family Gelechiidae; genus Teleiodes; species Teleiodes luculella. The sequence continues at coordinate 2,310,529 of OX419594.1, forward strand.
TGATGAAGGCGAGGATGCTGATAGAGATAATGTACCTCTGAGTATGCTAGCAGGGTGGCAGAAGAAGCCCTTCAATGGCAAACCTCTTCCAGGAGAGGCTGTACGTGACCCAGGGGATATTAAAACTCCACACGAAATGTCGAGCTCGTGCCAATCGTTGATTATTACAAACGTAAAACTGATAAAAGATGTGTTTTTATTTCTAATAAATATTTTTGTAACTTTTATACTTATTTTATTCATGGTCTCTTTTAAAAAAAACTAGTTTATTTTATACATCTGTGACCTTCACAATTGTACGTAGGAAATTAAGGGCCCAGTATGATACAATTGGTGGTGACTGAATTTTCCAAGATGGCGGCGGAAAATCTGGAAAATTATAGCAGATTCGTCTTCTGCAGCCCCAAATTACCTAGGATTCAACTTCAAAACTACAAATATCTTTGTAGTTTAAGCGCCGGTCCGAAAGGGATATAGGATTCTGAAACCGTGTTTAATGTTTAATCTAAAACGGTGTGTAATAATTACACAGAACAAGAGAATACGGAAATATTTACAAAACAAGCACAAATAGTCATTCTGTTGTCAAATTGTGTCAATCTAATTGGTCCGGTTATTACCTCTCATTTGCTGCCTAGGCGGCCCTCTCATTCTCAATTCTGCAAATTGAAATAGCGTTTATCTATCTCTGTTCATTAAGAACGAACAAATGGTTACTGTGTAATAAATGGACTGTAAGGACTATTATAAGGTTGAGTATTAAAGACCTCTTGGAAGCTCAGTTTATAAGCTGTCTAGTTAAATAGAAGTGAGTCAAAATCAGGTCCAAAGAAGTGGGTTATAAACATACATACAAGTGAGGCAAATAAAAGCGTTTTAAAACGTCATAATTTCGTGATGATATATCCTATGAATGACGCATAGTAAATCTTATGGACACCCCTGTGGGTAAAACAGCAAGTTATCTTATCATAACGGGGTGACCCTTTTTAAGACAAAACAAGAGTTATTATTCAACATTCTCTTTTTAATCGACCTACGCTTGTGTCATATCGATGTATCAAGCTTCACCGGACTTGCGAGGGAGCGGAGGGCTCTACCACAAAGTAGCCTTAAACCAAAAACTCTAGAGGAGACTCGCGAGCCTAGCGCGTTATTACGGAAAACATAATAAAAGAGACGTCGCCTACGGGCTCTGCTTCTATAACTATATTGAATAGCTTCGCTCCCCCACCGCCAGCGGATGTGTAGGTACCAGCAGAGTATTTTATCACCCATCATGCAATGCTGGCGTCATATATAACGCCATTGGCACAAAAAGTACCTACTAGTATCTCTTATTCCAATTAGCAGCTTTTAGTTAAGGTCTTACTTTAGACAGTCATTTTGGTTTTAATATTAATGTGTTTAGCAACCATTTATTCGTTCACAATGAAAAGAGAGTAAACTTTTTTACTTATCTTATGAAATAAACTATGAAAGGATTGAAACGGAGAAAATAATAGTGGAAATGAGATTGAGGGGTTTAGCAGGAAGAAGAGAGAGAAAATAAAGGGAAAGTTGTAAAAAATATATAAAAAGATATTATTAACCTTTGAAACCCAAATCTACAAAAAACTGTAGATTATGCAGGGTGCAAAGTCGCAAGTGCAAGCTAAACACTCGCACCTTAGGTGTTTATGTGAGGGTTAAGGTTGGGTGTGTGTGTATGTGTTACTGTTAGGTGTGTGTGTGTGTGTGTTTGAATGAGTTAATGTTAGGTGTGTGTATGTGTGCGTGAGTGTGTTAATGTTAGGTGTGCGTGGAGTTAAGGTTAGGAATGTGTTTCAAGGCTTTCGCTGAGGGAGCCTTTTTTGTTTGGATGTCGCAACGCAGGGAGATGTCAATGCGTAAGTATCTTTTTGTTGCTTTATGTCTGTATTTTTGTTTGTGATTTTTGTGTTGTGATGTACAAAACAAATTAAAAAATTCTGATTTCTGATTTCTAAGTATTAGTTTTAAGTGTGTATGTGGGTGGGCTAAGGTTAGGTGTGTGTATGATGAGTGGGTCGAGGTTAGGTGTGTGTGTGTGTGACTGGGTTAATGTTAGGTGTTTCGATGTGTTAATGTTAGGTGTGTGTATGTGTGAGTGGGTTAAGGTTATGTGTGTGTGTGTGTGTTATCGCTAGGTGTGTGTGCTGACCTGCGCGGAAGGGCGCGGCGAGGTGCGGCGGCGGCAGGCGGGGGGGAGGCAGCGCCGTCCAGCCAGACTCCGGCGAGCGCGCCGCCGGCTCTGCTAACAATAACTACTGTTCACACTATGTACGGCTTTAAGCATACCAGTTTAAGTACTCGTGTGTCTGTCCATATATAAGTCTGTCAGCGCCAATTTCCTCCGAAACTACCGGACCGTTTGGAGATTTTATCATACTAATATTATAAAGAGGAAAGATTTGTATTTTTGTAATGAATAAACTCAAAAACTACTGAACCGTTTTCAAAAATTCTTTCACCATTAGAAAGCTACATTCACCCTGAGTAACATAGGCTACCTTTTACCGCGGAAAAAATGCCTCATTCACACGGGAAAAACTGTTAACGCGGGCGGAGCCGCGGCGGAAAGCTATTAATAAATAAACATTTCCAAAGCTCACCAGTTTCCAAACTAGCAGCCTGCGGTTCGTTCCTGGGTGCCTCAGTCCGGGGCGGTCGCTCGAGCCCTGGCCTGTCTGCGGCGCTGTCGGCCGGCGCCGCAGACAGACCAGGGCTGTTGGCGATCCTTTGTAATAAATAAATAAACAATTCCAAAGCTCACCAGTTTCCAAACTAGCAGCCGGCGGTTCGTTCCTGCTCTGTTCATTCCGGGGTGCCTCAGTCCGGGGCGGTCGCTCGAGCCCCGGCCTGTCTGCGGCGCTGTCGGCCGGCGTCCTCTCGGGCTCGCTGCTCGGCGCCGGTTTCCCGTTGGCCATCTCCCATAGACGCTCTTGCAATGTCTTTTCAGAGCTCTCGTTGTTGCGCGGGGACCTTTCGCGGGTGCGTTCGCTGTTACGAATGAAAACATTATTTTTTTGTAAGTCAGGCATAAATCCGATTCTACGTATTAAGCTCTAAGTTTTTAAATAGAAATAGATAAAAAAATCATATTTGGTGACCACTGAGCTTACAAAATTAAAATTTAGGGAAAGATTTATGCGAATAGAAACGAAATTAAATAATAAAATGAAAAAAAATAATCACGAAATACATAAAAACTATTGTGGTCAACGAAGAGCCAAGCCTAATTTAAGCCCAATGTTCCACTGCTGGGCAAAGGCCCTCCATTACATCAGGACATTACATTGTGGTGGCAATGGGCTGGGCGCATTGCACGTAGAACCGACGGCCGTTGGGGCAGAAAGGTTCTTGAACGGCGACCGCGTGCCGGAAAACGTAGTGTGTGGACCGACAATTTGGGACCGGTCACTGTGGAGATCCTTGGGGGAGACCTTTGTCCAGCAGTGGACGTCTACAGGCTGAGATAATTATGATGATGATGATTACATTGTAGGAATATAGATAGATAGGATTGTAAATATCAACTCACCCGCTGTTGGCATCTCTGTTAGGGAACCTCTCTCTGTCCCTGTCACTTCCCCTATCGCGGTCCCTGTCGCGCCGGTCGCGTCCTCTCTCGTTTCTGTCGCGATCCCTATCGCCTCTTTCGCGATCCCTACACGAAAGAAAACGAAGTATAAGATCGCCAGTTTCACACTTTCATATTATGAACTAATAAAATAAGTAAATGTTTATAAAGCCCGACTAAAGAAATAAGAAACCTCGCCATATTGCGAATTTCAATAGAACTAATTTTATAAAGGAAATTGTTGCCATAGTCGTAAAAATATACACGTGGCGCCCATAGAGCAGGTTTCTTATTTCTTTGGTCAGGCTTTACTTATTATTACGTTACATAATAAACCTCCGGTCGACTTTGACCACTTCCTTATTGGCCCATTTCTAAAGAAGACCATTTTCTAATTCGTCAATTTCCAAACTAATATACGTCTTCAAATGAAAGTAATAAAAAGGTAAACATAACATAACCGCGCTTTAAACAAGATTATTGAGCGATCAGTTCCAATTTTGGCACAAAAGTGGCACTTTTTAATCCATTATTGTGAAATTTTATGACCAGGTTCGATACTCAAAGAGAATGTTAACACGAGTCAGATTTTAAAAAATACAAAAAATATACCGAAGATTGCCAGCTTGCTGGACTAAATCTACTACAAGAAAACCTGATAGTTCCGTTTTCTGTAATTCTGAATAGTTTTTTTTTTTTTTTTTAATATGTGGGATATCTTACACACGGCCACCTGACCCCAAACTAGGCAGAGCCTGTACTATGGGTATCAGACAGCTAGCTACATATATAAATATACAACATCCAGACACAAGGCAAACACAAGTGCACATCACACGAATGTTTGCCCTTTGAATGGATTCGGACCCGCGACCCTGTGCTTCGTAGGCAGGCGTACTACCAACTAGGCTACGGGGCCGTCAAAGAGTTTTCATAATCCAGAGTCAAAAGGCATATGTTTAGATATGATAGTAACTAGCTGTCTGCCTGCGGTTACGCTCGCGTTGTTTTCCGACATATTTGTAGTAATTTTTAACTATCCCATGGAAATTCTTCAATTTTCCGCAATTAAAAGTATCCAAGTAACCTAACCTAACCTAACTAAGTGTTGATGTAAGGATTATCCAAAAGTTAAAAAATAAATTCTTTGAAGACATGAGGTTCAAATTGGTCCAACAGTTTCGGAGATTAGCCCGTACAAACAGTAGGTTCTATATCACTAAGCATTTTTTTAGGTACTCTCAAACAACTCACCGCTCCCTGTCCCGCCCCCCCTCGCGCCCCGCGCGCTCCTTGTCCCCCCGCTCCCCGCTGTCCCGCCTGTCCCTGACAACACAATCACATATTAACATATCACGCGTACAAACCAACTAAGTCTACAACAAATGTTCAAGGAAACAAAGAAGTACTGTGGCATTCTATAATAGGCTATTAAAGAAGGATAAAAAACAGCACTCACCGATCCCTATCCCTTCCTTCCCTGCCGCGCTCCCTATCCCTCCTATCCCTATCAGTACGCTCCCTCCGCTCCCCCCGCTCCCTCCTGCTATCCCTGTCCCTGTCCCTCCTGTCTCTGTCTCTGTCCTTCCTGTCGTCGTCCTTGTCCGTGGTGTCTGCGCCGGGCGGCGGCTGCGAGGCGTTGAATGGGGGCGGCTCGTTCACGTTGAAGCCAGGGGGCGGTTCTGATGCGTTGAACGCTGGGGGCGGCTTTGAGAGGAGAGCTTGCAACTGTAGGGAAACATTACAGGAAATAAATATTGCATAATAAATAGTAGATTTTTCAGCAAGGGCCTAAGGCGGCAAATTCTCGACTATAACATGGTATTCCCAAAATAGCTATTTATGCAACTGTTGCATAATGAGGGGTATTTAACACGAGTGTGGTTTATGAAACGAGCGCAGCGAGTTTCATAAAAGTATACACGAGTGTTAAATACTAATTATGTACAGTTGCATACAATAGTTTATCTACACTCATACAACAAATTTAAATTAAAGACAAAATAAAGTAATCATTGTTTATTGTAATAATTATTGACATTTTGTATGGTACAATTATTAAACAAACGTTAATGGCGCGAAAATAAATTTGCAGTAATATCGCACCGCGCATGCGCGCCGCCAAGGTTGCGTTCCGAAACACGCTAGTGTGCTCAAATAGCAAGCATCTGCGTAAAAATAAAAAATAAAAACTTCATTTTGTTACAACTTTGCGATAACGAAATGAAATTTGTATGGATCCTTAGTCACGGCTCCATCGAAAGGTATATCATTTGCTTAGCGTTTCTGATAAGTAAATGAAGGATTTACGACATGAGTGTAGATAAAATATATTTTTTTCTTTAATTCTCAATGCCAACCAACGCCTACAGCCGCGCTGGCAGGGTCGTCATCCAATAGCGGGTGGGAAATTGCTGGAGGCAAAGTTAAATGAAACACACAGAACGTAGTAGACAGTGGAGCGTAGATACTTTATTGAGCCAAAAAGAGCTATTATTACTGAGTGCAATATTTAGGTATATAAGTTAGCAAACTTATATACCTAAATATTGCTGATCAAGCGAGTTGCTCATTTAACTGTGTGCGTGAGCGTCACTACACTACACGAGTGAATAAATCGGGTGAGGAATGAGACCATAGACTAACCATTTAAAACTCGCTGAGCTGAATTTACCTGATCGGAGAGTAGTGGCGGAGGTTGGCTGGTGTTGGCGGTGGCTGGGCCATGGTTGCTGTCGGAGTGGTTGTCTTCAGTGTCCAGATCCATCGCGTCGTCCGCCTGAGCTACCTCGGCCGGTCTCTGCGTTGAGGTAACGGTACACATTTCATCATTTGTATTCCAATATCAATATCGAAGAATTGTTAAACTTAAGTGGCAATGGGCTGGGCTGGGCACATTGCGGGGGCAGAAAGGTTCTTGAATGGCGACCGCGCGCCGGAAGACGTAGTGTGGGCAGGCCCCCCACGAGGTGGACCGACGATCTGGTGAGGGTCGCGGAAAGCTGCTGGATGCGGGTCAAGCAGGACCGATCGTGGAGATCACAGGGAGAGGCAGCAGTCCAGCAGTGGACGTCTACAGGCTGAGATGATGATTCCAATATGATCATAATAGGGATGTTGACTGTATTCTTTGCGTTTTGGCGTCATGCAGTTAGCATATTATATAGCCACAAACAAAAAGTGGAGAAACGAAACGCGATTTTATGATTAACAAAAGGAATAAATTATCTTTCACTATGCAGGAAATAAAACATCTGAAATTACTTTACTATAACTTATGTAGGGGCGATTGTTGGTATTGTAAATCAAAATAAAAAACTAATACTAAACCGATTTTCGTGAAACTTGACACAAAGATAGAATAGACCTTAGGAAAGAACATAGGCTACAATTAAAAATAAATACTTTGAAATTTCTTCTTCTTTTCAAGTCCACAGCAAACTCAGACAGTCTCGGCCCAAAAACCAGCCACACGAATAGCGGCGTCAGTAGCCTTCATCAAGTCCTCTCGCGTGAAGGTGACAACTTTGATGAGGTTTGAACTTTGGGAAGCTAGTAGGTAAATGTGTCACTCACAGGTTTGTGCGGCGCGGCAGGCGGCATGGCGCCCTGCGGCGTGGGGATGGGCAGCGCCATGCCCGGCACCAGCCCGCCCACGCCCAGCAGACCGCCCAGGAACATACCTGCACGGACATACAAAGGGGCATATTACATTGTAAAATACATATCTTTGACGCAAAGATTAGAAAGGGACGCAGTTATGCGTTAGAATGAGATACAAATACACCACGCTCACTCTTGCGCATAACTGCGTCTCTTTCTAATCTTTGCGTCAAAGATCTTTGATCATATATCTTTTATAATGCAATACCCCCCTACGTAAACTAAGGAATAGAATATACTTTATTGCACACTAGAAATAATACAATCAGTAAATTCACATAAAAAAGAACGAAAGTGTACATGTAGGCGGCCTTATTGCTGAGTAGCAATTTCTACCAGGCAACCTTAGGGTGAAGAGATAAAAAAGTGAGTCGGGTCTGTGCAAACAATATAAACTACTTATGAGAAATGTTTAACAGTAAGGCCCGACTAGACAAATGAAAAACCTCGCCATATTGCGGAATTTTACTGGAACTAATTTTATTATGGAAATTGTTGCCATAAACATAAAAATATACACGTGGCGCCGCCAGAGCAGGTTTTTTATTTTTCTGTACCCCTACCATGGGTTGCTAACGAAACTTAACGCGCTCGATATCGACAACGTAAACGTGCATTTAGTATGGAGAAATTTTACTTCAGATAACTGTCAATAGATGGCGTAGTTTTAATTCCATACAAAATCGCGTTTACGCTGTCGCTATCGAGCGCGTTTACTTTGGTTATCAACTCATGGTAGGGGTACTGGTCAGGCTTTAATTACGGACAACTTTATCGTAAAACAAATAGAAGCCACTAAGATACACCCCTCCGGCTGTTTACGAGACAAGATAAACAAAATAAATTAGGTTACAAAATTGATCAATTTTATAAAATGGATTTATTTTTAATTTGTCAGTCCATCACCAATTGGAATTAATTAATGTTTACGACAAGTTCATTTAATCGCTAAAATAAAGGCGAGGTATACATACATACAAAAGTGATTTGTAACTTTTCAAACTTTTCATCATCATCATCATCTCAGCCAAAAGACGTCCACTGCTTGAATGATAAACTTTTTGAAATTTGAATTGTAATTTTAGAAAACAGCTAAATAAGGAATATCTTGGCTTATTAATTAATAGCAAATTGACAATATACCATAATGTGTAGTGTTAGTTATGAGTGTGTGTATACTGACCGGGTTGCGGCATGTGTTGTGGCGGGGGGAAGGGCAGCAGCGCGGGGGGCAGCGCCCCGTCGCGCGCCCCCCCCACACCCGCCAACCCCGCGAGGCCCGCCGGCAACCTGAACACAACACATTCATATAACCAGCTGCTTACAAACAGACAAACAAGCAATTTGAAAAAGTCTGGATATACATCCCCCTGACTCGGTTTTTAACCCCCGACACAAAAGAAAAAAATAGTAATAACCCGTACAGAAAGGACACTCACCCCCCCGCGCCTAAATAAGTTCCCGCCCGATATAGCGCCCCACGCCCCACACCCCGCAGGCGCCGCGGGACTCAGCCGGTGGTGTTCGGGGGTGTTTTACATAGCGCCTAACGCCATTGACTTGTAGTTGATATTCAGTTGTTATTCAAAAAGAAGTAGCTTGTCAAAACGCGTTTCCTGTATGGAGTGACCGCCCAGTGCCCCCGACCAGGTCTGTTTCACTCCCGGCTATAGGCAAAGCGCTGGAAGTACATCTACGGCCCGTCCGGACGATACAATAACTATCAGTCAGAAGAAGTGAGCAATACACGAGATGAGATGCTAGAACTGCGTAAGGTAATTTGGCGCCACGCTATCTGAATTGCACTTTATTGTTATGGTATTAAAGCAGCTTTTAATTTATTTTTTTATCCGAAGTGAATCTTCTGCTCCTCTATATTCTGTGCCTCGACGAAAAACAGGGGTGTTATAAGTTTAACGTGTCTGTCTGTCTGTGGCATCGTAGCTTCTAAACGGATGGGCCAATTTTGATCTAGTTTTTTTTGTTTGCAAGGTGTCACACTCGAGAATGTTCTTAGCTATGATTCAAGTATATATCTTCAGCCATTTGAAGATTATTAGCTCTTTTCTAGTTGTTGAAAGGATCAAGTAACGGTTTTATGTCGGGGGTTATTAAAATTTGTTATTAGCATTTTAGAGTAAGTGCGATTCCCCAGTTTAGTTAGGACATTGCAGACTGTATCACCTGATTGTCCGAAAAGATGATTCCGTGCTTCGGAAGGCACGTAAAGCCGTTGGTCCCGGCTACTACCTACGGATGTAGTCGTTATAGGAGCCATGTCGGAAGCCTAAGGCGGCTCAACAATTCCGGCACCAGGGTTTGTGAAGTAGGTTAACCTCGAAACCCACTCGATAAGCAAGCAAGCAAAAGTTTTAAAGCTTCCAATCAATGTTATCAAATAAACTAGAATAATTACTAGCAGAACCAAGTCGCCTCATTTGATAGGATTATGACGAGGTTGAAAGACAGATATTACAGGCATGTCATATAAAAAGAAATCTAATAACTTACCCAGGCGGAGGCATTCTAGGCACTTGCATTGGTGGCATATTAGGCGGGGCCGTAGCCGGCATAGGCCCGCCCAGCATCGGAGGCATACTGCCCGGCATGCTCACTGGCATATTCCCCGGCATGGACCCGGGGGGCAAGCCCGTGGGAAGCGTTGGCATATTGGCCATATTAGGCATATTGGGCATATTCGCCATGTTGGGCATTGGAGGCATAATGGGCGCCGGGCCAGGAGGCATGCCGGGCATTAGAGGCATGTTGTCCATCTTTGGGATTATCTGGAACAAGATTGCGATATTAGCATCTGCATTTGTTTAAAATTTATGACAGGTGGGGAATATAAAAGTTATGGACTCCTATAATATTTCTTCCTAAACGCCTGCTACTATCACTCAATGGTTGGTTGGAAGAAATCTAGAAAATATAAGGCAGTCACTTGCCTTCTACCCTTTGTGTATTGTACTGTACTTGTTCTTGTGTTGTGCAATAGTCAAGACTCCCAGCTCGGCCTTCCAATAGCAACCATGGAGGTAGGGTGTCCTCGTGTACTCACTCGGGGGGGCAGGATGGTCTACGTGTACCCACCCAGGGGCAGGGTGTTCTAGTATACTCACCCAGGGGCAGGGTGAGCTCTTGTACTGGGGGGGCAGGGTGTGCTCGTGTACTCACTCGGGGGGGCAGGATGGTCTACGTGTACCCACCCAGGGGCAGGGTGTTCTAGTATACTCACCCAGGGGCAGGGTGAGCTCTTGTACTCGGGGGGCAGGGTGTGCTCGTGTACTCACCCGGCGGGGCAGGATGTCTACGTGGTGTACCCACCCGGGGGGGCAAGGTGTGCTCGTGTACTCACCCGAGGGGCAGGGTGTGCTCGTGTACTCACCCAGGGGCAGGGTGTGCTCGTGTACTCACCCGAGGGGCAGGGTGAGCCCGTGTATTCACCCGGGGGGCAGGATGGTCTACGTGTACTCACCCGGGGGTTACTCACCCAGGGGCAGGATGTTCTAGTGTCCCCACCAGGGGGCGGGCAGGGTGCGATCCTGTACTCACCCGGGGGGGCAGCCAGGGCGGCAGGGTGTCCTCGTCCACGGCGCCCCCGTCCTCGAGCGCGTCCAGCGACAGCGCGCCCAGCAGCCAGCGCGCGTGCAGCGCCCCCCACGGCAGGTACGACACGCCCTGCTCGGCCTCCCAGTAGTCCTTCCACTCGCGCCCCTTCACGCCCTTGCCTGGCGCCCACGCCACCTGCCCACAGAATACCAAATAGTAGTCCTTACAGAAGCTGCACTAGGCGACATAATTCATATAAATTACAACCCTAGCTCCGTTATAATAAAGTGCAATTCAGATCGCACGGCGCTAGGCGAAAAGACGAAGTTGCTGCATCTCTCTCTCTCGCGTATTGCGCCACTCTACTAACACCTTTAGGGAATGGGGAATTGGGTCCGCAAAAGGCTTTCCAAGGCTTGAAGTGCAAGCGAGAGCGCGGAACGAGCGACAAAGAGGCACAATCGTTGCCACGTTCAACTATCGTCAGTAAACCAACTTTACAGACAACCGTTTTTATTATTGTTTTTAACGTTTCTACGAGTTATTACATTACGAAAAAAATAAATAATAAATAAATAAATAAATATGTGGGACATCTTACACACGGCCATCTGACCCCAAACTAGGCAGAGCCTGTGCTATGGGTGTCAGACAGCTGATATACATACATATATAAATATACAACATCCAGACACAAGGCAAATACAAAGTGCTCATCACACGAATGTTTGCCCTGGGCGGGATTCGAACCCGCGACCCTGTGCTTCGTAGGCAGACGTACTACCAACTAGGCTACGGGGCCGTCATATAACAATAATATAGCACATCCATAATATAAACCATTAAACTAAATTTTTTAAATTAAAATCACTATCATTTTCGGGCGATTTGAATGCGATTATGTTTGTGTAACAATAAAGATTACAAAAAAAAATCCTTTAAGTTCAAGTCACGTGCATAGTCCTGCTTGAGCCGCATCCAGCGACCTCCCGCGTCTCTCACCAGATCGCCGCTCCACTATGTGGGGGCCTGCCCACGCTACGTCTCTGGCACGCGGCCGCCATTCAAAAACTTTTTTGCCCCAACAACTGTCGGTGTTCTACACGCCCACTAATGCCCACCGACGCGACGACAAGGATCGTATTTAATCATAAATCACAAGATTCGCAGGCAAACCAAAGTCACCAATAACATTGAATAATTGCTTAACCACGTTTCCAGTTTCCATTCAGGTTGTTTAGAAGAAATGGCTACCCTAGCAATTAAACCAAGGCGGTTGCCAATTGATAATAAGGAAGTGTCCTAAAAAATTCTAACTAGTCCGTCAGTTAGATTACTAAAAATTAATGTACACGTTTTTTTTTGTCTGCCAAACGAAAAATGCCGATGTTACAGCACCTTGAAATTTCCAGTGACGACACGCTGCCATACAAATTGTACGGAAAAAGTGACGTTCTTCTACATTTAATGCGATATATCTTCGTCAAATTGAAAAAAAAAAATAAGTGCTCAATTTTTTTCGATAATCTAACTGACGGACTAATTAGAATCGATTTCTTTTTTCCAGGACACTTCCCTAATGGTAATTAATTAGGAATTAATAATTACCGTAATCTCCTTAGAATGTAGTTTATGCTTGTTGAGTTTATGCAGGGCTCTGTAGGCGTCCCTGCGGCGCTCCATGCCCACGAAGGCGCAGCCCCGCGGCGGCACCACGTCGATGGAGACCACGCCCCCGATGGCGCCGAACAGGTCCGACAGCTCCTCCTGAGTCGCCAGCTTGGACAGGTGACCCACCCATAGGGTCGTGCTGCATACTGTCGACAAAAGGGATATTTGTCAAATACTCAAGTTATAAACACTTGTACATATTCCAGAAAACCCAACCAAAGACAAACCAACGGTTTCGCTCACATAAGCTTCACCAGGGGCACTTTTTACATTCTTCTTCTTCTTTGCGAGTCGATGACAAATCGAACTATATGTTTGCCGCCCAGAAGCCGGCCATCTGTACTGCACCATCCGTGGCGTCCATCAGGTCCTGCTGAGAACAGGTGACAGGACAGGCAGGACAGGACACCAAGTGGGCCATGGACTGAACTGCTGCTCCGCACATACACTCCAAGTTTGGATCATTAGAGAGTCCCCACCTGAACATGTTTTCTTTGCTTCGGCCAACCTGGGTCCGTAGTCTGTTTAAAGACTTCCAGATTGGCCACGGAAGTCGATGTCCGGCCGGGAGACTCTCAGAGAGCGGGACAAAAGGATCCGGAAGCGAGGTACGCGCACACCACCTGTTGCATCTCGCTTGTGAGGTTGGTTGAAAAGCCGCAAAGGTTGAAAAGCCGAAAAAGCTTTTTAAAGTGTGTCGACCCCCTCACAGCCGAACTTTTTACATTTATATCCTAACACTATGTTATGTATTATTGTGAAGTCAGAGTTGTGTGTTAGGATTGATATTCTTATCTATCTTTTTGCGGTTTCATCACTGAAAGATTGCAAGAAAACTAACGGAAACATTGTCTGGCCTCAGTTGCATATTCATTACTCGATCAACATAATTTTTCAATGTTTACTTTTTTATATACTTTGATGTAATGTTCATTCATATTGTGATATTTAATTTAAAAATTTAGATAACGCTTATCAAGTCCTTACCACTGAGGTTTTCCTTTTTGATGGGGGGCAGTCCTTTCTTCTCCCTCTCTTTCTGTTTCTCTCTGTCTGCCTCTCGCTCTTTGTAGTTCTTGTCTCGATCCTTTTCGCGCTCTCTGAATACAACACAAATATACAAGTTTTATAATATAGATTCCAACTGATACTCGACTACAATAATTAGGCGTGTAAAATATAAGAGAACAAAAGTTTATTACATATGTGTCAATATTTATTTGGAAATAGATGTGTGAAGAATATAAACATATTACAGTAAATTCTACTTGATATCTTAGGATTTGGGTGGAGAACGAAAGGGCAATAGATGCTTAAAGACCACTGCGACCCAAGATGGATCTATTGTAGTCAGCCCTCGTTGGCTAATAGTCTAGGAAATAAAGCGGATTCTTCTATGAAGACCCATGCATGACATCCTCAGTCGCTGAAACTTTGCTGGATTGTTGTATAGTATAACCAAAGAGCAAAATAAAAAAATCAAAAAAAAAATCTATTTAGAAGTTAGGTATTTACACACTAAAGTACAAAAAGCTTAATATTATGGATTGAGTAATTTCTCAGTCCATTTTTTTTTTACTAAATGAATGTTTTCCACTAAAACGTGAAACTTGATAAATATCCAATATTTTTCTAAATCAGAACACTTACTTTTTAAAGAAAACTCATTTTTTTGTCCATAATTTTGACCACAAAAATTCTCAGTGAAATTTTTATTCTCAAGTGTCCTCATAATGTTATTTCCCATGACGGGTAAGAAAATCCAAAAAATTGTGCATACTAAAATCAAACTATCTTTCACCAAATTAAAATTACTAAAATCTCGTCATGGAAAATTTCTCCGTTCAATTTCTTTTTTTAATTATGTTAGATAGTAACTTCTTCACCCAAAACCAAAATATCAAAAAAAATTAACATGCAGAACATCGACATTTGGAGTTGACCAATTTATGTATCGCGCGTTTACGGAATAATTAACCCTATACGTTTACTCAATGAGTACAGTTTAGCGTGTGCGTGGGCGCTGGGCGGAGAACGCGACGACGACGGCGGCAATACTCGATGCAGCGGACGTTGCGTAGGTAGTAGGTACCTATCTATCATTTGCCGCTTAATAGTCATACACATTACGAAAAAAATACTGCACTTTTGGAAGAAAGCAAGCCGCTTTGCACAGTGATAGTAGACCAAAATATGCGATTTGACTCGAGGAAACGTTCGATTCATCCCTTTGGAACAGAGATGGCGCCACTTGTTCAAAAAATTGTTTAAAAAATTCTAAAACCTGAACGGATCGTTCGATTTTGATAATTAAGGTGTCAATCGAAAGGCAATGAATTATACTATTATAAAAAAAATAACTAAGCAGCTAAATATGATAATAAATACCAATAACATCTTCATTTTTAAAAAAGTATGACGGTATTTTCTCGTTTTTATGTAATTTTATAAAAAAAATGTATGAAAGTGGTACATTTTTATTTATTTATTATATTACGCAATTAATTGCGCGGTTATTACAAAAAAATTTATATTAATATCTTTTATAGTTAGAGAGATATTTAATATTAAATATGCGCTGCTGTGTCGGGGTCATTGGCCTAGCGGGCAAACGCGAACCCTGCATCGTTAGATTTTAATGATTAAGGTGTCAATCGAAACGAAATACATTGTTTTATTATAAAAAAACAATTATTTTCAAAAAAATATGACAAATTCCAAAAAAGCCATCAATAAAAAAAAATTGTATTTACTTATGTAATCTTATGAAAAAAATGTATGAGCGTGGTATATTTTTATTCGTTTATTATTGTACACGATTAATTGTGAGATTATTAATAAAAAACAATATTAATATATTTTAAAGTTTCAAAGTTATTGGTCGGTGCGGTGCTACTGCCACACGTGCAATTCTTATTATTTTATTTATACTTCCGCCCCATCGCAGGTTTTCCTGAAAGTAAAATCGCTTTGAAATTATGATAATTAGCATTTATGAATCTGTATTTTACTTACGTTTTATTTTCGCATTGGCCTTTGCAGATTTTGCACTGTAACATGCAAGGTAGGCCAACGCGTCGGCAGCCACAACGCATTGTGTCACAGCCTGACTTGCATCCATAATGGTAAGGAAGCTTAAAATGTGACCAAATTGAAGTAACTTTCGACCACTGTGGAGTCCATTTGCCATCAACGTCCGTCCATCCCCAAAGAGATGGGCTTGGGATTAATTGATATAATACATTTCCCTATATACTATGTCCCGCTTGAAACGCTGCACAAAAATCATGTTGTTGAAGAGCAGCTGAAGTAGGCAGAAGGCTTGTCACCGGCCTGTTTTTTGTCGAAAACAAATATAACCGAACCACATTCACAGAAATATGGTCTTTTTGAGCATCCTACAGCTTCCAAGTGAATCTTAACGTAAGGTTTACCATTATGAGAACAAGTATCTCGTACATGTGTATTATAAATATTTGGTATCATACAACTAATACGAGTCCAAATGAGCCATTACTTCTTTAGAGAGGATTTCTATGGGAGTTGAGATATGTATAATATTATGTAAAAGCAGTGGTAGCTTCACGGTGTGACATTCATGTTTTAAAACAGGTTCTTTTGCCTTTTGTCGCAGCCGAAAACTCATGAAAGTCTCAAAGCGCAGTTGACATCATTCATGACCTAAAGCACTTCAAGGCGTTCACCAACTGCGACACGACGTGTAATTTCAATACAAAAGGCAAAATAACTTGTTTTAAAACATGTAAGTCACACCGTGAAGTTACCACTGCTTTTACATTTATCTCAATTCCCATAGAAATGGTCTCTAAAAAGTATTGGCTGATTTGGAACAGTTTGTAAAGCCCGACCAAAGAAATAAGAAACCTCGCCATATTGCGGAATTTCAATGAAACTAATTTTATAAGGGAAATTATTGCCATATTCGTAAAAATATACACGTGGCGCCCCCAGAGCAGGTTTCTTATTTCTTTGGTCAGGCTTTACCCATTATTAGTTGTATGATACCAAATATTTATAATACATGTGTACGAGAGTATCGTACATGTGTACGAGATACTTGTTCTCATAATGATAAATCTTACTTTCAGATTCACTTGCAAGCTGTACGATGCTCAAAAAGACCATATTTCTGTGAATGTGGTCCGGTTATATTTGTTTTCGACAAAAAACAGGCCGTTGAAAAGCCTTCTGCCTACTTCAACTGCTCTTCAACAACATGCTATTTGTGCAGCGTTTCAAGCGGGACATAATATATAGGGAAATGTATTATATCAAATAATCCCAAGCCCATCTCTTTCGTGATGGACGGACGTTGATGGCAAATGGACTCCACAGTGGTCTAAAGTTACTTCAATTTGGTCACAATTTAAGCTTCCTTACCATTATGGATGCAAGTCAGGCTGTGACACAATGCGTTGTGGCTGCCGACGCGTTGGCCTACCTTGCATGTTACAGTGCAAAATCTGCAAAGGCCAATGCGAAAATAAAACGTAAGTAAAATACAGATTCACAAATGCTAATTATCATAATTTCAAAGCCATTTTACTTTCAGGAAATCCTGCGATGGGGCGGAAGTATAAATAAAATAATGAGAATTGCACGTGTGGCGGCAGCACCGCACCGACCAATAACTTTGGAACTTTAAAATATATTAATATTGTTTTTTATTAATAATCTCACAATTAATCGTGTACTCACAATAATAAACGAATAAAAATATACCACGCTCATACATTTTTTTCATAAGATTACATAAGTAAATACAATTCAATTTTTTTTTATTGATGGCTTTTTTGGAACTTATCATATTTTTTTGAAAATAATTGTTTTTTATAATAAAATAATGTATTTCGTTTCGATTGACACCTTAATTATTAAAATCTAACGATGCAGGGTTCGCGTTTGCCCGCTAGGCCAATGACCCCGACACAGCAGCGCATATTTAATATTAAATATCTCTCTAACTATAAAAGATATTAATATAATTTTTTTTGTAATAACCGCTCAATGAATTGCGTAATATAATAAATAAATAAAAATGTACCACTTTCATATATTTTTTTTATAAAATTACATAAAAACGAGAAAATACCGTCATACTTTTTCAAAAATGAAGATGTTATTGGTATTTATTATCATATTTAGCTGCTTAGTTATTTTTTTTATAATAGTATAATTCATTGCCTTTCGATTGACACCTTAATTATCAAAATCGAACGATCCGTTCAGGTTTTAGAATTTTTTAAACAATTTTTTGAACAAGTGGCGCCATCTCTGTTCCAAAGGGATGAATCGAGCGTTTCCTCGAATCAAATCGCATATTTTGGTCTCTACTATCACTGTGCAAAGCGGCTTGCTTTCTTCCAAAAGTGCAGTATTTTCACCAAAAGTGACCGTAACAACTATGACTATAACAGCGAATAAAATGAAATTCGCCTTGTACAGAAAGCGACACATCAAGATATCCATAACCTGTATAGGTATGTCTAATTATAATAATAAATCATTTTATTGTCAGGCAACTTACAGTACCTAATAATAATTAAAGGCCCATATACAAAACTATTAAAAATATTAGATACTGGGTATAAATAGAATACAATAGAAATCTTTTTTTGTTAGCACTAAGACTGAACTTATGTTAGTGTATTTAAAAAAATTAAACTATATTATAGCGCAATACACCTGATATAGTTACCAGAATAGCAATGGCAAAGAAAGCTTTTAACGGCAAAAAACACCTCTTCAAAGCCAGAATCTCGAGGAAGATCCGTAAACGTCTCATCAAGGTGTATATCTGGAGCATTGCGCTGTACGGAAGTGAAACGTGGATAATGACACAACGTGACAGGGAAAGATTGCAGGCCTTTGAGATGTGGTGTTGGCGAAGAATGGAGAAAATCAGCTGGACGGAAAGGAAAAGCAACGAAGATGTCTTACAACTTGTAAATGAGAAAAGGACTATTCTGGGGATCATTGCAGATAGAAGAGGGAAGATGCTGGGTCACTTGATTGATACGACACGACGACTTTGTCAGAAACATCATTGAAGGAAAGATAGAAGGGAAAAGGAAGAGAGGACGACCTAGAAGGACATATATGGACCAAATTAAGGAAGGAATAGATGTCGTGTCGTATCAGGAGATGAAAAAGAGGACGGAAGACAGAACAGAGTGGCGTAGACTCCACCGACAAGAGCGAGGCTCTTAAATATGAAGAAGAAGAAGGTATAGCGCAATAACATAGCGCAAGGAACGGCAACCGCGCTTCTAAGGTTTTTCGAGGCGATAATTTGAATTTTTGGCGCGAATTCAGTGTTTTTTGTTTTACGTGGAAACTACGAGGCTTAGAGATTTGAAAATATTGGAGCCTGTGCTCACATTATGCCCTAAATTACTGACTATAGTCCAAAACCCTATCCTCGCTGGTTTGCCTGTATTGCTTGTGTAAGCTGGGGTGACATCTCTCAGCTGACACACACTAAACGGTTCATATTCGCCAAGTGTTTGTGGCTCCTATTTTAAGACTGGGATATTCGAAGGCTGTAATTATGCCCTAAATACTGGCATAATGTAGAATCATCCTATCACCTATGAGGAAGCTGATGTTACGGACATGTCTTAACATACCTACCCATAAGTAGGTATTCATGTTGGATAATGTAACTATCGTGTATCCGTTACAAATTATACACTAATTTGGCTTTTTTATAAGACAATTTATTATATTAATTATAGTTAAGACTAGTGTGTACCACGTGGCAATCTGCACCTTTCCATAAAAAAGCGATAACGGTTCCCACCCCGTCAACATAGTCCGATTCCTATAATTTTTGGAAATAATGTAGATATACTTAAGAACTAGGTTCGTACGTTTTTAATTTTTTGAAACATTACAGCTATAAGAATATATTACCTTAATATTATTTGTATGGAAATGAAAAAGAAGTCTTATTTCTTTATGAGTGTAATATTTCTAAACAATCAAAACGTACGAACCTAGTTTTTAAGTATATCTACATCATTCATTTCCAAAAATTATAGAAATCGGACTATGTTTACGGGGTGAAAACATAGCTACAACATAGCTTCTTCTCGTGATTCCGTACAACTTTTCCCAAGGAACCCATAGTCAATTTACAAAACATATTTGGACTTTTAATACAAAGTTGACTAATCTGTGTTAGCGATTTGTATGAGTTGTTAAAAAAAATGGTTAATCGACTATAGGTTCCTTGAGGAAAGTTGTACAGAAATCACTGATCTCGAGACAGTGAGTAGCGAGCGAGCGGGCGACGGGCGATCGGCCGCCGCCTCCCCCCCGCTACCCGATCATTCACCCGTTTTTGCGCACCACTCCATCCATACGTATTATGATTTATTTCTTTTATGCACTCGATATTTTTTTGGATATTGTGATACATAAAAGAGAAAAAATATATGTAATCATTACAATAAATAAAGCAGATAGAGAATTTTTCCACTGCTAGTAAAAATGCAATTTATAAAAATAATATAGTGTATTGGAATATTTTTTGGATTTTTGTGCTTTTCGTACGAAATGACAATAAAATCATTTAACAAAAAAAAAAATACTGAGAAATTTCCCAGTGCCAGATATATTAAAAAAACACATTTCATTAAAAAAAGACTGCTAGTAGTTTTACTTTTTTTTTGATATTTTACATATTGTTTGTCTACATTAAAATAATATTTCTTAGGGAAAAAGTTTTGACTGAGAATTTTTCCGTACACAGATATTAAGGATTTTAGAATTTAGGTAAAAATACCTAACTTCGGATATGATAAATTTTTGGATCTTTTTGATAAACGTTTATCTCATGATACTTTATCAAACTGCAAAGTTTCATCGCCTGAGAAATTAGTGTGGGGCTTCTACTAGCTTCCTTTCCTAGACTATAAGGGATGTGGAGTTTGCATCAGTGCGTTTGCAAACTCCTTTTAAATGTAACTGGCGCTTATGCCGCAATTCTAGAAAAACTATTTGATTTTGAATTAGGAATGGTCTCACATTAAAAAAAAAAATATTTGTCATTATAATTATTCCACTGGTCGCGAAAAGACCAAATCGCTATTTTAAAAAGAAATAAATAGTATTGAAGATTTCCATTTGTGTTATTGCTGAGGGATCTTCACACGCCTCCAAATAGCCTCTTACAAACCTGTAGCTTTGAAGAAGCTGGCGGTTTTGGTGGGATTTAGGGTTCGGGTTTCTAGGGAAGAAGGTTTGTGCGCTCCCAGTACTTGACTCGTTTTCAACCCCCGACAAAAAAAGGGTGCTATAAGTTTGACGTGTAGATAGATAGATAGAATGATAGTGTCTGTCTGTCTGTGTCATCGTAGCTCCTAAACGGATGAGCCTATTTTGATTTAGTTTTTTTTTGCAAGGTGTTACAATCGAGAGTGTTCTAAGCTATGATTCAAGAAAATATCTTCAGTCATTTGAAGATCATCAAAAGGATCAAGTAACGGTTTTGTGGCAGGGGTTTTCATTTTTTTTTTATTGAGCACCACGTCCACTCACACGCGTGCCGTGTTTGCCAAACAGAGCGAGACGCAGTTATACGTTAGAGTGAGCGCGGTGATTTGTATTTCTAACGCATAACTGCGTCTTGCTCTGTTTGCACGCGTGTGGACCCGGAGTAATATTATATTGACGAAAGCATGACATTCACCTAATATGCTTGTGTCGAAAAGGTACGACCAATCAAGCTTCACCGGACTTGAGGATGTGAAGTGTAGTTTCCTCTTGGCCTGCACATGTAACAGTAGGTGGTAAGCACAGAACATTTAAAAGAGGTTAAAATGGCGATAATGCGCCGTTCGTATGAAATCCGGTGTCGCCGATTCCACCCCACCTTTCACCTTCACTACATCTGTATTTAAATAAAGGTGACGTTTACGCACATATTTGCAATTTCAAATCTAGCCAACCACAGCGCCGCTAAATCACGCGATTTCAAATGGAACGAATCATACGCATGCACGCATACCGATGTACATTTTTATAGCTATGTGTGAGTTAGACAGCGCGATCGCGTCTTTGCGTGGAGTATGAGCGTTTGCTCATATCCTTGGCGCGCCTGCCCCGCCCATAGCGCCGCCCTAACCTTCTTTTAAATGTTCTGTGGTGGTAAGTGTGTGTGTGTTACCTGTCCCTGTCGCGGTCCCTGCGGCGTCGCGGCGAGCGTGAGCGGGAGCGCGAGCCGCGCCGGCGCCGCTTGGGCGACTTGGAGCGCGAGCGCAGGCGCCGCGACCGCGGGGACGGACTCCTGCACAAGGGGACACACAGTTTACCATATCATATCGACGGCAAATCTATTTGTATTACCACTAAAAAGTTACATACGTTATTTTGGATAAAAAGCTTTACGCGCGTAACTTTTCTGTGCCATACGCAAAAAAGGCGTATTAGACGTCGAGTTGTGGAAATCAGCCCGTTCTTACCATTACCATTTTATTACTAGCTTTTCTGTGGTAAAACTGATGAATATATCTCATAAAACTGTTTATACAAAATGGCTTTTAATCTCGTTCAAATAATACAGTAGGTCACATAATACAGTAGGTAGGTATTGTGATACTCTTAACAGTGATAAATGGCATCAGAGATAGAGATTTACACTGGTTTTTACCGCAAGAAAATGTCTTAAAGAGGTAGGGCGGCAATTAATAATAGGAGAAAAAAAAAACTTAAAATAAATAATTGCAATTACCATTGTTTTATATGCTGAAATCTAAAATTTGAAACTGAATCAAAATAAAAACTTACAAAAAAAAATTTACATCATGTCGTTAGTAGTAAGCTATAGCATGTGTTGTTTCCCCATGATTTTTAACAAACAATTTACATACTTTCACCGTCATCGATAGGCCTTTCCCTAAGCGCGCCACTTCGCATTCATTTTTATTATTGAACAACTTTCCATTTAACTGGCAGGTGTGTCCCACTTCATTTTACACTTTAACTATGCCAAAACCCACATCTTAAAACACACACAATGTATTTATATTTACCTGGAATCGTTAGCATCAGGAATCTCAATAACCTGCGGACCAGTCTCTACAAATTCTATATCTGATTCATTTGCACCATCCTCCCTGGACTCAGTCTGCTTTTGTTGGTCTTGGGATGACTGGAATATATCAATGAAATATGTTAAAAACAAAATAACGTTACTATTCACTATCAAATAATAATTTAAGACAATCAATCTTAGAAATAAATAGTTCACTCACAAATTATAGTAAAAATTTGCATGCAAATAAAATTTGATAAATAATGTATACTTACAGATAAAAATGGATTCTGGTTCTGATTTTGTAACTGCATATCAGTCATCATTGGCATTAAATTCTATAAAATAAATAAATAACAAATTATTTAACAATAAGGAATATCACAGCAAACATTGGTACTTTATGTTATAACAAGGACTATTTTGCTAGAAAGTGATGGAGTATTTACCTACTGAACTAATATTCAATAATAAACTTACAATTAAAACAAATAATGAAATATTCTATGTTTTTCAAGTACTTACAGGTATTTGCATTCCCGCCATCATTTGCATCTGTGCTTGCAAACTCTGCAGTTGGCGCATTATCTCTGGGTTCGTCAGGATACTGAAAAAACAAAATAAATGGTATAAAATTAGCAACAATTCTTTAAAGACTTTCTGATATATGAATGAGTGAATCAAACTAAACACAATTGACAACAGTTTGTGAAGTAGTAGTTATATTATAGTTTAAGTTTATTAGAGCTTTGGCATTCGCTGTAAAGCTTATCAACTTTATATAAATAAATAAAATTAAATAAAGTTTTTATAGTCCAATTAGAAAAATAAAAAGTCTTGCTATATTGCGGAAATTTAATTAACGAATTATTTTAATGGTTGTTGCAACACAAAGACTAAAAAATTGCATGCGTCCCTAGAGCAAGTATTAAATTTCCGGTTAGGTTTTTTATTCCACATTTTCGAGGCACAATACCAAAACAACAGACTAACCTGCCAAGTGCATCTGCCGGGTTCTGCACCGCATTATGGTGTGCTTGCTGTTGAGAATGTTGTTGGTGCGAGTGTTGTTGTTGATGCGAATGTTGTTGTTGATGCGAATGTTGTTGTTGATGTGAATGTTGTTGCTGGGGCGCGGGGGAGCGCTCCTGTGCCGGTTGGTCATCGTCGCTGTCGTAATCGAAGTCGCTGAGCAGCTTGCGATTAAACTTCGTGCTTGGCACTCCTGAAGGCTGGTCTTGCCACTATATATACAAAATATGAAAGTTGTAAGTAAAAAAGTGGCGCTCCTTCACTACATAGAATAAAACAAAGTCGCTTTCTCTGTCATTATGTCCTTATGTTTGCTTAAATCTTTAAAACTACGCAACGGATTTTGATGCGGTTTTTTTAATAGATAGAGTGATTTACGAGGAAGGTTTATATGTATAATACATGCATAAGATACTTAAGGATAACCCACAATAACCATTTTCCCGTGCGGAGCCGGGGCGGGTCGCTAGTAGAGTATAAATAAATAAAAATGTGGTACGCATAGAGTACGCCTTATCAAGTATGCACCGTAAGCACGGGTATGCACAGTCCGAATATCTTCAGCGCGTTCGTTTAGTAGCAAATGGTTATGGGAGCTGATTGTTTTTCCCGGTGAAAATAAGTAATTTAATAGGAGAACATTGTGAAATGTGCAGTGAGAAGTTGCAGACATGACACGAGGAACAAATCCAGAAAGAAAATTGCTATTGATTTCACAGCCCATAGAACATCTGCGTACGGTTGGCATAAAAGCAGCGGAGCGGTGCGCGTACTCTATGTTTATTTATTCTCCACTAGCGGCCTGCCCCGGCCGCCGCGCCGAAAATGGTTATTGTGGGTTATCCTTAAGTATATTATGCATGTATTATACATATGAACCTTCCTCTTGAATTACTCTATCTATTAAAAAAACCGCATCAAAATCCGTTGCGTAGTTTTAAAGATTTAAGCATACATAGGGACGCGACTTTGTTTTATACTATGTAGTGAAGTGGCGCTCTATTCTGACGTCCAACTCAGACCACAGACACGTCATACATCAGTGTTTTGAATACTTGCGCCATTTGGAATAACGACATGTTAACAGGAGACACTTATGCTTATGAGACAAGTTTTAAATCATGTAAACATGAGATTGATATACTGATGGGTTGTGCATGAAAGAGATAGTTGTGTAAAAGCTCTCGGCTATGGTAGTTCCAGTGCCCACATTCAAATTTCTTCTGCCTCTCCCTTCCTCTATCCGACTTTAGGCAGGCGTGTGCCACTCCACAGTTTTAGTATGATTGGCCAATGGAAGCCTCCCGCGGGAGGTTTTAGCAAGTAACTCGTGTTTTTAGCTAGTGCCGAATACGCGAAATAGGCGCGCCTGACGTCGAGTTGCGGAAAATAGCCCGATGAACTAACAACTAGCTAGTGCCGTGCGATCTGAACTGCACTTTATTGTAACAGAGCCAGGGCTCCCAATTTATTTGAATTATGTCGCTAAGTGAATCTTCTGTTGGAACTACTATTTGGTATTTTGTGCTTTAGGCACTGGGGTCACTCCATACAGAAAACGCGTTTTGACAAGCTACTTCTTTTTAAATAACAACTGAATATCAACTACAAGTCAATGGCGCTAGGCGCTATGTAAAACACCCCGAACTCCACCGGCGGAGTCCCGCGGCGCCTGCGGGGTGCGGGGCGTGGGGCGCTATATCGGGCGGGGAACTCATTTTGGCGCGGGGGGGTGAGTGTCGTTTCTGTACGGGTTAGTACTATTATTTTCTTCTGTGCTTTAGGTAGTGACAATTCTCCATTATGTCGAGGGTTGCACACTTTTTAATAAAAAACAAAATTACCGAGTCTCCCATGGGAGTGGAAGCGTGTGGCGTATGCTGGGCGGCGGCTGGCGAGAGCTTATCTGCATTGCTGTGGCTCGCATTCAAATTGCTCCCTGGAATATACAACAAAATTGCACTTTATAAAATGTGAATAATATGTACTGCTTCCCTTTTGATTTTCAGAAGAGCATAAGGTTCTTGAATGGCGCCGGAAGACGTAGCGTGGGCAGGCCAACTACAAGGTGGACCGACGATCTGGTGAGGGTCGCGGGAAGCCGCTGGATGCGGGCAGCGCGGGACTGATCGTTGTGGAGATCTTTGGGGGAGGCTTTTGTCCAGCAGTGGACGTCTACTGGCTGAAATGATGATGATGATAAGACAGGACAGTTTAAACTGGGTTTTAGAATGATTCAATCAATCAATAAGCCCTTTATCCTGAGGTCCATCATTTTGGTAACTTACCTAATTTGTGGTTTATAGGCAGAGATTGGTACATAGGGGGCTGACATTGTCAAAACTATGGATTTGCTTTTGAATTTATTTAGTTTTTCGGTAATACCTTGCTCTCTATCACTTGTGACTCTTCTTCAAAAAGAATGATTAGATTACTCCTGCATTAATAATAACATTATGCTCGCTCAAACACAAAATTGGATTAGAGCTATTGTATTGATGATTATTATTTTAAATTATGATTATGATTATTAGCTTTATATTGTAACTATGTTCTCTAAAACAGAAGGCTCTTTTATAATTATGGAAAATGCGATGGCCAACGGCTATTATCATTAGTAGCACAGTGGTGAACAATGCTTGTGTAAAGATGGAAACATCCACTAGACTAGAACTTCTTCACTTCAGTCAGTCTAAATGAGGCAATTTAGATAAAGAGGGCCAACTACATTAGAATAATAAGGGTTGCAGTAATTGAGACTAGTACACAATCATAATAGAATTGGTGTCAGTTTGAAACCTTTATAGGAAGAATATAATATAAATGAAAATTTCTCTTTCAAACTACTTGCTTTTCTAGGAAATTTGAGTTTTAAATTTATGAAAATCCATATCAGTCATGTAGTCCACATAGTATAAGTTATGCTAACTACCGAGTCATTGCTTTTCAAGTGATTATAGCAACTTTTTAATTAGTTACGAGAAGTGTACCATTTGCTGTAGAGTTTTGTTGTTGCTGTAACTCCTGATGAAGAGGATGGTTAGGGTCTGCCATATCCATTAATGGTTGAATTACTTCTGGTCCGAATACATTGTTCTTCTGCCACAAGTTTAGTACTCGGATTATGTTACGCTGAAATCATACAGATTAATAATTTATATGTAATATACATGAGAAGGGACAGTGAAGAGGCTTTATTTAGAACAATTATAATGTTATTTGATTACAAATTGTGATTCTTGTTTACCCAATTTCTCATGTTATCAAGTGACCTAACCTTTGTTGCTTTTTTATTGGATAATTCATAATCACTATGAGAAAGGGACCAAACATAACCTCAATTTTTATGTAACAAACCTTATCTTCTGGAGGACATCTGAACAAGTTTGCAAAGGTCTGCTGCATGTTCTTGGCGAACCGAGGAGCAAACACATCTTTGTCCTGGCCGAACTGATGCCGAGACTGCCGTACTATTGAATCTATAACGTATAAACCAGGGACTTTGTATTCTGGCTTACATTTCTGAATGAATTTTTCAACACTATGCACTACATGTTTGTAAAACTTTATGGCCTTTATAGCACCTCTGGTGATAGCACTCATCTTCGCCTTTGAGATGGGTGGCTTGTTGTCGTACAACCCGGATAACTGAAACAAATTTAATCATTATAGATGATGCCACGGGACTCCAAGCGAAGAACAAGTTCACAAATTGATGAAAATTACCTCCGCGTTGAACGCTTTTACTTCCGACATATCCATTTTGGTTGTTTCTATTATACACACTAAATAATCTATCGAATAACTACTCCAATTTTATTTAATCGCGAAAAGACTATCATTTTAGTAGTTGAGACAACATGCTCAAAATTACAAAATGGCGTGTAGCATAGAGCAATTTTTTTTTACTTTTTCAAATATTGTCCATGATTTTGACAGCGGAGCATGGGTTTTTTTAGCGTACTCTTGCATTTTTATAAAATTCTTATACACATGCATCATTCATGTAGCATTTAATAAAATTATTATTCATTTGCATTTTTTAAAATTTTCTGGCCCCCCATTCTCCACAAAACTAGGCGATTAGCGAGCAAGACGTTGCCAATGCCAAGCCAACCAAATACGAGAGTCTCGGCAAAACTCCATAGTGTAGAGCAGGCTTTATCATGTCACAGTATAAATATAGTATGTACTACGTATATACAGTAGGATAACTTCGCGGTTTTCTGGGATTGAACGAATGAATGAATGACGTGCTGTAGGGTTGAACACTGCTTGTTTTTCTTGACCACTTGTTAAGTTTGCAAATAATTACTTTAAAGTTTAAAGTAAAGCCTGGCCAAATAAATAAAAAACCTGCTCTGGGGGCGTCACATTTATATTTTTACGACTATGGCAACAATTTCTCTTATAAAATTAGTTCCATTAAAATTCCGAAATATAACGAGGTTTTTTATTTCTTTGGTTGGGCTTTATTAAAACGATTTACTTTGAATATAACAGCATTGAAAGAGACTATATTTCAATCCCCCGTGCTTTATAGAAGAGAAATATATACCTAGAGAGTCCGATTACTTTAAATAATAATAGCTCAAGGTCACGACTCCCTGTACTACAAGAGAAGTAGGTAGGAATATTCTTATTTACCAGTTACTACGTTTAAAAAAACCTCAAAACACGAATATACAAATTGTAAAGAATAATCTTAATAATAATCATAATCTACTTACCTCACTGACACACTTGGTAATTTAAAAAAATATTGATTTCTTGATTAATTTAAACATCCATACACGGAACAATATTTAATGTTATTTGGCATTGCTTTTTGCAAAAAAATATTTAAATTTTGATTTTACGCCCGTTCGAGAGAGTGCCACAACCCTGGCTGTTGCAGCCCGAAGTAACCTGAGATTTCGAAGCGCGCCAAAATGACACTTTTGTATGGAGTTACACTACGGTATACGGTGATCATGTCAAGCAAAATATCAGTCAGTTCAGTATCCGTAGTCCGTAGTACATACTAGTACTCAATAGTCAGCAAGGAACAACCCTAGTTAGTCAGTCAGTCAGTCAGTCAATCACCAACAACTGTCATGTATGTATGTCAATCAAATGTCAACTCAATCAAGACGATACGAGCGCTTATTAATTTTTATTTTAAAACGATCATAATAATTACTAAAACCTTATAGTTTAATCTTGATAATGGTTACTTTTGGACCTGAAGAAGTTGGGCTGGAGGATAAATCCCCCTGCGCCGGAATCAGAGCTGATCTCAAGATGTGTCTACTCGAGAGCGACTGTTGCAGGAAGGTTAGTTTTGATTACATAGTAAATAAAATCTGGAAGTTAGAATCTAGTGGGTAGTACTTGTATTTGTTGCTCTAATACCTTGCGGCATTAGTAAGGGGGAGGGGGGCGGGAGGAACCGGTCAGAGAGTCAGGTTTCGGAAACTAACTTTAGTTATCGCCCTAACATAAATATAAGAAATTCTAAGATGTACTATCTTCTGGCAGACAAGTCTGGTATCCTCAGTTGATATCATGTAGGTATTTCACCATAAAATTGTTATTTTTTTTATTCATGCAACATGCTATTATGAAATTGTTTTTATTTGCTTCCAGCAAAAGAAAACACCGAGGGATTGTTTAAAAAATGAAACAGTGCCTGACGAGTGTCTTCAACTCCGGCAGATATTTTTTGAATGCAAACGATCACTGGTGAGTTTCACAATACTTACCAATTTTACCTTTATAGCAAATTATGCTACCTTCAAACTCTTAGGGATGGTTTTAGGAGAGTTTTTGACTACCTAGGGTCAGCGTGGAAAGGAAAGATTGTCTGGCGGTAGGAGATGTAGTTTTGGTGGAGCCGGAGGGGAAAAGAGCCAAGTGGCCTTTGGGACTTGTCTGAGAACTGATTGAAGGGAGAGATGTGTTGTTCGGACTGTCAAAGTTCACACCGCTTCTATATGCCTGGTTGTTAACAGGGTTGAAAATTATCATATCAAGATAATTACATCATTATTTCAATATTATTTATTTGGATAATTATCACCAGTGTAAGACATTATTTGTGAAATTGTGTGGATATAAAAATCATCAAATATATTTGTTTGTTTTGTTGTGAAACTATTCAATAATAAAAAAATGATACTTATCCAACTGTCCTTATCAAGATAATCATTATCATCAATAAGGTGTGAAAGTTTAACAGATAGATAAACTTTCTCATCATAAATTAATCAAGATAATTTCTTTGATGATTGAAATGTGAAATGTTAATCATGTGTTTTGTTTGTTATGTGTGTTGTTTTGTTGTGTTATTAAGTTGTTAATTAATATTATTAATTAAAATTTCTTTAGGGATCTTATTATTTAATAAATAGTGATAGTAATGCTATTTTTTTCTTGTTTCAGCTGGATAACCGGCGGAGATTCCGGGGGCATAAAGGCTATTAGGATACATACAATACAAAAGGTATTTTATATAGTGAGAACCTAGCTTATGTTTAATTTTAATTACTACAAATTATATAATTAAAATTGTTATTTTCAATAAAGGTTTGTTATCAGTTATGATTATTGGTTTTTGTATTAGAATTTTCTATAGGGAACATTATTGAAAAATAATCTTAATGCAACTAGATTATTATGCTTGCTGTGAAAAATAACTATCTATTGTAAATATGAAAAGGAAATTTATTAAATATCTAGGAAATTGAGATTCAGGGATAAAAAAAAATACACAGACATCCATTTACATATTTTATTACAAAAATAATTGAAATTTATTTTAAATTATCTACATAGGAGCTCAGCTCATAACGAAAATTAGCTTTACAAGCTAAAATAATTCTCCTTTTACAATTTTCATAGCTAAAGGTAACAATTAGCTACAGTTGATTAAAATTATACTTGCAAAGCGTTACAAGATTGGTTACAATCCAAATATTTAAAATTGTCCTATTAACTTTGTGCCTTTGGTATATTACTTAAAACTAGTGGTGTCGTTCCCGGGAATATTCCCGGCCAACTAGAACGAGTCAGTGAGACCTGTAGGGTCGGTCGGGTCGTTAGGTACCTAACCGGAAAACACCAACCCGGTCTACCGCATCTAGCCAGCTTGAACAGCACATTTCGTTTGGAATGTTCTTGTGAACGGAAATTTCCCGAGAATGGTGGGAATATTTCCGGGAACGGCACATCACTACTTACAAATGCTTGCTAACGCGTTATGTTTTGTTCACGGAAATCCGGTTAGGAAGCATATTTCTGTCTTTGATACAGCGATACCGCGTTTGGACCATTAAACCAAATTGTTACTTTTGTTTGTGACGAAAAATAAGAACTCACTCGTATAGTCTGACAAAGTCAATTTGTCAATTTTTGTAACTTTTGAAAAGTAATTTTGTTTAATTTCGTAATTTGCGATGTCGCTCCGTTAATCAATCAACTATTTGTATTGTTGGAATTACATATATATTTTTTTTTAATTTTGCAAGCACTTCGAAATATTTATTTTTAGCACCATCTGCTAAATCATATTATATTCGCAAAATAATTATAAATAACCTTATTAGGACCTCTATGCAAGAACTGTAGGTATTTTTTAAAAGTGCTTTGACTTAAGTGTAACTTTAATGCAATGTTCGTAATAATTTATACTTATGGCACTGGACAATATAATTAGTAATCATTATATAACAAATGTGAATAAATAACGCTTTTAAGCCAATCACTATTTACTACATTATGTGCGTAATTTTAAAAGTTAATAACTATAACAACATTTTAAAATAACAATTGTCATTAATAACAAAATATCATGTTATATTAACACCAAAAAAATCTGTCATAGCAAAACAAAACAAAAATATTGCGATGCGATGCACTAATAAAATTCTTTCTACAACCTTTGAAAACCCTATGTAAACTAGAAAGTTTAAAATGCTTTAAAATTGCATGAGAAGTATTAATTTAACTACTTAACAAAGAAATTATTGTCCCATGCAGGTATCTAATGGTTTATTCTACAAATCCTTTTTTGAAAGATTTTCATTTCAAGCTACTTTGTATATATCAGTACTCTTGGTATTTTTTATTCTTCTCGAAATTTTCGCTAAGGTCTAACCAGAAAAATATATCTGTGCTGGGGGCGCTACATTGTCGTGTATTTTTTATATTTCAGTCTACTTTACCTTAATTGTTGCCATAGTCGTAAAAATATACACGTGGCGCCCCCAGAGCAGGCTTCTTATTTCTTTGATCAGGCTTTACTTATGTTTCTGAGTAGTATTAAAACGTAGAGAATAATCATTTGAGTTATTATGTAACACAAAGGTATTTGTAAAATAAACCTTTCTAATTTAATAAATATTAATACCATCAAACAAGCCATAGAGTTTTAAATAATAAATAAGAATCCTTATCCACAGAGGAATCTAGTTATAGGTAGGTTAGTTTAGTAAAATATTTTAAATTTAGCTAGATTTTTGTACGAGTAATGTTTAGATAAGGAACTGTTGGTGAATAAGGTGAAATATCAGAAATATATGATATTTTGATATGTATCACAAGATATGCGAGATACCTAGCCACCCACTTAAGAGAGACTGTGATTTCTGTGTCTTGTGAACACTTTTTACCCGACTGCAAAGGAAGGGTTATGTTTTTTTATACAGTCTCTCTAAAGTAGATTAAAAAAGTAAAAACAATTTTATTTAACAATAACATAAATAATTTAACACTAAAAAACATACCATGGTCTTCTCCTCAAATTGGAAGACTTTTCTAAGTTAAAATATTTGGCAGTGTCCCCAATCAAAACACTTACCTACAGAATCGCACTCGTGTTATATTATAAACAGACATCGAAGTAGGTAGATCGATTTGTACGTGCCTCGGGAGTCGGGATACCGACATTTTACGTATTTCGGGAACACGTTAAATCTTTGCTTATATCACGATTATTAACCTTGAAAATTTTAATACTTATTGCTTTCCTCGAATTACAACTTTAATGCTTCAGCAATAGAAAGCAATAAAATATGAACGAAACTATTCGAAAAAATGCATACCCGATGTCTTTTTTTGAATTGACCTATGCTTGTGTCGAAAAAGTACGACCAATCAAGCTTCACCGCACTTGCGGGGAAGTAGGTGACTCTACCCCAAAATACCCGATGTCACAATGCAAGTACTAAAAACAATATACCTATTCCGATTTCACTTAATAATCTGTGCATTTCAAACAAGGCGGTGACGAAAAGAAGAGTTAGATAAAACTCCTTAGAATTTGTATGAACGATAAATGAAAGCGTATTTAGAATTAGAATAGAATCACAACATGACTAGGTAATCTGAATTCAAATGGCTTAGATC
This sequence comes from Teleiodes luculella, assembly GCA_948473455.1. Taxonomy (NCBI): domain Eukaryota; kingdom Metazoa; phylum Arthropoda; class Insecta; order Lepidoptera; family Gelechiidae; genus Teleiodes; species Teleiodes luculella. The sequence goes on from OX419594.1 coordinate 2,343,495, forward strand.
TAATTTAGCGATAGAACACTTCTGTGTCGGCTTAATGCGACCGATCACGCACCTTCGCAGTTGCAAGAAATAGCATTAGATAAGCGGTAATTTATCTAAGTAAAATGTAATTAACCGACTACTGAACTGTCAACTAATTGACTTACTACTCGTATTTAGCTAGGTCTATTCAATCTCCTAAAATAATTAATACTTATTCAGTAGTTCTTTTCAGGATTCCGTACTTGAAAAGAAAAAAAACGGACACCTTATGGATCACTCGTGTATCCGTCCGTCCGTAATTACTCCTTATTTTTTTTTTTAAATTGACCTGTTACTTGTGTCGAAAAAGTACGACCAATCAAGCTTCACCGGAGTTGAGTAATTACTTCGAATCAATTTTGACTCTTAGATTGTTTCCATTCAAACGCATTTCTCTCGGCGGCGTTTAATGTTTTTTTTTGTTTATCTCATCTCACTAGAATTGAGCAGATATCAATGACATTTTTTTTTGGAGAATTTGATACAGTTTTTTTTTTCTAGAAATGGTATTATTTCCGTGTACAGATTTTCATGACGTATAGTTATTGATGATGAAGTCTTTTTAATTTATCACCCGATATTTTCGCCTAAACTTCAAGCTAAAGTTATTTATCCTCTCATCCGCAATAACAGCAACATATCCATGCTATTTCTTACAACGGCAGCATCCAAAACAACGACATTCTTATTCGTTTAATATTTAATACTTTGGTCCATATTAGTCACTATTTGTGCTGGAGTTGACCACAATCAATGCCATATTGGCAGGCCATTAACCCACTCAACTGTTCAACACATTAATATTATTGGTTGACTAATTCCTAAATCACTCTTAATGTTTTAGAAGTAATGAGGTTTTGGAGGAATGACACAGGATTTCGAAAGACTGTGTGCAGAAGTTGTATGTGTGCGTACGTAGATTTTTGCGTAGTTAATAGAAAAAACTACTGTCGTATTTAGACTTATATTAGTATTGATTTACCTATGTACTGTTCTGCTTTATGTTTATAAATTATGATCCTGTCCTGTCGTAATCGTCGGTCAAATTAGGAAAAACTTATTTTATCTACTCCATGTATGTTTCATTTTTCTATGAGTTGAAGAATAAACAAAAAGTAAACGTTAAAGAAACACCTAAATAGAAATATTCCTTCGGGGTTTAAGATTCCTGGATTAAGTTGAAACCATCATCATCATTTAATAAAATCTGCTCTACAGACCAAAATATTCATGATTCAATCGACGATGTGCAATTAGATAAATTATCCTGACTCACAGCCAATTCCTGTCAATCCTTCAAACCTCACACCTCAGCAGTCCTTACGAAACCTACAGGCCAAACGGCCCGCCCTCTACTAGAAAGTTTGTATCGGCCGGTACAGCCCCGTATAGCCGCAAAGCCGCGCTCTCAAAGCAGTGATAAGCATGGCAGCCCCCGATAGGTCGTCCAGAAGATTGGCACATTCGCAAACTAAGAGGTACATCTTGTCTCCGTGGGCGGCGACTGATTTGTGCAGAGCAATCTTGCGCATCCCGACGGAGTGGGGAAGGTAGAGGTACAGCATGCGCGCGCCGGTCCAGTACAGCCAATTGCGCTCGAAACGCTCGCCGTCATCGCCTTCAAACACCTGGAATGGGGATAAAAACAAATGAAAAATTTTAGAGGATATTATGTTATACTAGTTTTCCGCCCCGCGGCTCCGCGTTAACAGTTTTTCTCGTGGGAATGTGATATTTTCCTGCGGTAAAAAGTAGCCTATGTCACTCTCCATCCTTTTAACTAACTGTATGTCGAAAATCAAGCCGATTGGTTGCTTAGTTAGGGCGTGAAGGAAGGACAAACAAGCAAACACACTTTTGCATTTATAATATTATTACTCGTAGTATGGAAGTATGGAAGTAGGTATGGATGACTACGGTTTCTAATAACTGAACGAAAGGGCAGATAAGGGCGATAGCCCTTAAGGAATCGAATTAAGGAAGGAAGGAAGGAATTGAAAAGGAAGGAAGGGAATTAAGCAAAATTTTCAATTACAGAACGTATTTTTGTAAATCTAATAAGTAGAATAATATGATCCTCGATACTTTGTTGTATACAGAAAAATACAAGACAGGTGTTCACAGGAACAATCGAATATGGTGTGGAAAGCCTTTCCTTCTTTTGTATTCCAGTCGTCGGTGGCCAGCATTGACTTCCATTCGGAAGTTCGCGGGTTCGAACCTCGCCACTAACCGATGTGTTTTCGATTTTCGAATTTTGTACTTTTATTCGACGCTCTTACGGTGAAGGGAAACATCTTGAGGAAACCTGCACACACTTGCTTCAAGGGTTAATTGTGTGTGAAATTGACCAACACGCACTGGGTCAGCGTGGTCGACTAAGGCCTATTCACCCTTATTTCAGGGTAGGCTTGAGCCCCTCGGTAGGGACATAATATATGAGCTGTTAATAAGGATTCGAACGAGCAAGATTAAAAATGAAATTATCGAAAAAAAGCTTTCATATTATTTCAAGTGTGAATAGACAGTCACCTTTTTGTTAAGCGTGCGTGTCTATCCCTCAATCAATCTTATCGACACTTACCTACTATCAAGTTGTAACGTGGTGCATTACCATGCCACCTCGTTGCCTCATTCTCATCTCATTTACCATTCTCGCCTAAATTCGAATATATTCAATTTTGGAATTCAGTCAACAGTCATCCGTCATTTCGTCCATTTTTCTAGTCACTTTTGTCTTTTCTCTCGGCCATGCCGGCCGAGTTCCAAATTTCTGTGTAATTATTATTAATCAAGAAAGTTTACCAAATATATATCTATCGTCTGTGATGTACCTGTGTTTTCATCTGTACTTTTCATCGTGTTCATCATTTCATCATCTTCTTGTCGATGCCTTGCAGGCGCGCTCCCCGTTCAGAGCGCGCCGCGGGCGTGACAAAGTTAAACGTGAACGAACTTTACATTTATCATGCTTTATTTATTCATAACATTAAGATACAAATGCTATGACTATTACTTCAAGTTTTAATGTAGAACTTAATACAAAAGCATTTCAGAGACCGTTAACCTGCCCTTGAAAACGAACTTACTATAATAACTAAGTTTAAAAGTAATGTTGAATTTTACGACCGAATTGTATGATTTTACTTTTTATTGCCACCAAATACCTTTCGCAATATGATCATCGTATTATACCTAGAGTAATACGTAATACACCGTCTCGTCGTTATATCTGAACATTTGTAAGCTGTAAGTTTTGGACATCCACCATTAAGAGAAGAGGCCTTTAAACCAAGGAGGACGTTAGTGAGGAAAAGCTATAGACATAAATTTAGTAGGAATAGTTCTCATTGGAGTCCTAAGACTGTTTAAATAAAGACTGCAAGTTTATAGAAGATAGACCGCTTTTAAAGCCTGACAAAAGAAATAAGAAACCTCGCTTCGCTATATTGCGGAATTTCAATGGAGCTAATTTTATAATGGAAATTATTGTCATAAACACGTGGCGCCCCCAGAGCAGGTTACGGCTCTAGCATAGCTTGCTTTGTGCCAGTGTCAAGTTTAAAGGTAGGGAAACTAAAGTCAAATTAAATTACAAAAACGGAATTACAAAAAAGTCAAATTTTGAAAAGGATAAGGATAGTTAGGTAGAAGGAGGTACATACGAATATAGGTATTTTAAGAGAAAAGGAATTTTATTTCTTTGGTTAGGCTTTACTTATGATGTTGACCATGGTCTAAAAAAACAAGGTCTAACACTCCGACCACGTGACTTGACACAAGCCTACGTCATCTACTGTTCATCCTTGTCGAATAATACGCATTCGACAAGGATAAACAGCATGATGACGTAGGCTTGTGTCAAGTTTGACAGTCCGAGTGTTAGACTTTGTTTTTTTAGACCATGCTGTTGACAATAAATTTACGTACCTTATAAACACTAATGATGAACCCAGTTGCCGGCGTGTGAGATTTCTTTGGTCCTCCAGCCAAATCACTGAAAGGCGGTCTACAGATCATCGCCACTTCACTATACAGGTCCAGGGTATGCGCTGCCGAATACCGAATAGTCTTCGGGTCGAATTTATTCAACGACGCACTCCTCATGTTATTGTAGAATAATAAAGGATCCGTTTGCGTTGTGTTTATCACGTAGTAATTTATGAAAGGGAATTCAGCGTTCTTTTCCATGTTAGCCAGTAACATTCCACCAATAGCTGTATTCGCAACCGCTACTTCGTTTAGTAATTCTCCAGCGGCTGTTTTTTGTTTCATTATAGGTTTGGCTAAAGGGGATTCAAGGATTGGTTCGATGGGCTCCAATGGGCTCATCAGGTGTGCGAGGATGCAGAGTTTAGGGTCCGCTACTTCGAGGATACTTAGGGAGTTCTGGGTTGCGATCTTCTTTCCCTTTTCTGGCGTTGGTGGTGGTACTGGAAGCTGGAATGTAGAGATTGGTTTGGTTTAGAAATCTAAAAACAGGTATACCTACCTAATCTGTAGTTATGAAATCTCTTCATATTGGTTGTATTACGGGACCAGTAAAAGTACAACATCTAGCTGTGAGATAGCAAGTTTCATCTGTAAACAACCTGGTCAGGCGGGTTGCAGAGATCAGGGATTACCTATATCATCACCGTCTGCCCCTGTCATGTCTGCTGTTCAGCAATAGTGATTATAGGTAGAGTTTTTAAAATAATAATTACTATACTAGAGTTGGGAATTCATGTTCAATCACTGTGATGAAAAATATTATCACAGACAGCCAAATCGTGAACTCGCCTCGACGTCGAAAAGTGATTTGTAAAATCTTACTTCGAATAAACACCTTTGGAATTTTATCTATTTCTGTACTTTATGAAATTGGTGTATATCGATAAGTATCGAAAACTTGGGAATTGTAAAAAAGAAAGAAAAAGATTGTCGGTGGGTGTGACACTGATGTGACAATGAGTCGGATGGGATAGTATTAGTAATTTGGGTTAGGTATATCATGGTCTAAGAAAACAAGGTCTTCCATTCGGACCACGTGACTGACACAAGCCTACGTCATTTTGCACTTTTCATCCTTGTTGAATGCGTGTTAATAGACAAGGATGTACAATGCAAAATGACGTAGGCTTGTGTCAGTCACGTGGTTCGAATGGAAGACCTTGTTTTCTTAGATTAGACCATGGGTTATATGTACTAACCGGCACGCCATCCGGCAGAAACCGGTCAAGCGCGTGCGCAGGGATCACGAAGCAGTCTTTCTCCAGTGTTGCCAACGAGACGGGCTCGGAGCGCGATTTGCTGTCGGTCCGCGTCGCCGTGGCGCCGGTGGGCGGCAGGTGGGAATACCGCAGCAAGGAGACCGAGGGCTCCCGGTTCACTAGGGGCTGCGGCGGCTCCGACTCCGGCCCTGTCCCGCCGCCTATCACTGGGCCGCATCGCTCTGGAACATCACAAGAAGTAGACGTGAGGATTCGATAGATATTGTACACCGTGAAGTTTAACTGGTTGGGGAATTAGTCTACTCATGGATATGAACAACTTACTTGAGACCGAATCTGAAATAAAAAAAAAACTGTTTTATACCTGTCTATATTTTATGTTTTATGTCTGAATATATTATATTCAGCAGTAGCAGCCGAAGATTCGAAATTGAATGAAATCATGTATTGTATCATGTACTTTTGGACACTTTAGATCACTTAAGTCAAATAAAGTTACATTTAGTGGCGAAAAATCTACTAGAGATGCCTATGACTTTGCTGCGTCGCTCTGAAATAGAAAGTTTCTTCAAGATTCGGTATACGTTAAATCTGAGCTAATAAGAGCGTGCGTACGGAGAGGCTCGTTGCTTCTCATCAGGGAAGTGCCGGTTCAGAATGTGTTTTTATTATTTATTTCATATGCAATCTTATTGCTCCGAATGTCTGGTTATTATTTACGTATTAAGTAATCAATATTATTACTTACCTAATAAAAATGTTATAGAATAGGATTTGAATTTTACTGTCGTTAAAACAAAAATCTTTGTGCTCTTGATATTCCTGTAGGTATGCTTACGGGATGCATAGAAGGAATTTTCCGTATAACTGACGCGGACCAAAATTAGACTGACTCTACTAACATATCGTGCGCAGTAAATTGTAAGGAGATTGCGAATTCCGCACTAAATATAGCTTTGCAAGTATGAGCCTGTGGGTAGCGAGCGAAAATGGACAGGTTTTTCTTTAAAACACTGTGCAGGAAGTCTAATTTTTATATTTATATATTTCTTTAAATTGACACTATACTTATTGAAACAATTTTTATAAGATTTCATTACCTGCATTCTGGATTTTTAAAGAATGACGTATCTAAAAAGTTTGCAAAGTTACAAAATTTTCAGTGTCTGTAATTTTCCCGCGTGTTAGCTTTTAGAATAACATTGAGTTTCATGTTTACTTTTCGTCCAAAAGTGTCGTATGTTTAACTGGATGCATCTAGTTTCAGCCGGTTTCGTCTGGTTTGTTTGTCGGCCAACTCAATCTCAAGAATAATTAGTTAAAAGCCCCGTTAGTTTGTTGTGACAGATTTACAAAAATTTAAACGCATTTTAATCTGTTTAAAACGTTATAAATCTCGCGTAAGGGCCCATTTTGTGACTCTTACGCAGATCAGAATATGGTGGACAGTCGTGTCGCATGTCACTGTCAAATTGCTGCAGACCTTGAGAACGTGAGTATGAAAAGCATCCACCGGCATCTGTCACAGTATTTATAGCCAACTGACGCCACATGTACGCATCTTGTATATTAATGTACTGCTATTAGTAACAAGGTATTTAGTGCGTTAAATTAAAACGAAAGTTTTCGAAAATTAATATTAAAAAAGGGAAAGACTTACATCGAACTCCGGAAGTAGTGACAACAACAAACACACTGACGAGGTTTAGTCGTCGCTCGCGGGCTTACTTCACTGGTTCGACTTGTTACCTTTACCTGACCCTTCGTTGTACTGCGCGCTGGATCTAGGCGCCGAGAAGAACAGATGGGTTCTGTAGTGGTGCTCCTCCATAGAGGAGTATCCTCGATCGCGCCGCTTGGCGTTCCTTCCCGCGCCCAAAGCCCCCTTCTGCTTCCCGCCTCCGCCGCCGCCCCCACCCCCCGAACTCTTCCCCTCACTGAAGTTCTTCCGAAACATCAAATTCATCTTGGAAGCTTGCCACTCTCCCTCTCTTTCGAACTTTAAAACCCTCGTATCAGTCCGTCGCGCCTAATGTTGTGTCTAACGTGGGTAATTAGCATGCAATGCGCGCCAAGGTATTAAGCACGGCTAATTTCAGAGTTCAGTCGACTCACTCGCGCTTGTTATTATCATAATGGTTTGTTTTATTGCTATCTCGTTTTTGGCTCGTGATTTTGTTTGGAGCGTTCAGGCGAAGATTATGGTAAAATTGCTTGTAGAGCTGGGATGATCAGGCGCCTGTTTCGCACCTAATTTCATTTACTAAAATTGCTTTTCCAGAGTAATTAAATATGTAATGTAATTTGAATTATAGGGAGGCACATGAAGACTGAAAACATTTTCTGAAAACTTCTGAGTCCTTTTTTCAAAAGCTAATTTTCTAGATGGCTTCCTTTTGGGTCGTTTACTTAACTAAGGTTTTATAACTATGAATCCTGTTATAAAAGAGATATATGGATTTCTACTTATCTGTTACTATCTTATTAAAATGGTTCCAGCTTTAAAAGAGAATTCTCAAGGCTTTTCTAGACACGCTTGGAGGTACCTTTACGTTATTCGAACTACTATAATTTGCTTTACATCAAAGGCACAATGTAAGTATCGACATAATTTAAAAGAGTTTGAACATTTTCTTAGAATTTGAAATGGAACATGATCACTTGTTGAGCGGGGCCTTGATATAAAATATTTAAGTACAGCATCGATTTTAGTACGAACTACTACTGACACAATTAAATTGTGGCATGGCTGACCTAGACAATGTATTTTTTAAATGTAGGATCGTAAAATAATCTTGGTAACAGAATTTCTCCAATCTAATCCTACCAACAGAGTATTATTACTTGACAGTTCGGAGATACTAAAGTAGGTATTATTTTTACAGGCTTTTATGTTCAAGTCCATGGTCTAAGAAAACAAGGTCTTCCATTCGCACCACGTGACTGACACAAGCCTAAGTCATTTTGCGCTGTTTATCCTTGTCTATTAACACCATTAGACAACGATGAACAGCGCAAGATGACGTGGGCTTGTGTCAGTCACGTGGTCCGAATGGAAGACCTTGTTTTCTTAGACCATGGTTTAAGTCAGAAAAGTGGCTAGGGCCGTCGTCTGCCATTAGAGACACGATGGTTCAAGAAGATTTTTTGATTTCCAAATTCATAAGTACTTGTCTTTATTTGACGCTCTTGAAAACATGGTAAGGAAACCTGCACACATCTGTGAAGAAATTCAAAGGTTATGTGTGAATTTAACCAGTTGTGTGTGTTTTAAAACTTTAAGAGTTTATTCATCATTAGTGTAAGACGACGCTCTTACGGTGAAGGAAAACATCGTGAGGAAACCTGCACACACCTGCGAAGAAATTCAAAGGTTGTGTGTGTGAAGTTGACCAACCCGCACTTGGCCAGCATGGTCGACTAAGCCCTATTCACCCTGGTATCAAAGAATTTATTTTTTAACTTTTGGATGTTACATCACTTAGTTAGGGTAGGCTCGAGCCCCTCGGTGGGGACATACCTATATATGTGCTGTTATCTAAGTGTGAGTATGGCTTGAGCAAAACTTCGTATAAAATTTGACGTCGAAAAGTGATTTCTCACCTTCTCATCTCATTTCGAATAAAACATTTATTATTTTTTTGTTTTTGTTGAATTTTTTCGTGGGCCAGCGTAGTCAGCTAAAGCCTATTCACTCTGATTTCAAGGTAGAATTGAGCCCTTCAGTGGCGACATAAAAGGGCTAAGGGCTGTTAACGATTTCAGTTTCACCCGTCCCTGTGACTGTCTGTAATCAAATCTTGCAATCTGGCTGATTCTGTTTTGTTTCCTCGTCTTAATTACATTCGCCTAATTTACAGCTACAATAAATTAGTACGTAAACGAGGCTATGTCTTTTCCCATTACATTCTAAGCCGATATAAAACAGTGGAGGCTAATGTTGCGTTTGTCTAGAAGGATGATCTGATGGTTGATGTTAGATTGTGTAAGTCTAATAGAATTAAGCATTTTTTCATTTATAATACGACCAGATTTGCTTGCACCTATAAAAGTTCATAAAAACCTTGTCTTGACAATAACGACCATAAAAATAATTAACTAATTTAAAAAATGCCCCCCGCCGCTCGCTATTGTATACTAGTTTTAAGAATAATTGTTATTTTAATTTGTGCAACAAAGAATATATAACTTTCCCTTCATGTGGCATAGCTGTGGGACGCCCTGTATATATAATAAAAAACGTTCGGAAGTTATGCATGAACATACGTTACGTCGATTATTATTTACGTAGATCAATCCAATCACATACAAAAACTCCCTAAATTATTTCAATTAGCATATCACTGCAGAAAAGTGAAAAATATTATTAATAATTAATTAGTAACCATACAGTATGTATGTATAGGTATAGGCGCGTCTTTTACAGCCCATCTCGTGGGCAGATTGAAGATTACGACCGTGTTTTGTTTCTACCGGTCGCCATTCGGTCTCGCTGGGCGTAAAACGTAAGTACATACTGATACAATCTACAATGCAATGCTATAATATTGTCAAAAAAAAATTAAATTCAAAATGTTTTATTCGAAGTAAGATTTTACAAATCACTTTTCGACGTCGAGGCAAGTTCACAATTTGGCTGTCTTCTGTGGAGAAGAACTCGTCGGAAAAAACTCCACAGGAGTTGCATCTTTTCAAAATATTTTACAAAATTTTTATTTTATGCAATTTGATTAATAGGTATAACAAAGAGTGCAAACGAAATATGCAATTAGAGGAAGGCAACCAGTCAAAGTAGAAAAACTAAACTATATGTTATTACTTAACACTAGGTATCGTCATTATTTTTAGTAAAACAAAAAACAATCTTTTTATTAAAATAAAAAATTCGTAGACCTCTTAGCACTGCTACGATTGTTGCTACGCCGTAGCTGTTGCTACGCCGCCGCCGTAGCTGTTGCTACGCCGCCGCCGTAGCTGTTGCTACACAAGTATGGGTAAAACCTTGATCGGTAGATAGATATGGATGTTCATGAATTTTGATGTCTTTATATGAATGTTTTTTATTATTTTTGTAAACTATTATGATGACATTTTATTATTAGTTGCCTAAACTAAAGGTGATATCTTATTCGCCTGTGGTAAGAGTATTTCCCGTGAGAAAGATATTTCGTTGCCAAAATAAACCAAGTATTTGTATTGTACGTGATACATTTACTATTTTTATCGCGTCGGCGGTTTTCTTTTTTTCGTAGAAGCGTAATAGGCAGGCAGACAGACATAATTTCAGAATACTAAAAATAATATTTTTCCAATCTTTGTTATATTATCAAATTGTATAAAATAATAGTTATGTAAAATATTTTGAAATAAAAAGATGAAAAAGATGCAACGCCTGTTGAGTTTCTTCTGGCGAGTTCTTCTCCACAGAAGACAGCTAAATTGTGAACTCGCCTCGACGTCGAAAAGTGGTCTGTAAAATCTTACTTCGAATAAAACATATTTCAATATATTTCAAAACGGAGTCTATGTTTGTTAAACGTGTACCTATTTAAGCGTGTTTTAGTACAGCTACAGCTGATGGCAAGGCCGTTGTGTGGATGGCTGTCATAATCATAAATATTGCACAGTCGAATGGGTCGCCGTCCGCGAGACTTGGCTGGCTCTATGACGGAGCACCGCGATACACTAATGCGAACCTCTTGGAGACACGTTTATCCACCATACTAATAGGCACTCGTATTGTATATGCTAAAGGCTATTTGTATACTACTGGTATCAATGAAGAATTGTATTTTTGTATTTTCCAAGTGCCATGGAGCATAGTATGCTGCGCGTCAAAAGAATAGACCGCATAAAAAACACCTCCTTGCGCTCCAAAAATGTCTCATTCCTTCGGGAAAAATGTTAACGCGGGCGGAGCAGCGGCGGAAAGCTATTTGATAATAACTTATTATAGGCTGGTAAGAACTATTAGTCCGATATCTATTAATTTATCGGAGAAGGCCCGTAATAATCTACTTTTGGCTATTAACGTTAAATGTATTTCCCGTCTTCACAACGACATACTTCTTCATTATTAATTGATAGAGGTATATGGTCGAATCGCGAAAGGGCGTATCTGTCTTTGGTCAGTTTTACAGAGTCATTTTAAATTCAACGATTAACATAATTTTAATGTAGACGGTGTAGGCTTAAAACGCTATTTTTTTTTTATATTATCCTGTTAAATATTATAACAGGTCACTGCTAGGCCAAGGTTCTCCCTTATTACCACGTCTGGGAATCAGATTAGGGATCGCAGTTGTTATTGATTACCATGTCTTACAACTGATAGCAGCTGCCTATTACCTGAGCCTGGTTTGTTAATCGTTAAATTTAAAAAATGTTTCTGTAAAACTGACCAAAGGCAGATAAGCTGATATTGACACAGCACATTGTCCTATTACTAAATAAAAGGTTTGAAATTAATTCAAAATCATGCAACACAGAAAAAACATTAAAATTCGCTTTACTAGAAAAAAGCAAAAAGCAGTTCCTCCCTTTCGTGATTCGACTGACGACGCTGTATGGGTGCTGGGTACACTGAAAGATTCCTAAATGGGACATGAATGAATGTGGCCTAAGGAATCAGCGAAAGCGATATGCAACTACCAAAGCAAAGAACGCCATGCCTGACATTTTTAATTTTTACTATCGACACCCTTAGTCGGGCTCTGCCTGCTTGGGGTCAAATGGCCGTGTGCGTGCCATGCCATGTTACTTGTTACATTTTTATTTTATTGGTAGTTTTGCTGGAAGATATTTTGTTTCAGACATAAGTAATAAGCATCTACCTATTTGTATATAATTCTCCAATTTGCTTTTTATAAATTTCGATATCGTAATTTCTGCTACATTTGGTATACAAAACTCCTATTTCGTTCACACGGCGGCGACGAAAAATGAGTTTCGAATTTCGTATGAAACAGCAATTACGAGACCGAAAATGCGCGACTCACACAACCCAAAAATTACGCTCGTCTGACCTCACCCATAGGTACAAAAGTATTCACTCGCTTACGCCTATATCTTATGTCCTAGCTGATATTGGTCGGCGCTCGCGCGAGACTCATAAACTGCTTGATTTAGAGTTCTTCTACCATCCGCTCCGAGCCCACATATTCGTATCTCGGCACAATATTGCCCACAACTGGGAATCACCACGATAGAGACCAATAATGCTGTTTATGCGCTGCAATGTTCGAAAAACATATCCGTTTCAGTTGTAATGTGATTGTATGTAATGAATATCAATAAGATATCTCTTTCTTCCTTCCTGTCTTTTTTGCTAATAACTTTATTTCAGCCGATTACTACCTTTATCTTCCGTCCTCTTTGTCTTTTGTTCTCGTCAACTGAACCTTGAGACGTATAAATTACGATTTCCTACGATTCTATTATCGAGCTGTTTGCCTGCGCTACAACTGTTCTATAAAATACTTTTGCCAGTACATTGCTCATAGTAATTTAGAAGGCGTTGTTGTTAAGAGTTAAGTTAAGGCTTTCAAATTTAAATGAACATTTTAATTGACAAAGTTAATTACAAGACAACTGAATTAGCTTTTAGTTGCACATAAGCTAAAAAAATTACATTATAGTATAGTCAAGAATTTCGATAATAGACTCAAGCATTTATTCAAGGGAGCCTGGAACTCCTAGTTGGGGACGTATAACAAGATAAATAAAGAGCTAAAGCATTCGAGATCGTTTTGTTCTATACCGTTATCAATGCCCTTGTAAACCATTCTCCCACTTCTACACTTCAAATAAATTGGACACTAACTCGGTGATAAGGCAAAGTACCAACTAAAACCGACAGTAGACAGTGAGGAACAGTAAAGGATCTGACATTCTTTTTTTTTTTTTTTTTTGAATTGGCCTATCAAGCTTCACCGGACTTGGGGTTCTGACATTCACTTATCTTGACCTTCACGCAGGGCTAACCCTAACGAGGGGACTCCACGCAACTTTGTTGATTTATTGCACAAGGTTTAATTGACTTTAGCAATTTTTACAGCCTTTTTCAGCTTGGTATAATCAGGTTGCTTGGCGGAAGGAAGGCAAGAAGAAAGCGTTGCTTAAATTTCTGTTTTTTTTTTAATTTATTTAGTGTTTTGTGCCATGTTGAGAAGTAATCAAGTAGCGCTTTAAAGTCATGTGGTTTCCGGCTTAGAATTTGACTAAAACGAAAGGGACGCAGTTATATGCGCAAGAGTGAGCGCGGTGTATTTGTATCTTATTCTAACTCTTCAACTCAAATGCACCAATCACTGATCAAATCAATCACAATGAAAGAGCACAGATGATTGTAAGACCTCTTCTACTACGTAAGCTAAAGTCCGTTAGTTAATCCCGTTAGCCACTTCAATTTGGATTCTTACGGCGCTGTAAGTCTGGTCCATTTTTCAGCAGCTCATTTCCATTTCAGCTGACAAGGGCCTTGGTCATGATTTGCGGGGGACGTTTCGCTAATTTCATAAGGACTGTTTTCGCCTTCGAATAATTCCGAGGTCGATCCAAATTATGTTTTTTCCTTGGTCCGTGTAACACAAGTCTTCGCTTGCCAAAAACCCGCTCGAGCGTATCTTCTTACAAACCGCTTGGTTTGCTTGAAAGAATCTATTAATGTTGTTGTCTTAGTAAACAGGTAAGCACGATAGAGTACAATTTTTGTAACGATCTTAATTTCAAACGAGACAATTGATGTAATTTATTTTTTGTTCATCAAGATGTAGGGGCTCTGAAAAATGATAGGTAAATATCTATTGAGTAACCAAAAAATAAAAAATGTAGTTGCATTTTTTTTGTGAATTAGACAAAGCAACCTTAGCTGAAACTTTTGTAGCCAAAAAAATATGCAATGAAGGAAAGTAATTATGAATTATACCTACCTACGAGTACTGCAAGAAAAGATAAGCTACTGACATTGACGACAAAACAGAACTAAAAACGTCTCTATTTAGACGATCGGTGATAATCCAAACAAAAAATAACAAAAATATTGTTGAGGAAGATAATAGAGACAGTAAAAAATAATACTTTCCGCGTCTCTCGGTCAAACGACCGGCTTGGCGGCGAAAATGTGATGTGGCTCATAGATTACGCACTAGCGCCACTGTAATTAAAATTCGATCTATCTATTATTTAAAATATATACTCAAAATTTTTTGGGGTAAGAACTTATATCACTTAATCAAACATTGAAAAATTACTTTAGTTTATTTGTTCTTTTGGCTTTTCTTAACAGATTTTTAAAACTTATGTTAGAATCTATTTAATAAAGATGAGTTAGACAGCGTAAGTATATAATGTGCTGCGTATGTGAGGGTCCATTGTGAAAAGATAATTTTGTGAGGTTTTAGAATAATTTGTCTGCTTTACTTCTTGCGCTCTCTTGCTTAAGGCATCGTCCTAATAGAACTCGAATACGCGGTCATCGCGCGAGTAAGCGATGCGATCATCGCGTGTTCGCGCGATCAAACAAATAAATAGGTGTCCTAATAGACGATCGCGCGATAATAAGATTTCTCCAGCGCGATCGTGCGTTCGCGTCACGATCGCGTTTTATTTAGACGACACATATATAGATGAAAAAATTATATGCATTTGAATTCTAAGATTGCCGCTAGAGTGCAGTCAACTATCCTTTTATTTAGTAGCGACGACGCGCGTCTGACGGAAATATCTCCAGCTATTTTGGTTCAGTGGGATAATTTACTGAAACGTATTTCTCTATTGCTTTCGTAAATCAAACGACATTGTAGACGGCCAAGGTGATGAACACATGAGCGAAATGACGTCAATGTGTCTTTTGTTTTAACGTTTAAATGTTCTTTTAAATTATCTAATCTCACTAATGTATTAAATCCTGATATTCGTTTGTTCCACTTTTGTGCTGGAACCATGATGTTTGGTAGGCAGATTTAGAAAAGATTGATTCTAGAGGCTGTAAAGAACCGAACAGGAAAGATAATTTACTACCTTATACGATAGGACTAATTTGTTTTTGTATAGGTCACGTTATGTAAAAATATCGCTGGAGAAATTGGTAAGGGTAGGTATGCAAATCGGCTACTGTGGCGCGCTTGACTGCCAGCGTTCTTTTTATGTGGCGCCACCTATAATTTTATTTACCTGGTATGACATGTCAACTTCTTTATAGCAATAATGGAGGGAAAGATAAAAGATGCGATCCTGTGGAGTTTCTTCGGCGGGTTCTTCTCAACAGCAGCGCACACATTGCGTGAACCTGCCAGTTATGTTCAAACTGATATCGCATCGCCTCTTTTAGATTATTTGATCTCTTTTTTATTGCTTACACTTGTACATTCGTTTGAGATGCGAGCCGCTCTTGGTTTGACCAAAGCTTTTTAGTTTATATGACGTCATTAAGTGTTTTTTAAAACCTATGATGAATAAAACATTTTAGAATTTTGAATTTGAAAAAATGCAGCAGAGGACGTGAAGTTCCTAGACGCACATTTTTAGAGCGATTGATAGAAAATACAAAATTACAACACGTACAGTTAGTACGTATAAATACGACGAATGAACGGGTAGGTACTGATAATGGGTAGGCAAGTAAAGCTTTTCCAGACATTGATTTAAACTGAAGTATAGTCGAAAACGTGTCTTATCTGTCTCGTTTACTGTCGCTTTTGTTATTTCTTAAATACGAGCGTAAGTCAATGTTACCTTAGCACTTTGACTTTGACGATCAACATAATTGCTACTAATTTTATATTTATAAGTACACATTCACGACTATCTACTTTGAATTCACATATTGCAGGGCATTTTATTTTCCATAATAGAAAATGTATTTTAAAAGACATATTTTGTGATTTTATAGGCACATTGCTCTCGATTTTCGGCCTGCTTATTAAGCGCAAGTCTAATTAGTAGTTATCTAACGGTCCTATGGATATCATTTCCACATGTACTAGCTTCCGGCTGGGAACACTAAATTAACGTACTAGAGTGAGCCTGGAAACTTGCCAGCCACTGAACCGATGTCCTCTATATAGCCACTGTGGTCCTATCTACGAGTATATGTCCTTTATATAGCTACATGCTGCCAAAGTATTGTTTCAAATGGATATGGGTACTGTACTGATAGATTTCGATAAGTACATAAATAAATCCTTATATATAATATATTATATAATTTTGCATTGATTCTACATTATGAAAAAGTTAACTTATTAACTCTCTACCAAAAATTTTTCCGTATCTAAAGGACCTACTGCTACGTGAAAAAGATTAAAATATATATTACTTGAGGTAGGTACTCATGTTCAGAGTATTAAAAAAATCTGAAAGCGATACAACTCGGCTTAGTGCCTTTTTCACCAAAGTACAGAAATTATTGTTCAACCCAAACAATTAACTGTTAATTTATGCCCAAACTGAATAAGACAAACAAAGCTTAGTTTTTTTGAATTGAATTGACCTTTTCTTGTGTCGAAAAGGTACGATACGACCAATCAAGCTTCAACGGACTTGTGGGGGGAGCGGAAGGCTCTATCCCAGAGTAGTCATGTACCAACGCGTCTAGGGGCGGCTCGAGGGAGCCTCGGACCTAGACCTAGCGCGTTGATACGGAAAAACATCGTGAAGGAGAAAGCTTGGTCGGTCTTGGTTATGACGCTCGAAGGAAGTTCACAAAAACAACTTTAGATTGTTTTCATAGGTGAGCACAGGTTTCCTTTCTGACGCACCTTGTCTTCAGACAAGGTAAGTTAGTGAGGAAACCAGCACTAGCCTGAGAAGAAATAAACATAGTGAGGATTGAACCTCGCCTTCCGAATGCGATGTCGCGGCTTATATAAAGTAGTTATTTAATTATTTCTAGATAAATCTAAAAGTTACATTTATGCGATTATAGCGTCATCTGGGGTACACTTCTAAGAAAAACTCCTATTAAAATAAAATCCAGGACATTTGGGGACGTCTTGTTAGTCAATATTTTATTATTTTTATTTTATTTCATACGACCCTCAATAAATTAAGAGCAAGTTTATACCTTTACGATGATTCATTTTATTACAAGTCGTAAACTAGTGAGAACTGTATTTTCTTAAATATGAAATTGCATCGTAAACACCGTGCATGCACGTTGGCCAGGCCAACCATTGAAAACTTGACAACTAATAAAATATCCATTGTACGATCATATGAATAACTTTAATGATATTTGACTGAGCAGATGCAGCGTTTAACACTTTAGCTGCTCAATCGGTTACGCTTTTGTTTAAAAACGACCTAAATCGATTTAACCTTTTTTCCAGTGTTAACTTTTTATTGCAGTTTTAGGTTGTATATAAAATTATAGGTAAGGCGCAGTTAGCAATCCTTGGTTGTAAGTTACGTGACGCTAACACATCTTTACGTCTTCATCAGCGATAAAAAGAGTAAATGGTCTTCTTTACAATTGGACCTAACAAAAAGTTGTCGAATCTAGAACTGTCATATTTTGAAAAAGTCACATGTAGAAATGATCATTCATCGCCTGAATAAATATATAAACTGCCGCACATGCAAACAAAATAGCCAGATTATTAATGTAAAATTTTGTAGACATAGCGATGTTTCATGGACTTAAGATATCTTGGATGGATAGATCTAGTTACTTACTACTAACATTACTAGTTATGTCAAATTTAGCGTATCTCATCACTTGAAGAGATACATTAACAAGTTAAAGAGTTAAGAGATCTGGAGAGAGTCCAAGACAAGAGCGTAAACACATTATTTAGTACCCACTTCCAGACATTGGATTTTCATATTGAATCACCCGCGGTCGTTACTTTTCCTCTGATGACTGGTCATAAGCGAGTCGTTTTCATATTATTAAACTTGAAAGGAGATGTTTATGCACACAAAATGCCCTTTCCAAAAGATGCAATAAAAAAAAAGCCCCTCGGTAGAGACATAATATAAGAGCTGTTATGATGACTGCAGGGCAGAAAGCTAGAAGGCAGAGTAAAAAAAGTGTTGTTTAAAAGTAACCATATTTAAAAGGCATTAGCCGAATACGAAATAAAAGTGTTCACACTCGGATTGGGATCGTCATGTCGTCTACTAATCCCAAATATTTCAATAGAAATTCCACATTCTCAATCCCAGAGTGCTTGGGAACAAAAGGCATTCGTATTGGAGTTGTACAATGAGAGTATACAGGGCGTCCCACGACTATGCCACATGGAGGGAAAGTACCTTAAATTGTAGATAGAACATTTCACTGAAAGAAGACTTTATTTTAATTTCAAAAAGTATTAAAACTGCAAGGTCTATTTTTTCTCGTGTAGCGGGTTCGACTCCCGGTTCAACCATGTGATTATTGAAAAATGTATGAATGCAGTTTTAATAGCTTTTAGAATTAAAATAAAGTCTTCTTTTAGTGAAATGTTCCATCTACAATATTTAAGGTACTTTCCCTCCATGTGGCATAGCCGTGGGACGTCCTGTGTAAAGTTATCTATGTACAGAATCCGGTTGGACATTCGCACTACGAAATTCGCCTCTCTCGCTACGGGATATGGGCGCTCTTAAGGTCAACATGTCCAGCCGCATGTGCTGGCTACTGTACATACCTATTAATTCAATTTGACTGATCTACGAGTATTTACCTATCAAACATTTTAATCTCTCAATGTTTTCGCGTGAAAGAGGAACAAAATCCCGTTCAAGCGTCTTTTATTTATCTAGTACTAGCGACCCGCCCCGGCTCCGCACGGGAAAATGGTTATTGTGTGTTATTCTTAAGTATATTATGAATGTATTATACATATAAATCTTCCTTTTGAATCACTCTATCTATTAAAAAAAATTACATCAATATCCGTTGCGTAGTTTTAAAGATTTAAGCGTACAAAGGGACATAGGGACATAAGGACAGAGAAAGCGACTTTGTTTTATACTATGTAGTGATATAAAAATGAATCGCCGTAATGTATGTTATGTACGCTCGCATCACTTCAGAACGGCTGCACCGAATTAGATTTTGTAATGTTGGTTATTGTTATGATCGTAGTTATGATAAAGATTGTATGAAAATACATATGATGATAAGATAACGAACGAGAGCAAAGCTACAGGGCTCACGGCTAGTTTATAATATTAGTAAGTTATTTCAAAACATGATACAACCTGCTGGGCTATTTATACTCGTACATTTGTAAAACCTTTCTATTGTAATTTTATTCGTATTGTTGTGAAAATCAATCTCTTTCCGGCAGAGTATTTCCGTCAGAGGGCGTGGCCGCCATTCAAACCTTTTGCTTTAGATAAGAGCGCCCGTATTTCGTATCCGCCTTTTGTTAGCAGATAGCTTTGCGGCTTCCATACTATTTCATGATTGATTTGTAAAATGGCAGCGCAGGACTGAGTGTCGTGGAGACCTTTGGGGGAGGCCTTTGTCCAGCAGTGGACGTGTTTCGACTGAAATGATTGTAAATTGGAGCTGAGAGAAGGAAATTCATACATATAAGTGTAAGCGACAACTTAGCAAATACTGTAAGCATATGCTGAGTCAATTATTTCGAGGTACTTATCCAAAGAAACTTTTCTTGGGGTATTCTTGAATTCAAGAATCGTATACTTGAAAACCCGACGGGAGTTTAAATAGGTACACGTATTATTAATGTAGTTAACGCTACTGACAGTATAATATATTCTAGATGTTCTATTATATTCTAGATATTCAAAATGCCTTCATTTCGAACCAGTTTGCAAATCTCCGGTTTTCTGGACGGCCAAAGACTTATAAAGCTGCGGTAAACAAATAAACAGGCAGTTGCAAAATGAAACTTTATAAACTGCGCTAAACAAACAAACATGAAATTAAAAAGAAAGTAAATACGTAGATCTACATCAGGCCAGCCAACAGTAGAGAAAGTAAGTGATTTCCTTTACAAAATTGTGATTGATTGACGCAAGCTCTGTCAGAAGAACTGCTTGAAAGAGGAAGCCAAAACTTCTTGGCACGTCTTATTTATCGCAGTACCACCTCATTTTTAATGGCGCAATGATCAATCTTTTATTTTATGAAAGCCATTGGTAAAAAAATAAGAGTTAAATGGATGTATGTATGGCATGGATGAATGTTAGTTCCTCTTTCACGCGCAAAAACTACTAAATGGATTTTAATGAAACTACAAAAATCTGGCGTATACATCAGAATAACACATAGGCTTTTTTACCGCGAGAAAATACCTCATTCCTACGGGGAAAATGGTTAACGCGGGCGGAGCCGAGGGCGGAAACTTAGACTAACATAAACTTAATACTCGTATATACGTAGGTAGATCTTACTACTCGTATATATGTAGATATATAGTTATCTCATCAAAGTCACGCATGTGGAAATAATAGGAGGAATGTTCAGAGTGGCAGATACATTGTATAAGACCTTTTGACCACTCGACACGACACTTCCTTACTTATACATTTACACCCACACCCTTTTCATCAAGCCACCATTTTACAATTCCAACTACAATTTGACATTCATTGCGTAGGGAACTAGTCTCAATTATTCACTTTTTAACCCCCGACGAAAAATAAGGGTGTTATAAGTTTGACGTGTCTGTCTATCTGTGGCATCGTAGCTCCTAAACGGATGCGCCGATTTTGATCTAGTTTTTTGGTTTGCAAGGTGTCATAATCGAGAGTGTTCTTAACTATGCTCCAAGAAAATATCTCCAGCCATTTGAAGATTATCAGCTCTTTTCTAGTTGTTGAAAGGATCAAGTAACCGTTTTGTGTCGGGAGTTATTAATTTTTTTAATTTAGTGTTTTTATATTTTCGCCTTATTGGTTACGTAATGTACGATGAATGGAATGTAAAACCTGTATATCTTAGATTCGTGAAGCGGGGCCCTTCAATCAGGTTTGTGGGCCACTGCCCTTGACGCCGTCGACCTTAGTATTTCCGTCCTTTATAACTTCGGCCATTCTTATTGTATGAGTTATGTATTCTTGAGTCATTTTGTTATTGAAGAATGAGGAGAGATGTCATTAGAGAAGTTTTTTTTTAAATTGGCCTATTGCTTGTGGCAAATACGTAGTATCGAGCTTTATCGGCCTTTAGAAATGGCACCTTAGTTTAATCTATTTAATATCACTACATAGTATAAAACAAAGTCGCTTTCTCTGTCCCTATGTCCCTATGTCCCTCCCTTTGTACGCATAAATCTTTAAAACTACGCGACGGATTTTGATGCGGTTTTTTTTAATAGATAGAGGGATTCAAGAGGAAGGTTTATATCTATAATACATGCATAATATACTCAAGAATAACAATAACCATTTTCCCGTGCGGAGCCGGGGCGGGTCGCTAGTAATAAATGTTTATAGGTCAAATGTCTGTACATAGAAAATAAATGTTAAAAACCGATTCAGGATATAAGAAGTGAAATAGAACCAATAATTTTATTTTGTTTCTCTGTTTGTTAGTACGGGTTAAACTCCAAACTGGTTGACGGATTTAAATGAAATTTTGCATGGTACCTTATATCATTGGTTAACATCTTAGATACTTTTTACAACGGGAAAATATCTCTTCCCTCCTGCGGGAAACTGTGCACGGAAAAGTAAAAAAACAACGCGAGCGAAGTCGGGGGCGGACAGCTAGTCTTAAAATAATACGCACGTTGTTTAGCGATCTTTCCCATAGGCATAAGTTTTCATAAGAGGGTTGAGATTTTTTTTAATAATACAAGGTGAACGATGCTAACCATTTTCGTAGTTATGTACATTTTATCACCTTGTAGGACACCCATAGGAAAAATTTGGTTGGGTGATACAATTCTAAGCTTGAAGCCAAACGACAAGGCAATAGAAATAGAATCTATTGTAAAGGGTCGACTGCTTGACGCTGCTGTCCTAGATCTTAGATATGAAACTAACAATGAAACCACAAAATCAGTTAGTAAGATAAGACCATACAGTGGTACTATGACACACTACATTATGAGTTGCGTACTTGCTTTAATGACGCAATTTCCATGTAATTTATGAATCACGAAGGACCAAGTGTGTATCATATTATATTAATGTGAATTGTTGATACTTAGATATTTACACAATTTCATGAGATCATTATAATAACAAATGATGTCGGTAGCACTAACAAAGAATAATAATGATGTGGGCGTGGCCTCGTAGCAATTAATCGTAAGCTACGGAAGCGTAGCGCTTTCGTAGCCGCTACGAATTTAGCCTCTCTACGTAATACCGCATAGTAAATTTGAGTCCCGTGCTTGAACATGATTTCGAAAATCATCCTGCCGCAGAACTGATACGTAGACCCATTGATAAAAGATTTGTAGGTGATGGTTTATATCAAGCGTGGGGAAAGTCGTCTTCACGAAGGGCCTGTCATCCGTGGTCGTCTTCCAGTGTAGGTTTGAAATGAACAAACAAAACATCATATCCATTCATAATACGCCTGCAAAAATTGTGTGCGAGGGCAACTAACTTAAATAAACTTGATGATATTGACTAACTCTGTGCTATAAAATCCCCTAAAAAAATTTACAAAATGATATTCTATTCAAGCAGCAAATGAAGCATGACCACTGTAACAAACCATATTTCCCTTACCGAATTGTCAAAATACCATGAGAATATATTGAAATACTAGCGACCCGCCCCGGCTCCGCACGGGAAAATGGTTATTGTGGGTTATCCTTAAGTATATTATGCATGTATTATACATATAAACCTTCCTCTTGGATCACACTATCTAATAAAAAACCGCATCAAAATCTGTTGCGTAGTTTTAAAGATAAGCATACATAGGGACATAGGGACAGAGAAAGCGACGTATGTAGTGATTTACCAATAGGATATACTATTTCCAAAACTTGGTCGAAGGACGTATGACACACCTTACACTACCTACATTATTATGACGTGCATCTTTCCATTATGTTCAAATTATACAAAAAACAAAACTAACATGAACTAACAATGATTGCCTTTGACGAACAGAACCATCCAATTTGTAGTAATAACCAAATCATAGATTTCCATCAAACATCGTCAGAAGCCAATCATAGTAAATGTAGTCAAATTATCAGTTTAGATTTTAGGGTCACTCCTAGGTTATTTACATGACCTAGTAAATTTTATCTTTGTAAAATAAAAATAAAAAGGCAAATCGGATTTATAAAGCTATTCATTTGATAGCATTGAACCTTGATTAATAAAGATTTGAAGGTGAAAGTATTTGAAATTCTTTTTTAATTAATTTTATACATGAACGAATTAACTATTGAATTGGTGTTAAACGGTTTTAAATTTTAATCACATCGTTTTGAGAGTGAAAAGCATTTTAAAACCTTAGATATGAAACTTCATCCAAATCTTTTCAATTGATTAGACATATTTTTGTTTTCATTGTCCTAGTAAGAAATCTTAGTATACCAGAAGGCATATTTTCTAGATATTATTTTAATAAATTGTTTATTATATTATTTCTACATTTAGGTATAAATCATTATTTTAATTAACTATGTGAAACTATTTTACATACCATGTTTCTTCTGTTAGATACTGTCAGAGATAACAGGTTGTAACATATTTATTACCCTCAAACTTTGTATCAAAAACAAAAATACAGAAGTTTTACTGTGTTCGTAATTTCGACTAAGCCGTGCGTCGGTAGAGGCTTGGTCACTTATTTATTTTTATTGTTTAAATGGCGGGTGTAGTCAAAAGTTACACGGGCGTGGCTGGCCAGAATTTCCCCTGACGAGATTTTTAATTTGGACTCTTTCATTTAGGCATTTGTGCCATTATGGCATAATGTACCTTTTATTATGTGAACCTGTCATGTGTTGGTTGAGTTATAATAATAATACATTAGATCTCTTGCATGTTAAGTCTTCAGAAATTATTACTGATATTTTTATATCGATTGCAAGAATATCTCTTTTGAAAAGGTCATAAGAACGAAGCCAAGTCCAAAGTCAGTTTGCTTGCTCTAGACATTACATAAATATTTAATTAAACGAGCTTGTTTTATCCTGAAGAGGTTATTTTCCATTGAAATTGTGCAATCGAGTAAGTAGTAAGAAGTAGTAAGGAGTAAGGAGTAAGAGTAGTTTTTGTTTGGTTTGGTTCACGGGGAAATATCAATGCTTTACCGTTACATGATTCTTTTTAATGGTTGTACGTTTGGTTTTTGTTTGTAGTTATTTATTTGCTTTTGTGTTGTGTTGTCCAAATCAAAGAAACGATTTCTGATTTCTGATTTTGAGCAAGACATTAACAATTTCGTATCACGTTACATTTCAAAGGTTCAATCAGATATGACTGTGCTTGCATTTTAGAGTTCTGTAATTACAGTTGCGTGTTTATGATTGGCGCCCAACAAGGGACTGTCATGTTCGACACCTCACGTGATAACCACATACAAAAAAGTTTTTAAAAACATATTTTCACTGCGCTACTGTGACAAAAAGGAGCTATATAAATAAAAGGCTTTTAATACTGTTCAATTTTATTGTAATTTATGAAATTCTGCTCTTTTTTATTTTGTTATAGGCCGCATAGGTATAAAGTCGGATATTGCCCCTCAACCCACGCTTTTCCGTGTCTGTGGGTACACAGCTTTAAGATTGCAAACCCACAGATTTATATAATGCTGTCTGTCCCATAGAAAGCGGGCGCAATCTATCTATATAGGCTGCATATCAACTCGGATTCCGTCCCCTAGCCCGCGCTTTCCCGCGTCTCTGGGTTTGCAACTTTTCTAGTCTGTATCGTTCTTTTTTTTTGTGGTTATGGCACTAGTTAGTCTTTGTGCCAGTGTCAGGTATTTACAAATATACAAAAGTTCTTTATGTGGCCTGTCGTCACCTGCCTGCCATTGTGGCTGTCGCTTGCGACAGAGTGAAATGTGAATTGCCAGTGTCCACTTTCCATTCTCTTCGCGTCTATTAACGTTGTTAGAGATCCGCGCGACAGTTCTTAAAGTTCGTGATTTGTTCAAGTGAAAGTATGAACAATCTGATATATATAAATAATTCATAAAGTTTTCACGGTTACCGTGATTTTGGATAGCGTAGTTTTCCATATAACGTTTTACATAATGTTTATTACGTACTTTTAACATACATAAAAACTATTATCTAAATTACAATTCATCTTTTACTTTCTAAACGAATATGGAATATATTTTTCTACGATATTATTTTACAAACGATTCCAAATAGCGAAAATCAGCAGCTGTATAAATAACTTAACGATAAGTTGAATGTTGATCATATTATTCAAACATTTTGATGAAACAAATGACCTGAATAATTTTTCATCTATGAAAATGAAAATGAAATATGTTTTATTCGAAGTAAGATTTTACAAATCACTTTTCGACGTCGAGGCGGGTTCACAATTTGGCTGTCTTCTGTGGAGAAGAACCCGCCGGAAGAAACGAAAAGAAAAATCTAAAACGAGATTCAATATTAGAATTTGAATTTTTAATGGTTTAGCCGCATTACATTTGTCTAAATATAATTTATATTGTTGTCACAAAAAAATCTTTAGCAGAAACCAACTAAACAAACTTCGTCAGAAAGAATACGAGATCAGTTATGAAAGGAAAAGCGGAAACATTTGATTTCAATGTTTTGCACCCGAAATTCCTTTAGTAAAAAGTAGCCCATGAATTTCATACGTAACATTCAGTTCTTTTTACAAAAGTCGTGAAAGAGTAACAAAAATAGCAAATATACCATGAAGGAAAAAAAAATCATGCCTATCTGGCGGG
The DNA here is from genome assembly GCA_948473455.1 of Teleiodes luculella. Lineage (NCBI taxonomy): Eukaryota > Metazoa > Arthropoda > Insecta > Lepidoptera > Gelechiidae > Teleiodes > Teleiodes luculella. The sequence continues at coordinate 2,369,547 of OX419594.1, forward strand.
ATCATGCCTATTTTGTATCGAAACCAATGCGGCCGCTCACAGGGGTGGGAGGGTAGGTGGAAGCGGGAGACGGGGTTTGTTTTTTAACTCTATCAGTCTCTATCACACATCTTTGAATACGGTACGTTAGAAAAAGATAGAGACATTCATGTTATGACATGCCCAATTAAAAACAAAATATCAATAAATATGACATTTATTTGTCTTATTTGGCATGTAAAAAACATGAAACTTAATGGTTGCTGAATTTGAAAATAGTGATGTGATGTGGTAAGAAGCGTAACGTATATTTATCGATTATTTACGTACATTTTATCACATGGCTACTGGACTTGTTTATCGAGCCTCTCATAAACAATGGCGATCAACTTGCAATAATATTGGTAACATTTCGTACTTCCGAATTCTTCTTAACCGAAACTTAATGGACCGAAAACGGTTCATAGAATATTTAGTTCCAATATATTTCTTTTGACATAACTTCATTATACCATAAATCTGTTAAACAGGAGTTTAATTTTCCAGAAAAACTATAACAATATTATCGAAATGTTATTTTTGGTTTTACCAACTCTTTTTCTTCATATAATTATATTAATTATCCTGGAGGTTTATTAAACATAATTTACTTTTCTCATAATTTATAATGGATCTAGTTTTGTAAATAAATTAAAAAAAGAAATGAAACTCTGGAAAATGAAAATCTGGTAAAAATGATTTCAGATAATAATATGGAAAGTAAATAAAATGCAATCCGTTTTCCGTAAAAACATATTCGGTATTAAAATTTTAGGATTTAAGATAGGTACCTAACCATTTCCTAGAGCGCAGCGAACTTTACCTAGAGAGGCACAAGGACAGACGGCACCTGATGGTTAGTGGTCACTGTCACAAATTTTAAAACAATATTTTTAATTTTCGGATCTTTTGGAAAACTGCGATAAATAAATGAAATAAAAAAATAATAAGCTGCCGACTCGATTCTATGTTATTTTTTATCGACTACTTCACATCACTAAAAATCAACAACACAATTTTCAGCTACAAATTTGACCACGAAAATTTTAAAAACCAAGCGGTTTACTACTCACCAAGAAAAATGTGATACCAGCAAGCTTTGTAGTTTTGCTTGCGACATGGTTTCGGCACAATTTCACCGCACAATGAACCTTTTTGTGTTATTTATTTTATTTTTTATATTTTATGACAGAACATCACGACATGTCGTGAACGACTATTTGAAAGAAAAGTGTGAATGTGTGTGTGAGTCCAAAATATATGTCTGAGCCGGCACCCATAGTACGTTTTGATTACTACTCCATTTGGGCGCGTAAAATTTTTTCTTCCTTCATGAAATATACGGATTTAATTGATAGACGACAACTGATTTACTGTTTTTAAAATAAATATTATAGATAAAGATAAAGATCAATTTATTACACACGGTTGCTGTTTGCTTAAATATAACTTAGCTGGTCGTCTAGATTAGTAAGATGTATCTAATAAACATAAACGGAATTACTGCATTTATGTCTAATTTAATTACTAGCTTTTAGCGGTAATAAACAGTGTCCGGAATATCTTATCGATTCCCGAGAAAAAAGTCGTATCCATACTTTTGACAACAGCTGCATTAAGATATTCCGGACAGTGGTAATAAACTTTTCTTACTAGTCTCTTTTTCTAGTCCATCGAGAAACCAACATGACATAACCACGTAAAAACAATAATAAACATTGTAAAGTGAATGTAGTATCGTGATATATTTTGGAAAATTTACACAATATCTTTATAATTTATAGCCTATGCGTTATTCTGATGTATAAGCTATATTAATGTAAAGTTTAATTAAGATCCATTCAGTACTTTGTGCGTGAAAAAATAACAAACATCCATCCATCCATCTCCATTCGTCCATTATTCTTATTGGAAAATCCTTTTATCATTTACTGAGTACAAATTATTTCATTTCTGTTGTATGTACTCAGTGAATGAGTACAAAATTGTATGTAAAAAATTGTAAACAATTAATATAGTTGTAAACTTTACTTTTGACATTTATTTTGAGATATTTTTTTAGATTAATTTATTTTTATTTTTATGTGCAATAAAGTGTATTGAATTGAATATTTTTTATTCTATATTTCTGTATTGATTTTCTGGATATAAATATTATTATCAGTTTTATGTTTTGCAATCAATTACCATTATGGTAAACTAGCGACCCGCCCCGGCTTCGCACTGGAAAATGGTTATTGTGGGTTATTCCTCAGTATATGCATGTATTATACATATAAACCTTCCTCTTGAATCACTCTATCTATTTAAAAAAACCGCATCAAAATCCGTTGCGTAGTTTTAAAGATTTAAGCATACATAGGGACATAGGGACAGAGAAAGCGACTTTGTTTTATACTATGTAGTGATTTATGTTGCCATACGCATTTTTATTATTCCTGACATTGAATTATATGATTACTCTTTTATACTTTATTTTTATACATATTGACGATCATACTACGGATGTCCTTTTTTATACCATTTAAAAAACTTGTATAATCTTAAAGTATGTGATAAATAAAACTAAACTAAACTAAACATCTACTCGTATCTATTCATACATCTGTCCATCCTCACAAAATTTCGCATTTTTAATATTAGTAGGATTAATTAAGGATACGGGACCTTCGTAGCCACAGACCAACACTCGCGCTTGACGTGTATTATGATATAGGTGGTACACTCGTTTGGAAGTGGTTGATGAAGTTTACTCGATTCGTTGGACACGTGCCAGAGTAGGATGAAGGTGGGAAAACTTGTATAAAACGCGAATTTTTTTTGTCACAACTGATATAATAATCACTAAATTATATAGCTTTATTAATATCAGTGTTAACAGATATATTTTACGCCCGCGTTTCGCGTTTCGGAGCTGTGAAATACACTCTTTGCTCATTTGACAATTTTTTTGCAATTATTTTTTCTCTCTGTAATAACCATCCTCGTACGTACTTCAAGGAATATTCTAAAAAAATATTTAGCGAAATCGGTTCAGCTGTTCTTGAGATTTGCGCTTAGCAACACATGAATGTGTTGCTAAGCGATTCATTTTTATATTTTAGATTGTTTTTTCGAGACTAAGTATTTGAAAATTGATTTAAAATCTACGTTCTTTTTTGGCTACACTAATAATAGCTTACTACTTGTTTTATTTATTAACATCAAAGAACTGAATTTCGACCCTGATAAATTCGTAAGTTTAGGATCGTTAAAATATCAGAATATAGAGCAGCTCTGCTAATATTGGCACAGTTCTACACATAAATAATATTAAAATAATACTATATGTAATAGGTACATACAAAAGCCGTTTCATCGACGCGGACGGCTTAGAATTGAAGCAAACTAAATCGTCCTGTGGGGTTTGTACTTAAGATATATAAATCAGGGAATATGCAACAAAATTTACCTGTGTAACTAAAAAGAGCTGCGAACTTCAATCCGCCGGACAAGCGGAGGGGAGATTTCCATATAATTGGTAGTTGTATATTGCAAATTTTGTAAAATGGTCCTTCATGCCATAAGGTTAAGAACCACTGTCCTAGACTTTCAGTGGTAATATAACATTTACCCAAAAGTACACTTACCTACGACGCGACGGGTAGTACCTCTGTGCTTACCAACTACATTACAGGAATTTGGACGAGGGTCTCTTTAGAAGGGTTTACGATTTAAATCTGTACAAAGGTAGAATACACACGCAGCACAGTAGAATTATCTGCCCGCGGCTACGCCCTCGTTGTTTTTCGACTTTTCCGTAGTAATTTTTAACAATCCCACGGGAGTCCTTTGATTTTCTGGGATAAAAAGTATCTAAGATTTTGACCAGGGATGTAAAGAACCACCATACAAAATTCCATTCAAATCGGTCCAGTAGTTCCGGAGATTAGCCCGTACAAACAGACAAACAGACAGAGAAACAAAAAAAAAGGAAAATTGTCTGGATATGTTCTATTTCACTTCATACATCCTCCTGACTCGGATTTCGTCCTTTTTATTCCATGTACAGACATTTGACCTCTACAGTTTTATTAGATAGATTATGTTTTTCATCTTCTGTCTGTTTTACAGTACAGCAAATACGGGTGGACATGTTGACCTTGAGTGCGCCCGTATTCCGTAGCGGTAGGGGTGAATTTCGTAGTGCGAATGTCCAACCGCATATTATGCTGACTTCTGTATCTGTCTTATGTCTTATTCATATTATCATATTATGTCTTATTTTTTTAAATAAAATTTGTAGATTGCAACTGATACGTTTCAGGAAGCCTTAGTTAAAAAAATAATAGATCTATGGCTTAAACACGGTTGTTTAGTATAATCTGTGGTTGGTATAATGATCTATCTATACATACTAGCTTTATATTTAGCGATCTATTCATGGTATAATTCAAAGGACCCTTCTTATTTTTTAATACATATTAAACCCGAAAAGTAGTTATTTTCTTCTTTGCCCGAAGTACCGATAAATTTCATCATACTAATATTTTAAAGAGGAAAGATTTGTATTTTTGTGTGTGTGTAGCTTTCCCCGCCGCAGCTCTGCCCGCATTAACAATTTTTCCCGTGAGAATGAGGTATTTTCCCGCGGTAAAAGGTAGCCTATGTGTTAACCCAGGGTGTCAGCTAGCTTCATACAAAATTTTATTAAAATTCGCTCCAGCCGTTTAGGCGTAAAGAACCAATAAACAACTCACAAACTTTGGCCTTTATAATAAGTAATAATAACGGTGTGATAGTAGGATATTTGACATGTTAAAAACCGACAAAAATCTGTAGCGCAACAGTGCAAACGCCTACAAAATTATACAGCTAAAGCTAAGATTTAGTGAGATGTGCCAGAATTTCACTACAAGCAAATATTAGCTCAATCACAATTTAGGGTCAGCTCATATCCATCCAAGTGTCACGCGGCCCCATTAGGAGGGCCCGAGCCCCACGGTGGCCGGCAAACATTATTAGCCCAAGGTCGCGGGTCAAGGCAATTCCGTGGGTGGTTGTGGGATGTTTGGATACCAGAAACACGCAGTCCGATGAAAAATATAGCGCGACTATCATAATCACTACTTATTATAAAACAAAGTCGCTTTCTCTGTCCCTATGTCCCCATCTATGTCCCTTTGTATGCTTAAATCTTTAAAACTAAGCAACAGATTTTGATGCGGTTTTTTTAAGTAGAAAGAGGGATTCAAGAGGAAGGTTTATATGTATAATACATACATAATATACTTAAAGATAACCCACAATAACCATTTTCCCGTGCGGAGCCGAGGCGGGTCGCTAGTTATACAAAAACAATACAATGCAAATTATATTGTTTATTGAAAAGAGAACACATCAATATTATAAAGTAGCTGTCCGCCCACGGCTACGCCCGCGTTGTTTTTTTGATGTTGAGCGGGGATATAAGGTACCACCATGCAAAACTTCATTTAAATTGGTCCAACACAACGAACAGACAAACGGTCATTTTTTTATTCAAAATTTCTTGGAAAATTATAATACATAGTTTAAAAAACTAAAAAACACGCTTCCTGTCCGCCACCTTGGACGTCCGCGATATTAGATTTAAGTCACGTGACTTTTTTTTTCGTATTCCTGACAGCAAACCCTTTCATTTGATATCCATATCATGGAGGTGGATTTCAAACAGCCAGTTCGCCATCTTAGGGAGGCCGCCATATTGGATTTGTAATGACGTTTCTTAGCTAGTCATGTATTGTCATCAGAACTCAGAGCGTGTGCAAAATTTCATCCTAATCGAAGACCGGGAAGTGGGTCAAATTAAGATTCCAAGATTTTCTTACATACATAGTTACTTACAAGTGAAGCTAATATAAAGCGTGTAAAAAAGGTAAGATAAGTAGATATTTGAACTTAAGATAGTGTGTCTGTCTTGTTAAGTAGATACAATGAAGTGCTCATAAAACGTGAGTATGACAATAACCGTAAACACGGACCCAGAACTACGTCTTCCTTCAGACAAACAAACATTGTATGTGTGTAGTGTACCTAATACATAATAATGTAGTGAAGACGCTAGTAAAGCGTCGACATAAAATATTATGTTATAACTTGCAAGCTGAATTGCAAATGAATAAAATTTATCTGTGGAGAATTTTCATCAGCATTGTTTAACATTATTGTCAAGACACGAGATATTACTGTTATTGGTCTTTAGTCTCCCTAAGAAATTAAAAAAATAAAAAGTGTCGGCTCTGTTGACTAGTTGATAATGATAACCCTGCCTCTACATTCCAAATAAATAATATTAAAAAAGCTATAAAAAAATAAGTTACAATTTTCGTAGCTTTTTTTTTTTTTTTTTTTTTTTTTTTTTTTTTTTTTTTTTTTTTTGAATTGACCTATGCTTGTGTCGAAAAGGTACGACAAATCAAGCTTCACCGGACTGGTGGAATTTTCGTAGCACGCAAATATCTACGATTACTGCTACGCCGTAGCAAATGTCTACAATACTAACTAGAGCAGCTTACAGCAGTAGACTTACTACGTAAGAAGCGACAGGCTCGAGAAGCTTCTCCTTTGACAGCTGTCAAACGCGACATATTGACAGAACTACTATGGCTCTAATGTCACTATGTCGCGTTTGACAGCTTCTCGAGCCTGTCGCTTCTTACGTAGTAAGCCTACAGGCAGACGTTATCGGTCCGACTAAGTTACAAGACTTTTGGAGGAGTAGTACCACGTTTGGAAGGCAAGTTAGGGATAGCTATCGATGGTTACACAGGTGAAAGTTGATGTCCATTTCCTAGATTTTGTAACTTTTGTCGATTACTAAGCCGAGAGTAATATGCCGAATAAATTTTCTGCACTTCGATAAAAATCCATGTCGTAAAAAGATACACCGATATTGCAAACTTAACATAGCATGTAAATATATACGATGTACGAAGATTGATGAAGCAATGGCAGTGTGTCGAAATCGCTGACGAGGTTTGTTCACGCATAGCTACCTACCTAATTACCTATTTATTTATTTATTTTTATTATTCATATTTCAAAGACAAAAATGTTCTCAGATTTAGGACTTGTCTGTAATAATTAATTACGTTAGGCTACTTTTTTTATGAAGAAAAAATATGCAATGCCTTTTTATCTTCACCCGTCTTTTAAATGTTGCAAGAAAGCACTAGTAAAACGTTGTACAGTCAAGAGCACGCTATGCTGAATATTTTGGACATTGCCCTATTCTTATGTCGATTGAATAAGGAACAGAATCAAGGTGTGTGTGCGTCACAATGGTCTTGCCCTGGATCGTTAGTTTTACACCTTTTTTTTATTTTAGGCTTTAAGATGTATTTTACTTAAAAAGTTTTAGCGGCCAGTGCTTTCTTGAGAAATTTCGAAAACAGAACAAGCCGATAGTTTTGTGATTACCCGTATGTTACATAACCACAAGTCTGAAGATTCAAGGGCGTCGCCATGTGATTTCGCATTTTGGCGGGAAGCAATCTTGCTAAGAGTATAATAACTCCCCCAGATTTCCTCGTAAATACTGAGTTATGTTCTACACCCAAACGCTTAGATTGATAGCTAATAGTGGTAACGATATTTAAATACTAAATAGGTATTTTGGTTTTTTATTTGCTAGCCATCTAAGGCGACTAAGGATTTTGGGTGTAATTGCCGCATAGGTGACAGGCTGGCAACCTGTCACTAGATGCACTACGAAACGCAAAGATCGATTTTGAGGATAACTGACGGACCTAAATTAAGGACACCGGCGTACTTCAAAAGCTTTCATAGGAAATCGATCTAACATACTTCAATTAAAGTATGACAAATTAAATAACATAAACATTAAAAAATTAAAAGTCCCCGTTACAAAACCGTTACTTGATCCTTTCAACAACTAGAAATGAGCTGATAATCTTCAAATGGCAGAAGAGATTTTCTTGGATCATAGCTAAGAATACTCTCGATTGTGACACCTTGCAAACAAAAGAACTAGATCAAAATCGGCGCATCCGTTTAGGAGCCAGACAGACAGACAGACACACACGTCATACTTATACCACCCCTCTTTTTGTTGGGGGTTAAATAAATGCTCTTGTCGCAAAATCGACGTAATAACACAATAAGTTTCATCGGACTAGCGGGAGGTTAAAATTAGAGAGGTTTATGTGTGTCAGTTTGTGTCTGTATGCGCGTGTGTTTGTGTGTGTCTGAAATGTGTGTGTGTATGTTTTTATGTATTCACAACTACTAAAGGGTTGTCATATCTGATAGATGTCTCTATGATTGATTTATTTATGTATAAAACAGTGAGTACCTTATGAAAAACATAAAATAGTATTAAAAAAAAAAATTAGTATAATAATAAGGCAGATGCTACCAGCAAATTGTAATTTGTTAGACTTCGTAATTGGCTTTTTAAGTTTGTAAATTAGTTTTGTAATTTATTTATGTTGGCTGTGAAGTTTACTTGTTTGAATAAATAAATAAAATAAATAAAATAAATGATATCATTGTTCATCGGTCCTCACTAACAACGTTAACAAGTTAGTTTCCATTAAAATGGGCTCAACTTCTTGTTATCGAATTCCTTCTCGCGATCCCTTGTAATAAAATTAATATAAATTGAGAGTATGAGCCCAAAGTTATGTTGAAATAATCAAATTACATAGTTCTCATACTCGACGACCAAAGCCTATTAACCCTGATTTCAGGATAGGCTCGAGCCCCTCGAAGGGGACATAATATTATATGAGCTATCACAAGAACAAAAAAAAATCTTTAAAGTAACAAAAGTATAAAATTCAGAAAAAGAATTGTTTTATTAACCGTCTTTAAACTGTAAGAAATACGAGTGAAAAATGTAATGCAAACATAGAGCGTAGGTAGGTAATTAATTTAATTTTGTATCAAGATACACATGTGATATCATAATGGAATGAGATTCAGAACCTACGTTTGAACACATTCACTACTTCAACCACATCTCCCAAGTCAAACAAGTAAGGCAGGTATTTCACTGGCGACAGCGACAAAAAACGAAAGGGACGCAGTTATGCGCAATAAATAGTGAGCGCGGTGTATTTGTATCTCATCCTAACGCATAACTGCGTCCCTTTCGCCTGTTGTCTTTGTCGCTAGTGAAATAGGTACCTAACATAAAAATACTGAAAATGATCTTAATTACAAATTTTCCTGCGTTGTTGTCTGGAAAAATATGTTACCTAGTTTTTAGGTTATTAAACAGCGGTAGACCTACGTCTATGTTATCCGATAAAAAGTAATAAAGTAGAAGCAACAAAACTTATAATGATCAGTCCTACTACTATTTCAAATAATTAGTTTCTTTACATCTTTGTTACCTCTACATGAAAACTCTACTTACTGGCATTTACCGTAATTCAATTGTAGGTATATAATATTTTTTATTTTTACAAGTCCGGACATACTAAGTTCCTAGCCCAGCAGAGGAAGTGTTAAGCAAATCCTTTTGTTTGCCCCGACAGTCCGACCTTCTGTGTTCACAAAACAAACACATTACCATTTCTTACGTTTACCATTACAGCCTCCAGCGGTTGAATAATAACGAGGTGATGAATATAATTATTGTAATGTATGGAATTCAATGAATAATGTGATTTAGGTCGTGGAATAGGGTATAAAAACCATGTTTTTGTTATATGCTTATACATCTGAAAGTTCTTATGCTGTATATACTTTATTTAATACATAATTCACTCACCCGCCTTGTACTAGTTTTAATTTCTATTTTTGGTTTTTGTATATCTGCATATGACCAAGGGCTTAATTCGAAATTAAGTAATCGGGATCTGGGACTGGGACCCTACGATACAGGCTTGCCTAGTGTGGGGATCACGAAAAACCTCTGCTAGGACTAAACGTCACAATAATGTGTTTGTAGCATCTTATTACAACGTAATTTATATGTCGTAGATCTTACCTAATTAACAGCTGGGTATCTCGAATTTCGAGATTCTTACCTAATTTAACCTTAAATGACTGGACTAAATTATGTATCAGGGTTGTAAATAAATGTTGATAAATAAATGCATTTTTCATTTTTAATTAATACCTATTTACTAGTCATCAGTCAAAAGACGTCTACTGCTGGACGTATGCCACAAGACAAGATGATAAACTATATAGTTTGTTACTTTACTGTCTGATAGAGTATATTTTACTATTTTTAAAACGAGGCGTGACGGTTTGTGTCTCTGCCCAAGCTAAATATTTTTTTATTTTTCGCTTCAATTAAAGTAAGTAAGTAAGAGTAAAATGATAAATCAATTTTGATTGAAATCGTACTTTATTGGTCATATTCCTTAGAAATATGATGGATGCTATAAAAGAAACGCCGATACATCTTCAGACGCAGGATCTAAGGCCTCTACGGGCCGGGCCTGAATAGATGACAAATCTAGGATAAAAGTTAAAGTTGTGTCCTTTCGGAGGTACAACGGATAGCCTTCAGGCGGTGTGGTAAGTTTTTTCAAGTACCCACCTATGTACCTAAAATGATGACTTTATTATATGAGAATATAATAATAATGTGTTTTAATATTTTTTTACAAAATTTGCAGATTACTACGCCGTAGCACGTGTAGCACTTGCTACTAAATAAAAGATACTAACATTAAATATATAATATATAAACATATATTCATGGGAGTTTTAAATTTTTCCGCTGTAAAAAAGTCAATGGTCTGTCAGTTTCTTTTTATCTTCATACAGCTAAAACAAATCTTAGAAATAAGTGTCAGCGACATACAAATTAATTTGTCCTCTGTAAGGATTTCAAAATTACCAGAGGACTGACTAGTATACCAGTTAGTATTATATTATCTGTGCCAAAGGGTTAGTAAGTCTTCCTAATAAATATGTTAATGATTCAGATTTGTTTGTACGTATATAATTAGATTTAGAAGAAAATACTTGCAATATCAAGGTATTAAATACCAAAAAAATGTCGTGAGAAAGATCTGTTTTAAAGGAGGCAACATTGGAACAAGGCAATAACGATTCAAATAATAATCCTCACAAAACGTCTTCTTTGCGCGTGACCTCGATATAAAAGCGCCAAATTATACAAAAAGATATAACCACTTTACATAGCAAATCACTCGTACTTACAGTTGGCAAAAGCATTTGTTAAATACGCCACCAATAGGGATGTTGACTGGCTAGTCAAAAGAGCTTTCTAAAGGGAATACTAGCAAGACGTCACAAGCTTGTATTGTCGTTTTTGTATGATTTTTATTTTGATTTACAATAACAAATCATAAAATTGACAAAAATCGTCCCTACATAAGTTATACTTGAGGAATTTCAGATGTTTTATTTACTACATAGTGTGAGATAATTTATTTTGCATACAGTAAAAATCCCTATTTACAGTAACACGCTACGCCATACCTGACATTCTAGTAACTAGATCTATCCACACTGGTTTGTGGTTTCATGTCGAACCTACCGACAATAATCGCCGTCTCCTAAGTATCTGATAAAGTGACTTTGAGAGCGTTATTCAAATTCATTTACCTGATGAAGTACTAGCGCCGCATTTGGAGCAGAAAAGCTGGTTAGCGTATTAACTCCAAAACGGAATTCCATTTAAGAGCATTTAGAGTTGTCAAAATAATAATTCTCATCTCTTTAAAAATAATTTAGACCGCTTAAATGCGAAACCAATACGAAAATTATTCTTCTGATCCGCTTAAATAAAAATAACTAATAAGAAGTGCCTGGCAATTTCTGAGTGATTGATAAATAATATTTTTATTATATGTATAGCATGCGATGTTATTAATTAGTGTCATATATTTTCAGGCCTCATTGCTGAGTAGCAATTTAGTCTTTTCTGTGCGCTATATCCTACTTAAAGGTTGCCTGGCAGAAATTGCTACCTTAACAATAAAACCGCCTTTTGACTCTTGTATTTGTTTAAAAAAATGTTTCTTGTGTACTATTTATTTTGGTGTCAATTAAGTACATTGTATTGTAATTTGTTAACTAGCATGCGTTATTTTATTTATTTTAGTCAAGTATAATCGTAATAAAGGCAGGTATTTCACTGGCGACAGCGACAAAAAACGAAAGGGACGTGCGCAAGAGTGAGGGCGGTGTATTTGTGTCTCATTCTAACTCATAACTGCGTCCCTTTCGTCTTTTGTCTTTGTCGCCAGTGAAATAGGTGACAAAGATTGAGATATGATTTGATCCCACAGTTACAGGCGGTAAAAGATAATAGGATCGGAGGTGCAATCACAGCTCTAGCTGGAGAGGGATTTATTTGATGTAGCCTCTTTTTGTTCTAAGCGTAAAAGCCTCATTACTGTCCGCAGCTGAGACGATTCTCAGATCTATATTGCTAACTTTGATAACGATTTTTGGGCTATCTAACTGAACAATACAGAACAAAACAGAAGAGTTAAATGCGGTCTTATTGCAAATTTAACATGATATACCTAACTATACTAAAGGTCTAAGTGACGGTTAAGTAAAGCTGGTGAAGACATGCTCATGTTGAAATTATTTACTCAGAAACAACAAAGAAAAAACTAAGTTGGACTTCTCCGTACAATCAGTTCGATTTATACGACAATTTTGTAAGGAGGGACATTTAGAATAGAATATACTTTATTGCACACCAGTAATAAATTACATGAAATACAGTTACAACAATATAAGTGTACAAACGGGCGACCTTATTTATAAAGTAGCAATTTGTATCTATGTATGTGGTATTCTTTATACCCTCGAATTATCCAAACGGCTGGATGGATTTTAAAAAATGAGGTGTATATCGATTCGTCCAAATCGTGTGTTGGTTATAGGCTAGGTTTTGTTTTTTAAAAAAAAAAACAAAATAGCGGCCGAAAACCAAGCTTTGCTCAAACCAAGCCGCCTAAAATAAATACACCGATCTTTGCGTTTCGTAGTGCATCTAGCGACAGGTTGCCAGCCTGTCGCCTACGCGGCAATTACTCGGGCGCTTTCTACGATACCCAATGGGAAGACATAGGATGCTCCCATTCTAATACCGGAACCACACAGTGTTTGTATATGTCCATCATCATATTAATAATATTATAAAGAGGAAAGATTTGTATTTTTGTGTGTGTGTGTTGTTTGTAATGAATAAACTCAAAAACAACTGTGCCAATTTCAAAAAATCTTTCACCATTAAAAAACTACATTCACCCTGAGTAACATAGGCTAATTTTTAGTGCAAAATGCCTTATTCCCACAGGAAAAACTGTTAAAACGCGGGCGGAGCCGCAGCGGAAAGCTAGTCATACTTAATATTAGAAATAGGTAAGATTTGTATTTGTGTGTGTGTGTATGTTTGTAATGAATAAACTCAAAAACAACTAAACCGATTTCAAAAATTCTTTCACCATTAGAAAGCTACGTTTACCTTGAGTAACATAGGCTATCTTTTACCGCGCGAAAATGCCTCATTCCCACGGGAAAAACTATTAACGCGGGCGGAGCCGCGGCGGGAAGCTAGTCTTTGATAAAATAGGATATTTGCTCATAAATCTGTCCAAAAATCGAACGATAAATACCTATCTAGCGGTAAGCCGTGTATCCAACAGTTCTTTAACTATCATCAATCTCTATTTAATGGTTGCGTTAAACTTTCTTAACACGTAAAAGACAGTTAAGTGAATAGTCGGTATACTCGCAAAGATGAAGTTCTTTTTTTATTTTCGTATTTACATTTCCATTTTTTTGCGACTTCTGAAGGGAAACAAGTTATTCACGTCTGCGAAGTTTATACGTTACATGATTATTATGAATATTACTTTATGTATAAATTTATTACCAAATATTACCAATGGTATTTATTATTCTGTAATAGTATTTATTTTTATATTTAGCTGTTTGTATATTTATCTGTGAATAGTTTTGAATGTATTACCAGTATGGACTTATGAGCATATTAATTTATTTTTTGCAAAGTTTAATAATAAAGTAAAGTTTAATAAAGTAAAGTTTAAATAAGTAGTATCACTGGTACACTTATCACGTAGAATTGAATAAAAATATGTGTGTTGTTGATTAGATTACTTAATTTATAATATGACCATTTAATAAACCATTGACCTTCGTTTGATGTCATAGAAGTACGAATTGCTCCATTAATAAAACCAAAATCATAATGAAATCGATCAAGTGAATTTAAAATTGCATTTACACATTATGGTGAAGCTTTTTATAGATAGACTAGCGACCCGCCCCGGCTCCGCACGGGAAAATGGTTATTGTGGGTTATTCTTGAGTATATTATGCATGTATTATAGATATAAACCTTCCTCTTGAATCCCTCTATCTATAAAAAAAAACCGCATCAAAATCCGTTGCGTAGTTTTAATGATTTAAGCGTACAAAGGGAGGGACATAGGGAGGGACATAGGGACAGAGAAAGCGACTTTGTTTTATACTATGTAGTGATGATATATCCGTACTTATTCGATGTGTATGTACCATAATGTGATGTGTGTAGATAGATAGAAAGATAATTGGTTTATTCAATTCAAGACTTGTGTGTGTGTGTGTGACCCAAACCCATAACACAGAAGAAAATAATAGTACCACAGATAATATAATACTAGTTACACATAGTACTAACCCGTACAGAAAGGACACTCACCCCCCCGCGCCAAAATGAGTTTCCGCCCGATATAGCGCCTCACGCCCCGCACCCCGCAGGCGCCGCGGGACTCCGCCGGTGGTGTTCAGGGGTGTTTTACATAGCGCCTAGCGCCACTGACTTGTAGTTGATATTCAAAAAGAAGTAGATTGTCAAAAAACGCGTTTTTTCTATGGAGTGACCGCCCAGTGCCCATAATGCCAAACTTGTTGCACTAAACAATCAATCTTCATCAAAATTGATAACTATTAACTACATAATGTAATTATTTTAGGAAAGTATTAAATGACTGTAAGTCCAAAAATAATCCTATCGTCCACGAAATGCTAGCAAATATTTTTTTGGCAAAAAATACTAAAACATATATACTCGTACATACATTGAATGGCCTCCTAATACAGCTAACAAATTCAACCTTGACAATAAAACAATCAATTAAACTATAATTAGGTTTGATTGCATTACATACATACACAATAAAGAATCGCTGCTAGTAGGTACTATTATTTATTCTGCGGTGAGGTAAAATTGAATTATATCTTTTTGTAGGTAAGTATGTCTGATTTTACTATTAATATTAATCCTGTAAATACAAAAAAAAACTAATTATGATTAAAAAATCTCTTAGACGTTTGCCGCATTACTACAAAAAATTAAAATGGCGTTTTATACAAAAAATATTTGTCATACAAGATTTTTAGACGTACGTTCATCGTGTTTTAAACTTTTTTGTAATCAGACCCTTGATCTGTAACTCTACCGGCAATCATACTAATATTATAAAGATGAAAGATTTCTATTTTTGTGTGTGTGTGTGTGCGTGTATGTTTGTAATGAATAAACTCAAAAACTACTGAACCGATTTCAAAAATTCTTTCACCATTGCAAAGCTACATTCATCCTGAGTAACATAGGTTACCTTTTACCGCGGGAAAATGCCTCATTCCCACGGGAAAAACTGTTAACGCGGGTGGAGCCGCGGCGGAATGCTAGTCATTCATAATTTGAGATGATTGAGAGAGGGCTTGACTGCCATCACTAATTACTAGCGTGGCAGGGACTCTAGTACAGGTACTATGCGGCTGGACACTTTAACCTTAAGAGCGCCTTTATTCCGTAGCGGTAGAGGCGAATTTCGAATTGCGAGTGTCTAGCTGCTTGCTCATTGGTAAGCACTTCTAATACAATTTGTGGACAAGGGTTCGGATCTAAACTGGTTACTAGTTATGTGATCTGTTTAGGTTGGAGTAGCTAGCCCCTTCTGAAGTTTCCCTTTGTTTTTTGTATAAATAAGTTACAATGTGACTAAGTTATTTGATAGCAGAAAGAATGTGGTTTTGGATTTCAACGTGATTTACCTACCTAATATAAATTATTCCTGATATTAGATGTTGCAAATTTTATCGATTGCATATTGGAAATCACACCTACATATTTGTATTACTTTGTCGCAGGGAAATGAGGAAACAATAAATTTCACAAAATAACAAACACGTCGAGATTATTCTTAATTATATCGTCTTGTGGATTTTTTAAAGTAATTATGTCGTTTCATGTTTCACAGTATTAAACATTAAACGCAGATTACAAAAAAAAACATAATAGACGTTTTTTTGAGTCAAACCAATGAATATATCGTTACTATAACAATAGTGTCCGCGAAAGTTTGAAATTATAAATATTGTCTCTTAATTTTTTACCAAACTTGCCAAAATGTGCAGAGAAAAACTTGTTATGTAATCGACTCAACAAAGTATAGCAGTCATAAAGATGATTATCGTTAAGTTATAAAATAAATACTATTTATGAGGCGAATTGCTACTGATGAATATGGTCACGTCACGATAGAAGATTTACTAAATCAACATTTCTTTATAGTATTTATTAATAAATAATTTAAATTAGCCTGTCGTAAAAATCACCTATAAAATGATGATAATAAAGCTACCTATGTTCAGTATTTGCTAAAACCCTGTATAGGTATAAAGGTAATATAAAGTTACACGCTTTGAAGTGCGTTCAGGTTTTTAAGAGGTATTCGGACTAAGTAAGAACATTTTTTTAATACCAAAGTTACAACTTACCGAAGTAATTTAATATCGAATAACGTTACCAACCCACGCTTCGAGATAAAAGGAGATATACGTGGGCTGTTTGTGGGTGATTGTGAGGAAAAACATATTTAGAATAGTATTGATTTTGTACTTCGGAAACGGTGATTAGCTTTGATTAAAACCACTCTGCGTAGTACTATTATTAAGAATGTAAATGTAAAGGTCAAGTGCCAATTTTATTATTAGCAGATATAACGTAAGGCTTGGCACATAGATTGTATTTTCGTTGTAGTCTTTTAAATTTTTCGGCACTTATATCCTTTAGATTCACAACAAGATGGCTGAAAATATGTAGGTAGAGATTAGAGATAGTATTTTGTCTCGCTTTGTGATTTCCGGCTTAGAATCCTACCAAAATAAGACAACTGTTTTGTAGCATTCAAAAAGAAGCCATGGACGTAGTAAGGCTAAACCAAAAATTTTTAAACATTTAAAAAAAAATTCAAGTCGTTAAAAATACTGAAAGAAAGGACATGGTCACTCTACGGTTTTGAGGCATAATCCTATAAACAGATTTCCTCGAAAAAAAAAAGAAAGAAAGTCGGCACTTCCATATAAAATAGTTAATTTAATCGGTTGTAAGTCTTTTTTTCTGTTTCTGTGAAAAGTCTTTGTAAAAATGTTGATTTAATCCATTGACTGAGCTTGTTCTTTAACATCACTATTTGCTGAGCACTGAAGTGTCTGAAGTCTAGGTACAACAAGAATACTCAACAAGAATACTAAATGTTAACTCTTCTTTACAGTTTAGATTTCTCCAGAGTTACATTTCTAAGGTGTCATCAAAGTATTACCTAAACTATAACATACAAAACATGCGTGTGGTCATTCGCACTACGAAATTCACCCCTACCTCTACGAAATACGGGCGCTCTCAAGGTCAATATGTCCAGCCGTATGTGCTGGCTACTGTACATTTATTTTAATTTGCGTAACTAGTCAAGTAAGTAAGCCCCTTCGTGACGCTATTAAAGTCAAGATTAGCAAATGTCCTACTCAGCACCCTACAAAGTGATGATGGATTGAGAAGCCACTAGGTATTGTTTTGCCAACAAAAAGTATTAAATAGTCCGGAAATAACGAGAACGAAGCGTTTTTTATTTATACGTCATTGTTGTAAATAAGAAAGTGTTCGTTTAAATGGAGATACAGTACAACGGGGGTCGTTCGTTTGGCCATAGCGAGCGTCATTTGGTCATATTAATATTCTTACAAAAACAACAGTATCACAGAAATATATAAACTCTACATTGTTTTTATTCGCAACACAAATCACACTTCAAGGTTTATACAGGTAAACATTTTGGCTTTAACTTTAAAAAGTATGTTCCTTACGTAGAGCACGCGCATCGCTCCGCTGCCTTTATGTCAAGCGTAAGCAAATTTTGGCAGATTTTGTATTGGCGGTGAAATCAATAACATTTTTCTTTTTTGATTTGTTCCTCGAGTCATGTTTGCAACTTATCACTGCACATTTCACAATATTCTCCTATTAAAATTCTTATTTTCACCGGGAAAAATAATCAGCTCCGATAACCATTTGATACTAAACGAACGCGCTGAAGATATTCGGACTGTTTATATCCGTGCTTACGGTTCATACTCGATTAGGCGTACTCTATCCCTCCCAGATTTTTTTCTATTTATACTCTAAGGTATGTTCTTATTAAAATCCATCTGTCCTTTTCACGCTTTAAAGAACAAAAAGTGACAGGAGATGTTCATTTTAGGTTTAGAGCTATCAAACATTGATTTCGTAACTTTTTCATCGTCATACTCAAAATGATTCAACTTTTCTTCTGTTCATCGAAAATTTATCTTAAAAGGGCTGCGATTAGTTTAGCAGTAGGTAGATACTTATTTTTAGTTTTTCATGGACCTCTTTATAAGCTTATGAAGGAAGAGGAGGAAAATTATACTTTTTGATCGTAATGGTACCAAGTTATACTGTGACCAAATATCTCTATCTTTGTCTACCCCGTAGGCAACGGCAGGGATGGATGTCTGTCAGTGAATGGGACTCCAAGTTGTACAGAGGCGCGGGAAACAATAACATTCCTATTGAGAGCAGTCTTGGGGCAAACAATCGCCTTTTCTTCTTGCCCTACAATGGGGTGTAAATCTCCTACGGCTTTCAATGCTACGATTAAAAAATAGTTTAACTCTAAATACAAATTCTTTACTAAGTAGTAAAAGTAGTGGCCCAGCCTAGTTCGCATTTGGCCAGTAATTTAGTCGAGTAGCGAGCGAGTAATTTAGTAGCTAAACGCGTCTGAACACCAAACATTTAGTCGCGTGGTTAGTAAGTAATTTAGTCGAGCCAATCCATTTTATTCTATTTTTCGCGGGCGAGTGCGCCTGCTTACATGCTTAGCGGCTAAACAAGTCCGAACCAGCCGAATTTAGTCAAGTTCATATTTTAAGACTATTTATATTGCAAAACAACACTCCCTTGTGAACTTCACTTGAAGAAAATGCGAACGGTTTTCAGGTCAGTAGTGAGCAATTTAGCTACTAAAGGCTAGTTCGCACTGCTTTAGTAATTTAGTCGAGTGGCGGGAATTTAGTAGCTAAACTAATCGCTACTGCCCAGAAATCGTTCGCACTGCGGTCGAGTACAGTACACAAGTGAGTGGTGTTTTGCAAGATGTACGGGCTGCAACGCAATAAAGTGAATAAACTGATTAAGCAAATCGTAACGTGGATGAGGAAATTTATGTGATAATTAATAAAAAGAAGCTATGGGTACGAAAATGGAAGAGATGAACTAGGAAAATTGTCTTAATATTTAATTTGATTTTTTTTTATTAATTAATTTGGAATTGGAAACAAATTTTAAAGTTGTGTCTTCGCTCCAACGAAACGACATTTTTGCGGCAACTAATGAACTCGTCTAATTCGACAGGTTCGCACTTGTTTAGCCGGTGAACCAGTGAGCACGGACGCGTGCTGGGAGGTGCTACTCGCCCGATAAAATACAATAAAATGGATTGACTAGACTAAATTACTTACTAACTTACTCGACTAAATTTTTGGTGTTCAGACACGTTTAGCTACTAAATTACTCGCAACTCGACTAAATTACTAGCCTAGTCCGAACTAGCCTTAAAAGCGAGTCACTTGACTAAATTACTGGCCAAATGCGAAATGGGCTTAATAAGTGGTGTAAAGACTACTAAAATTTTACGATATTATTGGTTGAAAAATGTGGCCTGTACTTGTAGAAGATGAAAAGATGGGCCATGTAAGCAATTTTCGCCCAATTTGAAACGAAGACGTTTTGCGCTCGCTCAATAAGAAAAGCTGCTTCGTGCTTATCGACTCTTCCTTCATTATACATACTTATATCTTTCTAAAAAATGCTATAAAAATCCGTTCCTTGCTTCATTGAGAAAACGGAACACTGAACGACCAAACTAATTGATTAATAAATATATATTTTCGTATATAATACCTATTAACAGTACAGTTAGTTACTGTTCTTCCTATAATTATCTCGAGTACTTACTAAAAATACTGAGCGTTTTAATGATTGTTCGTTAAATAGGTCAAGTGTAACATAGTTGAAGCGTGTTCGCAACAAAATGTGGGAGTATCGTAGGTGACCCCGATTTACGATTACATTACAGTAATAATAATAGGTAACTGTGCCCTAAACATCTTTGACCCTACCTACCTTCGTATTGCGGATTTAAATCCCAACTAGAACTTCTAGAACCAAAATTACTGTAATGGATGATCACTTGTATATTTGCCTTGTATTAGACTGTATATCATTTATATACGAATAAATAAAATAATAATAAATAAAGTTGTTTATTTTCTTTTCACAAAGTTCCTTAAGTACTAGGGGCAAGTGCCTCTTGTTAGACTTATCGTCTGTGTTAGGAGACACCGCTCATCTTACATAAAAATATTAAAAATAGGTATGTGAATATTCATAATATAATGTATTCATACAAAGTATAGAAGAAATAGCATTCGAAGTTTAAAGACGCGGAAAATAATGATACTGCCAGCCAGATCAAGCAATTGGATCGAATACTTTAAAAATAAACGGTTCATTTGTGTTAGTGTTGTTTCCGAGTATATTCGCGTTGTCCAGGAATATCTTGGCGATTCGCGCGATAGGATAAATCTAAGAATCCCAGAATATCTACGTTGAGAATACCAGAATACCGTCCAGGTGTGAATACGGTTCGCGCGGAAAATAACGCTCTATTTTGCTAGCATAACATAAAAAGCGGTAAATAGAGAATAATCCCTTTGCTACAGATTTTATGATCATTTTATTTTGTTTTGTTTACAGCTTAATGCGGTGCGGCTCGTTATAGTGGTTCACGTTAATAGAGAATTACATTAAACTACAAAGAAACATAGGAATTCTCTTTAAAATAAAAAAAGTACAATAAGAATTCTCTTTTTCAAATTTTACGCACTTCTTTAATTTGTCATTAAAATAGGTTTCATAAATTTTCATGAAAAAGCGAATTAAGCATAGGAATTAAGTTTCGGAGATTCGTTTTGTGTAATGTTACCTACATGTTTTAAAATATTTTTCGTATAGAAAATAAAAATTGAGGATAATTTGGTAGCAATTTTTCATTCATAGATCATATAGATGATAAGATGGTGGTTTTCAAAATAGTTTGTATAGATAATATATTGATTAATAGCCTAACCTTACTCGCTCGTGTACCTATCGAATTTCTTTTTTTTATGTATATTGTGTTCTTCTTCTATTTTTTTTATATTGTTTTTTTTTTTTCTATGTGCTGAGTTTGTTTTTCTATTATTTTTCTTATTGTTTGTTGCGTTGTATTGTGACCTGTCAAATAAATAATGGATATGTCTATATGTCTATGAATAAAATACTTAATTAATTATTTATAAATTATACCTTTTTAATAGGCACTGCCGATATCGTAGATATACCGGTTAGGTACTATTATTTAAGTTAAACCTTTACAAGGCAGTGGCCACTATATTGCCACCTTAATTTCAACCTTATACCCTCAACATAAAGTCGAAGATGCATTTTGTAAAGTTGTTTTGCCTAATAAAGGGATATTTAAATCGCTCTACAAGAAATCTTACCATAACCTCTTATTATAAATTGAGCATTTTGTTTATTTACACCTACACAGCACTATAGAACACACGAAAGCTCTAGTATAAACTTCTACACAAAATCACTACACTATGTACACATATTAATTAAGTTTATTGTCAAGTCATTCTTAAAAACAACGCATCCGGAGTTCGAAATCGGCATGAGCGTTCGAGCCGGCTTCCCGCGTGAACTCAAATTTCAAATTTAGAATTAATTAACACTCCACAGAAGTTTATTTTTTGTTTGTCTTTTTATTTGGCCAGTGTTTGGGGCATTTTTGTTTCTTTTATGAGTTTGGTATCGAGTATTTTGAGTGTGTCGAGGTTGAGACGCGTTCCCGCGCCGCGCGCTTTTTGCCGACTGAGCGTCTGAGGCGTCCGACACTGTTGGTCACTGGTCCTACTAGCCCTTATCGATGGCTTTAATCTTGATTAGTCGCAATAACCGGGTCAGGGGCCACTGCAACTGACCATGAAAATGCTAATGGCCGGTAAGATTTCGACTGAAGTCAGATAGGATGTCAACAAAGTGTGATCGATCACTGATGAAGCCCAAATTTTTATAACTTCAATTAATAAAACTGATTTGCCTTATTTATGTATGAGAAGTATCACGCGAAAAGAAAATGCGCTGGGTTTTCTGTTCATTTCATTCGTATCTCGACAAGACCAAGTTTGAATGAAACCATCATTCAGAAAAAAACAGGGTAAATAACATCAAATTGTAAGACCAAATTGTTTGATTTTTTTTTATAAATCACTCCACGCCGGCCATCTTTATTGAAGAATTTGAGGTCTAATGTCGCAAAAGAACTAATCGTATACTCCCTAAGTCAAGTTTTTGTGTCGTAAACTATTTTGGTCATGTACGGAGAATGAACGAAGAGAGAGTGACAAAGCAGATTTATAATATGAGAGTGGATGGAAATGTTGGAAGGGGAACAAGGCGAACGTACAGAAGCAAACACATGCGGTTGGACATTCGCAATACGAAATTCGCCCCTAACGGGACGGAATACGGGCGCTCTCAAGGCCGCATGTGCTGGCTACTGTACTGCGATCAAATGAACTGGGGACATTAAAAAAGAAAATTCAGGAATGCGCTTAATTGATGAGCATCATAATTAATAGTCTTAAATGTGTTATTCTGATTTATAAGCTATAGTATTGTAAAGTTTAATTAAAATCCATTCAGTAGTTTTCGTGTGAAAGAGTAATAAACATCCATTCATCCATACATACATCCATCCTCACAAACTTTTGCGTTTAGAATTTTAGTAGGATTAATGTGAATGAACCAGAAGAAGTATGTCTTTAACATAGCAAGTGGAAATTAATTGTCTCTACCTACCCACGCAAGACAAATAACGTGACTCTATGTATGTGTGTAATCAATGCTATTACTCGTATACATATAACTGAATGTGAATGATAGCTTGAATAAACTAAATATAGTTATTATTTTGTCCTGCGATAAATTTAAAAAAAGTACAATAATAAAAAAAATTGACTCAGTTTCTCTGTAAATCATTTTTCTTGGTCAAATCGTATGAATTTTATTTGAACATATTTTTTTTGTAAGAACTTTTTAATTATACCGAAAGCATTACTTATTCAAAGAACTCATTTTGTATTAGGCCGCATAGTAATAATCTCATGAACGTTATTCTTTATTTACCCATAGGTAAATATGTTCCAATTACTTTGAAACATATTGTTCTAGTAACGCATGTATTTTACTAGAAATAGGTTCAAGTTTTTAGTCACGAACACGTCGATACTAACCTGTAGTTATTAGCGTTATATTTGACCAATAAAGCACCTAGTAAAATGTTACTACAATCCTACAATGTAAAAACTTAGGTACGCAGACTTATCCAAAGCACTTAAACTGTTATTTATTAACGTTGTTACTAGTATATTAATACGTGAAACGAGATTAGTGACGCGCGCGTTTCCCGCCCTAAAAAGAACCAAAATTTAAACGGCTTAGAAAAATTGAAAGGACATTTTTAATTAATGGGTCGGACAAACTTTCCCGAAAACTGAAACGGAAAAAAGAAAATGATTTTCCGATACAAACTGTCCAATTTAAATGTCAATTTTTACGTAATACCCATTACACATAATATAACGAACGAACGTATGTAATAGAAACGCTGTGGAAATGCTGAAATTTTGTCGTTTCCGAGTACATAGTAGATTTTTAGGTGGCGTTTCAGTGATGCTACTTTTTTATGTTGAAACAGAATTAAAATTATCCGGTCGTTAACAGCTCATACAAGTCCCCACCGAGGGGCTCGAGCCTATTCGAAACTAGCCTCGACGTCGAAAAGTGATTTGCAAAATCTTACTTCGAATAAAAACTTTGACTTTTGACTTTTTGATTCAGAATTAAATACCAACAGAAAATATCATAGGCCATTGCTTACTTTACTTTGGATAGATGGAATTGGTTTCCAAGCCAATTTTTTATAGTTTTTTATAATTGTAGATTAACATGGCATACGGTGCGGTTATTCATAATAAGTAAGTTATTTCTTCAATACACCTGGGTTGGGTTTCCGGTATTGTTTGTGCGCGTTGAGTGAAGCCCTGTAAAGGTCAAGTAATACGTCATGCTTAGCTGGAAAAAGAAGTTTAATATGTTGGCGAATTATTTATATAAAACAAACAATAGCTGGATACCCGCGCTTCCTCTCGAGGTTTTTCTAGAATAAATTACATATTTATATTTTTGCACACACATAACATATACAGATCTTAAAGCCACATTGTTACACCCACGGCTCGCCTGGATCCTGGACGAGCCTGCGGGGTAACTACGTGTTGGTAATAGATGATGCACAAATAAAAGAAGGGACTAGAGTCACATCACTACATAGTATAAAATAAAGTCGCTTTCTCCGTCCCTATGTCCCTATGTCCCTATGTCCCTATGTCCCTATGTCCCTTTGTACGCTTAAATCTTTAAAACTACGCAACGGATTTTGATGCGGTTTTTTTTAATAGATAGAGTGATTCAAGAGGAAGGTTTATATGTATAATACATGCATAATATACTGAAGGATAACCCACAATAACCATTTTCCCGTGCGGAGCCGGGGCGGGTCGCTAGTAAATTATATTCGCCACCGTGACAACACACTTTAATTACACATACTTTCAGGAGTTCATACTTTAGGAGGATGGCCACGTAGTTCGTGGCCAGGAGTAAGACTAGGAATGAATAATAAAAAATGGATGATTGACGGATGATTTTGAATGAATTCCAAAATTAAATATATTTGAATTTAGATGAAAATGGTAAATGAGATGAGAAATGAAGTAGAAAACGTGGCAACGAGGTAGCACGCAATGCACCTCGTTACAACATGAAGGAAATAAAACAAGTCCAGAAAAACAGCCTTATTCCAAACGACTTATCCCATAGTAATACGATTTTTTTCAAGGTAACAATGTAATATTGGATTTTTTTCCTCCTTTCAACATTACACATAAATATATCACAAACCGACACGACATGATAGAGAATAGAAGGTAATCAAACAACATCGTTTCATCTATCTCAATACATCCGATCTCAATTTAAAATAATTACTGTTCGCCTACAAAGAACCTACGACTATCTTCCGCCTACGTCGTAGCCGACTTGCTACGGCTCCCGTAGCGGGCTTGCTACGGCGCTCGTAGCAAACAAAAACTTCTATCCCCCAAGCATAATTCCGCCAAGGCTTTACAAATCGCGCGGTAATATTGGGCGTGACGAATGTAGTCATTCAGGTAATAGCTCTGAAAGTCACTACCAGCGCTGAGTGGGCGAGAGTCGCGAACAGTTTTGAATGTCACGGCTGAAACGGCCTTGAGGTAGATTAATATGTATTATATAAACCACTAGCTTTCCGTCGCAGCTCCGCCCGCGTTAACAGTTTTTCCCGTGGGAATGAGGCATTTTCCCGCGGTAAAAGGTAGCCTATGTTACTCAGGGTGAATGTAGCTTTCTAATGGTGAAAGAATTTTTGAAATCGGTTAGTAGTTTTTGAGTTTATTCATTACAAACACACACACACACAAAAATACAAATCTTTCCTCTTAATATTAGTATGACTAGTACCGTATTTAAAACTAGCTTTCCGCGACGCGGCTCCGCTCCCGTTTCCCACGATTTATTTATTTATTTATTGACTAGCGACCCGCCCCGGCTCCGCACGGGAAAATGGTTATTGTGGGTTATCCTTAAGCATATTATGCATGTATTATACATATAAACCTTCCTCTTGAATCACTCTATCTATTTAAAAAAACCGCATCAAAATCCGTTGCGTAGTTTTAAAGATTTAAGCGTACAAAGGGAGGGACATAGGGACATAGGGACATAGGGACAGAAAAAGCGACTTTGTTTTATACTATGTAGTGATGATTTGTTTATCAAAAATCTGATTGTAGGTAATAAAGGGAGTGTAGCTGAATACAAAAATACAAGTTTAAAAAAAAGTACGTCTGTCTGTTTGTACACGCTAATCTCTGGAACCGTTGCGTTGGACCGATTTAAAATTTACCTTATATCACCGGTCAACATCTTAGATACTTTTTACCACGGGAAAAAAAACGACGCGGGCGTAGCCGTGGGTGGACAGCTAGTCCAAAATAAAAATCGTAATTGCTCCAATAAGTACTAACATTATCAACTGCAGATAAGCCGTATAATAATTACAGTAATAAGTGTAATTGTGAACACGCAAATAGTTTTCAGCTGAAGCTTAGCTGACAGATTGACTGATAAGAACGAATGATTGGTAGGCTATTAGTTTAGCTGTTCATTCATAATTTCTTCACAATTATATTTAGAACGAATGGACTAGTAAGCAAAATTGGTGGAAAAGGCAGACTTGCACTTACTACTAACTAATATTATAATCGCGAAAATTTGTGACAATGGATAGATGGATGGATGTATGGATGGATGTTTATTACCCTTTCACACAAAAAGTACTGAATGGATTTTAATACAACTTTACAATAATATAACTTATACATCAAAATAATACATAGACTACCATTTACCGCGGGAAAATGTCTCATTCCTACGGGAAAACTGTTAGCAAGCGGGGTGGAAAGCTAGTACTACATTATGTTCGTTCGTTGAATCTAGGTTCTTAACTATATGTATATATATACTTGCTTTTGAATATGGAAATGAGTTATCTTTTCTTAAGGTAAAGAGTAACCTTCTCCTGAATTCTGTTAAATTGCAAAGTTATATAAAAATCCATCTTTTAACTTTATGTATGATAGAGTTACATCCGTCGCTCCTCACATGTTTTCTTCTATATAAATATTAGTAGACTGAATTCAATTCATAATAGCTTATTTAATTTGAGTACATAAAATAAGGGCAAGTAAAAAGAGAGCAAAACCGTCTTAGTAACATCAAATTCAACAGACCAGCCATCTTATCTAAGTTGTTTCAACCAAGTTCTACGAACTTTTCAAGTTCAAAGGGTATAGTTCTTTTCTAAACTTAGTATTGTTTAAACTTAGTATTGTTCTGATCTTGACATGTGCTATCATTCTCACCACACATCTAGACTAGCCAGTCGAGACGAGATTTTAGCCTCGTAAGGCCCAAGCGTCCTATTTTTAGAAAAAAATACTTGGCTGCTCCGGCCCAAGATGTTTATCTAAAAGAAAAATTTGCGGCCCAGCGTTCTAAAATTATGACATAATATTGTAACCCATTTCACACTTCAAATAGTCCCGCCAACTCCAATTCACCTATAAAAAATTGCAAACCATTGAACGTATCCGAACTTCTCATTGGCAGTTTTGACAGATAGAACAAATAAACTGGCTTTTTTCACGTGTCAACTGTGTGGAACGGGGTCCTAGCTAAAAGTAGGTCATTAAATCCTTGTTTATCCGCGCAATCATTGCATTACGAATGATGCATTTTACTGTAAAGGGTTATTGAAATGCTATATTTTGCCAGTACGCGCAAATTTTTTCGTAAACTATTTTTAGTCAAATACTACACGAAGCAGAAAACTTTCATCCCAAAATAAGGTCGTTGGGTTCTCATCATCATCAACAGCTCATAAATTTCCCCACCGAGGGGCTAGAGTACCCTGAAATCAGGGTGTATAGGCCTAAGATGGCCAAGCTGGCCCAGTGCGGGTTGGTCCACTTCACACACAACAGTTGAATTACTTCGCAGGTGTGTGCAGGTTTCCTCAAGATGTTTTCCTCCACCGTAAGAGCGTCGAATAAACATACATATGAATTCGAAAATCGAAAACACATTGGTACGTGCCGATTGCCGAGGTACAAACCCGCGAACTTTCGAATGGAAGCCAACGGCCCTACCCACTTGGCCACCGACGCTCTCGTTATTATTGCTACTAATAATTGCAAGCAAATGGCTTTGTTTCCTAGAAATTATACAAATTTTGAAAAATATTAGTTAGTTACATTTAATTTTTAATGTCTAAACATTAAGTAAATAATGTAAATAAAAACAAGTTTAAACAAAGTTATAGGTATTTATAACTAATGTATTTAGTACATTTTTATTTTACTATGTCCCGGTGTGCTAAAAAAAGTACATACGATTTCGACGTCTTTTTCATGTGGAATAGTCAGCTTTAGGCACTAAACATAGCTCATAAAAGAATGATATCAATAGCAATATACATTTAAAGACTCTTTTCGCAAATCAAAGTTCTGGGCCGGAAGCACTTGAACCTATTATTAGTACATTGGGTCGTCACCTAAACTGACCTAAAATTAGGTTGGGCCTTACGAGGTTATAGCGGTCTCAGTCACAGCCGTCACAGCCTATCAAGATCTATTGGCGCCGCGAAATGGTTTACGATTTCCCAAAGTGCACCTAAAAGACAAACGGTAGGCTGATCTTGAAATAGAAGGAAATAAGACCGATTTTTTGTACACTTTGGTTGTTGTAGGTTGTAATTCTTTCCCTGTATTTTTGTATAAAGTAGGTATATTCTTTAGAAGGAAATACAATTTAGGACCCAAAAAGTAGTGAGGGCGTATTTTTAAAAGTTCGTTGAATAATTGGTTGATTGCTTCACCCCAAAATGTATACCTTTCCATATAAGCATGCCCATAAGAGACCGGACTATATAGCTTTTTGCTATTGTCAGACGTTTTATTGTATTAAAGATATTATGTTAATGTCTTTTAATATTTTATACAAGTGCTCTGTAACGTTGTACGTTATGTAATTACTAATCTTAAAGCTATTTATTTACTTTAATCATAAAATTTATAATTTTACTTAATTTATCAAAAGTTAATTTAATCTACAAAATTTACCTACATAATGCAACTATTAATATGAACTTCAAATATAATTACTTACTATATTATAAAAATACAGAACCCTTAATTTAATCAATGCAGTGGCAAATGTGCAAAGATTTTTTAAGTGATTTCGTGCGCGGAACTTGTGGCGGAACTCCGTTTGTTAGAAAACCGGTTCGGCTGTATGCGTCCTTTGCTGTGAGTGACCACAAGCTGACATTCAGATTCCAGAAGCTTACCTTTGAGCACGAATCATTTATATTTTTCTTAAAACACAATCGCCGTACCTACTTACGTCGCGTTAGATGATTTATATTTTAAAAGTTTAAATTCAGTGTTGAACCCGCTGGGGTGAGTTGTCATTCATTTGTATTAATCTAGGTATTTAGATCATTTAAAAATGTGAATGCGATCTAAGTTACGTTGTACCGCCAGTAGTATAATTTCTTCGACTGACGTTAACGCTTCTGGTGTATTGTGCAACGGGCTTAGGTTATTTAACCGAGCCTAAGGCATCTATTTCACTGGCGACGAAGACAAAAAGACGAAAGGGGACGCAGTTATGCGTAAGAATGAGATACAAATACACCGCTCACTCTTGCGCATAACTGCGTCCCTTTCGTCTTTTGTCGTTGTCGCCAGTGAAATAGGTGCCTAATGCAGGGAATTTCTGCAAATTCCAGGTTTCTAGTTCTAAAACTAGATAAAGGGACGCTCACATTTCCTGTTTTCTTATCCAAATACCCCTGAGCCACCTACCTCCGAGTCTGAATCGCTGCTGACACCTTGTTAAGGCCAGTCATTTCTTTTCTACTACCTATCTACCAGCGCGAATAAAACCTGGAGAACGGAAAATGTGTTTAAGGTAACAACTTATATTTCTATCGAATCCACTCAGGACCGATCGCGATCGTCGTGGAGATCTTTGGGGGAGGCATTTGTCCAGCAGTGGGCGTCTTTCGGCTGATGAAGTGTCGACAACTCGTAAATGATTATTATCTCAAGTAAAAGATCAATCAAGTAGTATTGTCATTCACAGTTATTATTATTATTGATTGTTTCTCGAACCCATAAGATTTATTAATAGAAGGGACGCTGTCACCGGTTTCTCGTATTTTAAGATTCATTTAAATAACCGGCAATTAACTGAGATTAGGCAACACTAATGCTTATTTTATGGGAGCGTTTATCTCTTTGATTGACTTCTCTTTGTCTTTCTTCTAACAATCATTTATCTTATTTCTACGATTGTGTATAAATATAAACGCTTGAATTTCTAAATGGATCATAGTCAGAATGAAATGATCAATTATACATTTTAGACAATAATAACCAATTTATAACCAAATTGTCTGACCAAAAAATTAAAAACCTCGCCATACTGTGGGAAATTTACTTCTTTACAAACTTTACTAAAATATACGTGAAGTAAAGACTAATTACCTATCAATCGGTAGTAGCAGCAACAACAATGATAAATAACAAAATGTTCCTAAATTCTTACCATTATATGGAACCTTTACCATGGAGGTAAAGTTTCTTTTTCCTTCAGGCACTTTAGGTCTAATTACCGGAATGTCCAGTCGGGTCGTTAAGTCTACTTCCCTGAACGTCTATTTTTAGCCATTTTTCGTTTTTACCGCCATCCATGGAGATTCATACAAAACTCGAATATTTCAGGTTCAGGCGAAAAGTTCAGATTCAGGCGCCATCTACGGAAAAAACCTGGAAACTCTCTGAAACTGAAGGTGGCTGACTTCGTTTCGCTTAGTACAACGTGTTAGACGTTAAATAAGTATTTTCAGTGCAGATGGCGCTGTGCATTTTCAGAACATAAATTGTAAAGAATTAAATGTTGTAGTTTTATTTATCATTTATTACATTCTTATTTTATAAGCTATCGATTTAAATTTCTATGAATTCAACAAAATAAAAACAAAAAAGTTAAATAAACTAACTGTATAGAAAAACATTATTAGTACCTTACAATGACGTTTTAATATTCATTGCGTTATATTTAACCTTAGAGATTTAACCGACGAAAAACGGAGGAACTTCTCAAGTCAACGCGTATATTTTTTTTTGCATGACCACGCAAAACTTTGAAGAGTATTCCGATTTTGAAACAACTTTTTTTATTGGAAACTCCGAATTTGAAAGAATATAAATTTAAAAAATAAATCCATCTTTAGGGATAAGAAAACAGGGGATGACTTGTAGATTTTCCCGTGGGAACTATGTATTTTCCCGCTGTAAAAGATAACCTATATCCTTCCTTAAGGTCTTTTTATCACTGTACCAAGTTTTATTTAACTCAGTTCAGTGGTTTTTGGGTGAAAGGGTAACAAACAGACAGACGAAAAGAGCTTCTTGCTTTTCAATCTTATTGGCGGTTTTTTTTTTGTTTTAAAGATTTTAACAAATCTAAATATATGTTAACTCACTGCTCACTATAAATACTGTTATTGTATAAACACGTACCTACGCAAGATGAAATAAAAGAGAAGGCTAGCTACACTAGCTAGACAAATTAAACAACAATCAAAAATACTTATGGGGCGAAAAATAAATTGACCCAATTTTCGTACACAACACTAGCAATAAAATTCATAACCTGAAAAGAAGCTATTACAAATAACGTTATAGAAATAAAAATAACGTTATTCTGAACGGAAATACAAATAGTTACCCATTTCATTGTCGTCGTATGCAGCGCAGTCTAACTTTTTATTTTGTTGCACAAAACAGTGATGGACGACCCATTGTGTTAATGGAAACTGCAGTAAAATGGCGGCGCCGGATGTTGTTTATTGTATACATACTATAGATTATTAGGTTTTTAAACGACCTCAATTTATAGAACTAAAAGAGAAAAATAACTATAATACCAACAGTGACGATGGCTCTATAAATTATAGTTATTTTCCCTCGTCCACGGTTGGGTTTATATTTTTACAAAGAGTTTTGAAGAGCCAGCTTCGCTAAGCTGGCTCTTCAAAACTCTTTGTATTTTTACTATACTACTCATAGTGCTAGAAAAAAATTGTTTTGCTTTACTTATTTTAATGATAAAATATTGAAAAGAAGGTCGACATTTAAACTGAAATAATTGTCTTTTACTCACATTGAGGCAGTTCTTAAATCTGTGTGGTACTCTGTGGTTTTGACCTTAGACCGTTGCCACAGAAGTATATCAGAGAGATGGGAGCCGCTTTCTCTAAAGCGAAAGCGGCTCCCATCTCTCTGGAAGTATATAATAGTACTGTTGATAGGATCATGTTCTGGCTGATTTAGTTAGAGAAGAAAAATTTGAAAATAGCCAAAGTTTTTTTAAGAGCATGGCCGAAAGTTCTGCTTTGTTCTGTAAAAGAACATTGCGGCATATTACATTTGCGAATATTCTTAGAACATTTTTTGTTGTTCTAATAACCAGTAGCAAATTTTATTTTCACATATTCACTTCCAAAGAGAATGCGGAATATGATAGACTAAATAAAAGATGATAAATGACGCATAGACTCTTTGACTTTTGTCTTTGAATTTGTTTACGACAAAGATATTTTTTGTTACAAAGTTCTTTTCTTTTGTGTGTACACCTTTTGAATAATTTTTATGGTTAATTGTATTTAACTATTTAGATATCGTTTATTTGATAGTGATTTACCATTGCGTTTTAGAATTTGTTTGTTTATAATAATTTTATGATTTATTGTAATGAATTTGTTGCCGAAAAGTCGTACGATATTGCCGACTGCGGAGGAAGATAGTAACAGTCCTGCCCCCACGGTTGGCTCAGACAGAGTAAGAGCGATTCTACGTGACAATACAATACAACACAAATATTCTTTATTGACACCAGTAATAAATAGGACAGTTACAATTTTCATAAGTGTGAAACAATGAGCCAATAGGCGGCGGTAGCAATTTCTTCCAGGCAACCAAACAGGAAATTGCAAAAATATTATACGGTATTAAATATTAGGCACTACAATAACTTACAAGTCTATAAGCTGCGGTCTCCTGAAGTGGAGCTATTGCCATAACCCCATTTCATAATAATAATAATAATATGTGGGGACATCTCACACACGGTCATCTGAGTTTATTTACAGAGCCTGTACTATGAGTGTCAGACAGCTGATACACATACAATTACATATTATATCAAATTAATTAAGTCATCTAAAACTCCTGCAGTTTATAAAAACATTTTTCAATTAGATTATTTTTAAGCCACTTGGAGTTTCCTTGCGTGATCGAATAAGGAATGATGAGATCCGCAGGTGAACCAAAGTCACCGACGACGTAGCCCGAAGAATAGCTAAACTTAAGTGGTAATGGGCTTGGTACGTTGTGCGTAGAACCGACGGCCGTTGGGGCATAAAGGTTCTTGAATGGCGACCGCGCGCCGGAAGACGTAGTGTGGGCAGGCCCTTCACGAGGTGGACCGACGATCTGGTGAGGGTCGCGGGAAGCCGCTGGCTGGATGCGGGTAGCGCAGGACCGATCATTGTGGAGATCCTTGGGGGAGGCCTTTGTCCAGCAGTGGACGTCTTTCGGCTGAGATGATGATGATGATGTAGGTTAACCGAATGTCTTTATTTGTTCAAGATTGCACCGACAGACTTCGTAGCCTTCTTGCCGTGGGCTTGTACGCAGTTCGACATCGATGTGTATTTGGAAATCTGCAGAATTGAACAAAGTTTGTACTTCCATAACTCATTAACAGCTCATAATACCTATGTCCCCGCCGAGGGGCTCAAGCCTACCCCGAAATCAGGGCGAATAGGCCTTAGTCGACGCTGGCCCAGTGCGGGTTGGTCAACTTCACACTTCTTCTTCTGGTTCCTCTCCACTACTGGAGGTTGGCAGTCAGCTCTGCATACAACTTCACACACAATCCTTGAATTACTTCACAAGTGTGTGCAGGTTTCCTCACGATGTTTTCCTTCACTGTAAAAGCGTCGAATAAACGTACATATGAATTCTAAAATCTAAAACACATTGGTACGTGCCGAGGTTTGAACCCGAAAACTTCCGAATGGAAGTCAACGGCCCTAGCCACTCGGCCACCGACGCTCTTGCGATTCGATAACTCAATAATCATTATTTCTAAGGGAGGCTGTTACCAGGTAAAGCCGCGTACCCACACACAGGAGCGGGAAAGAGCGGGCTGTAGGACGGAGTTTATATGTTGTCTGTCCCATAGAAAGCGGGCGAAATATGTTACAGGCTGCATATAAACGTCCCGCAGACCGCGCATTGCCGTCAAAATTAATTAAGAAGCTGAAAGTTGATACATATCTATCACATAGGGAGTAACTAAACAAGACAATGTGATAAAGATTTCACGACACAATAAAAACACCAGCGCCTAGATTATATTAACAGAAAAATTGATTTGGCCAACATAATCCGACGATCAATCGCCATAGTAAACGTCGATGCTAAAGCTAAAACAGTTTTTCTTCTTCTCTTCTCAAGGCCGTCTTTGCACTATGCAACGCTTGTTTGCTTATGGAGTAACCTTCGAAGTTTACTTATCATAACAACTTTGGTGTCTGCAACGTTGACTTTAGCTAATACATATTAAGTATGTCTTTTTAACCGATATTTTCCTCCTCCAGCCAAATACGTCAGCCGTGCAGAGAACATACAAGTTCGGAGCAAGTCTAAAAACGTGAAAAGTATCATATCCGAGTCGGCTAAAGGCATGACGAGCGACTACACCGACACGGATGTGTATATGGACGAGAACAGACTCGTGCGCTTAACAGCCAAGTACAGCGACGACCAGCTGGTGCAGATCAAGATTGACAGGACCAAGCACCTGCCGCGAGAGGTCCTCGCCATCATCCAACTAGTCATCAGGTTCTACCCACACCTGACAACATTCAGCATCAACAGCGGAGCCGACAAATACACCGTACACGAGCTGTGCAAAATTCTACCCTCGAGCAACATCACTGAAATCAACTTTGACAATACTGTCATTGAAGAGGCTAACTATGACATGGTTCTTGTTCACTCTAAGCAGCTTAAGGTGTTATCACTGTGTCGGTGTAAAATAAACGATCAAGTTGTTGAGAGAATCGCTTCTAAGCTTGAATACCCGTCGAATGTTTCGATGACTTTGTCAGTACTAAATCTGTCTTCAAACCAAGTGACAGACATTGGTGCTAAACTTTTGAGTAAAATGCTGAGAACTAATAGGCAACTAAGCTACTTGAACTTGGCTAACAATATGATCACCGACGATGGAGTACAAGCATTATTTTATGTTCTGAATAAATTCTGTCTGACGATGGAAGAAAAATTAATTGTCAGAGGAAACTATCTGAAGCATTTAAAAAAAAAGCAGATGTTGATCGACGATTACATGAAAAACTTCCGCGCAGCTGAAATGGAACTGCGAAAGAAGAAAAGGAATATTATGATACCTAAGAAATCAAGTAGTACACTACTCAAAAAGAGTAGTTCCGAAAGTCTCCGACACAGATCCCTCTCTGGGGCAGCAGTGGCGTACGAGAAGGCAGTAAAGATGGCGAATATAACATGTGGTGAGTTCAACGACCCCTTCGCAAAAGATACCTTCTCCGAAAATTGTTTTCTTTGCTCAAAAGGGAACAATACACTGGCGTATTTAAATATTGCATACAACGGCATCTCACAGCGGTCAGTCAAAACTCTGGTGAACGTGCTTAAATATCAGAGAAGTCAGTTGAGGACGCCGCGAGGACTCATCATGGTGCAATTAGAAGGAAATCCTCTGCCTGGAGACACTCCTGAATTGCTTGAGATCGACACGATCTTGAAAGGGGGACTGACGAAGGAATACTTAAATGGTTCAGCCACTGCCAGCAAAAAAAAATTGTTAAGTCAAATAACTAATTCCAGAGAATTCAGAAGTCAAACATAACTGAGACTCAACACCGGAAGGTATCTAAATCAATAAAGAACTTATTTCAAATTATTGTTTTTAAATTGAATTTTATCGACAACTTCAAACAGCTAAGTCTCGAAACCCCGTTACATGAAAGTATGTGTCCTCTATGTATCAATAGTGCGGTTGTCTCAAATTTTCTACCAATCGTAATAGGTAACATGACTTTAGGTATTCGACTTACATTTACTCACAAAGATGTTCATGTTTTTCATAATACTTTGAATCAATTTTTAAGACAAGTTCTAAGCATAAAACCCGGCGCTTGGTAAAGTAAGTAGCGAGTACCTACCTATTAGGCTTCTAGGAAAACATTTGGTTTGGTCTGAATACCAAGCGGTTCCTCGAGAATTCATTAATAATGTTAGCTCTTATTTCAGTGAGATCTTATAAGATCAGAAAGTTTATATTCTTGAAGCCGTATTAGCCCCATTATTTACCTCTTATGCTACCCGCGAAAAAGAAATCTAAATTCAATCATTTTTAAAAAGTCGGCATAATACGAACAAAAAATATGAAACATAACGAAATGTATGAAAATAATAAAAAGTCGGCAGACACCTAATAGATCGTACGATCTTTGTACGAGTATAATACCTAAAGAACATAAGTTAAAGTAGCATAGCAAATGCTAAAAATACATACAATAATTTGATCAACCAACTTTCTTTAAAAAACATTTCTCTAAAACGAGAGAAAGAATAGAAAACTACAAAGAAATACAAAACTAGCTTATCGCCCAGCGCCCGCGCTAACAGTTTTGCTCGTGGGTGGTAATGAGACATTTTCCCGCGGTAAAATGTAGTCTATATGTTATTTTGATGTGTAAGCTATATCTAAATATATATTACTACTGTCTCTCCGAGGTAGTGGTCCACCTGCTTAGTAAAATTCAGTAATTAAAATTTATTCAGTAGTTTTTGCGTGAAATCGCCGCATCTTGTTTATTAGTTTCTTCCTTGCTCATCATGTGTGTTTCGAGTGTCCCACCGTGTCTCGAACCCGGAACCTCTGTAATGAGGCGAGCGTTTTAGCACTTCACACGAAAAGCATTAGCTTCGACAAAAAAAATATTTTCAAATCCTACTCCTACTATATATATAAGAAGTTTTTCACGAAATCGAATGTTTTGTTTTTTTTTGCAATTGTTGCTGGGTTTCTCGATCACTGCAGCGATTCTATTGGTTCTTTACAAACACATTCCTCGCTACGCATCTTCACGCATCTCTGGTAGAAACGCAGCCTAAGGCCTATAATGCAATATTTCAGCAATGACAAATTATACAATTGCAGTGCTGCTATTGCTACCTGTGCAACAAATTGAGAGCGGGAGTGACTGCAGCTAGGGAATGCACTAATTGCACATCCACTCCATGTCACTGCACTCTCTTGATAAAACTCCCGAAGCGTTCTCTATAAGTACCTACTCCGATAAGGATCTAAATGAACGTTGCCAAAAAAGGAACTAGCTCTTGCGATTCTTGCGAAACGTTTGTTTGTTTGTAAACGTCGTGTTTGACAGTCTTTTGTTTCGAGCAGAGCCGGAGTCCTCGCTCATTTAGTTAAATCCTTGTTACAATATAATCAACAAAAAAAGAAATAAAACAAAACCTAAGGCCACGACTATGAAATAGCGTTGAAGTATGGTAAGTACTTTATCTAAGTTTTTATCGTCGGTTCCTTGTACGAGTATCTACAATGAGATTGTTTGGAAGACACGCTACTATGTTTCTTCCACGTTTTCTTTGTATTGTAATAAATCAACTGGCACATACATACTTCTAACAATGCGAATTAAACACAAAAAAATATTGTGTTCTTTTCTTTGGCGGGCCCGTAGCCCAGTAGGAATGTATTTATGGTAGGTATCTAAATATGTAAAAGAGAATCAGGGTGCACAATATCAGCTGTCTGACATATTAAAAGGCCCCGCTTAGTTTAATTTGAGGTCAGATGTTTCCCACACAACTATTTATCTCATTATTAATTAATTAATTGTGACATGGGAATAACATTATTCTTCTGCGCAAAACAATACAGTATTATTATTAGATAGCATTTTATCGCAATCTATACACTCTGCGGTGTACATATCTATTAGGGTAGATATGACTAGGTTGGTAACGAATAAAAATAATTTAGACATGTAAAAACAGATTCTCTTTTACTTTTTGCCCCGAGCTTGTGAATATAATATTTGTAACAGTATAACATTTTTTGTATGTTGTTTCTATTATGTGATGAAAAATAGACACTATTCGATTATTATCTATCTCACATAACAATTAAATAACAGACTATAGATAAATGGACGAAGAATGTAGTAAATTTCTGCATTCGTTAAAGAAAATCATTAATTCAATGCATATTTTTCCGCTTTTGTAGACACAGAAGCGAGCAAAATACATTGTTCAGTTGAAGCTCGTCAGACAAAATTGCATGCAAACTAAACTTTATTTAGTAAAAATTCTCTCACCTAGCTTGAGCGTTGTACTTTTTGTCCACTTAAAAGTATTGAATTGAAAATGTGTTATTATCACGTAGTATTCAAATTCTATGTAGCTACGGGATTAGAATTGTACGCTGAACACTTTGAACCACAGCTTTGGACTTTGCATGTAACGTATTTGTTTCGTAGACAGCCAAAGGTGTGAAGCGAGGTGATTACGCGATAACGGCGAAGCCAAAAAGGAATATATTGTTATCTCGAAATCATTAACAGCAGCAAACACCTGTATTTCTGTAGCCATTTACTGATTTTATTATAGCATGAGCAACATTTCCCGTCCAAGAATATAGTCCAGCCAGTAGCCAGGAATGTAGTAATAGTTCCGCTTTTGCCAGCATTCCCCTTCCCACGTTGTGTTGTGGTCAGAGTTTTCAAATATAAATGTTTGATTTCCATATAATATGTATTTTAGCAAAGTGTAGTGTCGATATAAACACCGTTATATTGGTCGTGTTTACAGCAATGTCCGCTGGAGCAGTAGATCCCGCTGTCTTAAACCTACAAAGGTATTTGAGGATTCGCAGCGTGCACCCCAATATTAATTATGGTAAATATAACTTAATTTATCCAGGGCCATTTTCATCCTTCAATTTTCAGACGTCTACACAAAAAATTCCCTCCAGTTGTTTTTGACCACTTCCTAATTTGTCAATTTCCAAAGATGACTTCCTAGTTCAACCATCCTACATCCTCTTTTTTCAAAATTTACCTTGTACAAATTCCTTTCTCGTCCACTTCCTTGATCGTTCCATTCTCGTCTTGTCTGATTCCTAGCTCGTTCATTCGTAAGTCACTTATTCATTAAAAAATACACTTTTGACGTTACATGTAATTCTGCATAGTCAAAATATACGCTTGAGTTCACATCGAGAGACATGCAATAGCGTAAACAAATCATGGCTCGCATCTAGATAATAGACATACCCTTTTAGCATTTTTCAATAACGAAACGAGACTAAAATAATTAAAATAAGTAAAAGTTTACTTAGTTCTTTATAGAAGAACGGTGTCCCTTGACAAAAGCTAAAATATATTATACTGCTTTTATATCACTATTTTGTTTATTTTTAAATTAGTATAAACAAATAAATAAATAATATCGAAAATAATAAATAAATATATGATACACAGCCAAGGATATTTTAAAGACTTTCTCCAAACCAAACACAGTAGTAATACACTTATATACAGTACAGTATAAATAGTATCCAGGTACATTGCAGCTCTCTTTTTGTTTGGGATAATCCTTTACGACATGGCGGGATTACACCGGGATCATTAGGATTACGTTTCTTAAAATTTTATGTTCCTTAATGTCCAAAACGTTGATTTAAACACCATTAGGGCGAGGAAGGTTTTAATTTCATTCTATAAAGGTTTTGTAAAGGAAAATCTAGAGAGGTAATAGAATAATATGACTGCGGATGCGGTTGCCCTTGCATAACTAACATAATTGTGTTGTGTTAAGTGATAATGTATGTATATTGTACGTATGCATTACCTAGTCTACCTAAGATTTATATTTGTACATAGTTATTTATTTATTGTAGAACTTTATGTAATTTAAGTACACTCTATTTGCGTGTAGTTTTATTTTATTTGCCACCAACCCGCACAGGTTTTCTCTTTTATTTTCCAGACTCTAAGGTTGCCTGAGCGAGATTGCTGTCGTAGCAATAGGGTCGCCTGTTGACTTCTTGCGTTCAATTTGTTATTTTTTTCTCTGTGTCTGATTTTCTTGGTGTCAATAAAGTATATTAGTATTATAATTATGCTGCAAAAAAATTGCTGATCTTCAAGCTTTGATCGTTACGTGTTAGCCCAGATGCCAGATGCAAATTATCAGATTTCAAGAAACTAGGCGATTTAAATAAGGATAGTTCTGCCTAAAGCAAAATTTACGACTTACAAGTTTGCCAAACATTAAGGAAACTTGGTTAGCAGTTTAACTAACTTGCGGTAGTTACATTTAACTAACTTGTAGTAGTTAAACTGATGTATAATTAATTACAAAGTAGGCGTTGCAAGGGACAGCCTTCCACTTTGCTTAGATAGTTTATGAAGCAAGCTAGGCGAACAAACTACCCATTACCACAGAATACCAAATAGTAGTCCCTACAGAAGATTCACTTAGCGACATAATTCAAATGAATAGCCTTCCTACGTGATACACTTGCAACTAGCAACCCTAGCTCCGTTACAGTAACCCAGGGCGCATACGGACGGAAAAAACCGAACGAAATACAGATTTATCGCGCACATACCAAGCGAGCTGTATGGATAATGCCGCGCGTGGCCCGCCTCGCCCGAGCAGCTCACTTGGTGTGTACTGAATTCCTGATCTGCTAAAAGTGTGCGCCCCGACTAAATTGCAATTCACATGGCACGGCACTAGCTTAAAACACGAGTTGCTGCGTCCTTTTCTATCGCATATCAAGCTCTGATTCGCGCCTCTCTACTAACTCGTTGAGTTCCCTATATAAAACCTCTTGGGGGGCACATCGGCCTATCATACCTAGATTGTTGAGTGACATACACCTGATATTACTAAATTACTACAGTC
The DNA here is from genome assembly GCA_948473455.1 of Teleiodes luculella. Lineage (NCBI taxonomy): Eukaryota > Metazoa > Arthropoda > Insecta > Lepidoptera > Gelechiidae > Teleiodes > Teleiodes luculella. Next base: position 2,410,824 of record OX419594.1, read on the forward strand.
TATAATAGCCAACTGATAGACTAGGTAGCGCTTTTCCCTTAAAAGGGAGAAGTTGCTATAATCACAGATTAAATTATAATCCCCACATTTTGGAGATCGCAGTTGTTGTTGTTGAATGCAGCTGTGTTAAAACTTTTATTCGCCTTGACACTAATTGTATTCTGATTTAAAAGTATCTGGCGAAACTGTTGAATTAACAATATCTTTTTTTCTTTTTGTTAATCGAGTCCTTGGCTTCAATCAGAATCAGGCTCTCACAGCGGATAAGATGAAACCAACGATGGCGCTCCATCTCGCCTAGAAAATGTCAGAGCTAGCTTTAAAAAGACCTGGATTATAATGCACTCGGAAATAACTTCACAATTTGGCCACACTTGGCTGTGGCCATTATAAAAGGTACATTTAAAGGGCTAGTTTACAGCTCATATATGAGCTTGAGCCTACCCTGATATCAGGGTGAATAGGCATTAGTTGACCACGTTAGCCCAGTGCGGGTTGGTCAACTCACACACAACCCTTGAATTACTTCGCAGGTGTGTGCAGGTTTCCTCACGATGTTTTCCTTCACCGTAAGAGCGTCGAATAAACGCGTACATACTCGTATGAGTTCGAAACTCAAAAACACATTGGTACGTTCCGAGGTTCGAACCTGCGACCTTTCGAATGAAAGTCAACGGCCCTAGCCACTTGGCCACCGACGCTCTTGCAATTGCGATTCATAAAGGGCTAGTACTAAAATATTTTACTGTTATATTCCAGACGAGTGTTTGGTATACCTTCGCGGTCAAGCCCGGGAGCTGGGACTACCGGTCCAGGAATTCGAGCCGGTGGCCAAATATCCGATACTGGTGATGACGTGGGAAGGCCTGGAACCAACTCTGCCGAGTGTACTGCTCAACTCACACATGGACGTGGTACCAGTTTTCGAGGTATTATTAACAGCCTTCCGCATATCAACTGCTGGATAATACAGGCCGATACTAGGCCCGATCTTGGGCTGCACGCATCTTGCTTCTTTCAGTAAACTGTTGCTCCACGCCGACTGCAGTTCACTGCTGGATATAGGCCTCGATACTTGGCCCTATCTTCAATTGCACGCAAATTGCTTTGTACAACTATTTGTAGCGATTTTTCTTTCTTTTTTTTAATTGACCTATGCTTGTGTCGAAAAAGTACGACCAATCAAGCTTCACCGGACTTGCGGGGGAGCGGAAGACTCTACCCCATAAAAACAGTCAAATCGTTGCTCCACGTAGCAAGGGGGCATCCAGCGTCCTACAGTATAATTTACCTTACTATATTGCAACTGCGATCCCTAGTTTGCCAAGCTTAGAGATTATAATTATATTTCTTTCAATAAGAAATGAAAGCCATAGAGCCATGTCGAAAGCCTTAGGTGGTTCTATAATTCCGACACCAGGGTTTTTGTGAGATAGATAAACCTCGAAACCTGACCGATAAACGCTTGTGTATCGGTTTTCTCATAGCTTAGGAAGCATTATTATGGTCCTGCACTGCAGTGGACTGTTATAAGCTGATTATCTCTTAGTAAGCTCTTTTTGCATTGACGAACTTAATGCATATCTCAAGATAAAAAGCTCCTACTTCTAAAGAAACCTTGACTTCTAAACTGTTATTTTTTCTTTAGAAAAGCTGGAAGCATCCTCCGTTTGACGCAGTGTTAGAGGACGGCGTAATCTACGCTCGCGGGATCCAAGACATGAAGTCTGTTGGGGTCCAGTACATTGAGGCCGTCCGTAGACTGAAGAGCAGGAATGTGAGACCGAAAAGAACTATCCATTTGTCTTTTGTTCCAGGTCAGTTTAGTTTGTTTTGTTTTTCTTTTTTCATTGATGTTTTTTTTACTAGCGGCCACTCTGCTCTTAGGTAATGTAATAGCCCGGTTAGAGATCTTAGAAAAAAAGTGAATGGATAAATGTTAGCAGAATATTGTTATATTTTTTATTAATCATGCAAAAACCGAAGGAAAGTCCCTAATAGTGTACTATAAGCAATAAGGGACTTTCCAGAGAAAACGCTTCAAGATTTCACATCTTTATTAAATATTAATTAAAAACACTTCATAAAGCAGAAAAATAACGAGTCCTAAAACTATGAGACAGGCGATATTCCATATCCGATTGAACAAAACAGAAGGCGCGTTCACTACTTTTTAAAATTGACTGTGCTAGTGTTCAAAGCGATCGTCTCAGTGCGCATTACCTATTAAAAAAAACTAAACTTTACAGATGAGGAGAAAGGCGGTGCTCATGGCATGGAAGCGTTCGTGAAGACGGAGCAGTTCAGGCGGCTGAACGTGGGGTTTGCCTTGGACGAGGGGATCGCGAGCGCCACCGGCGACTACCTGGTCTTCAACGCGGAACGGTCCATTTGGCGTACGTACTGGACGGCTCATCTATACCAATATTATAAAGAGTAAACATTTGATTTAAAGCATTGAGTATGTATACTCCGAACTACTGAACCGATTTTATTGAAACTTGGTCCTAATCCCAGCCGAAAGACGTCCACTGCCGTGCTGGACAAAGGCCTCGTCCAAGGTTCTCCACAATGGCCGGTCCTGCGCCAAACTCAACAAAATTGGTACAAAGATAGAATAGACCTTGCGGAAGAACATAGGCTAACTTTTACCGCGGGGAAATTCCTTATTCCCACGGGAAAAACTATTAACGCGGGCGGAGCCGCGGCGGGAAGCTAGTCCTCTATAAACACACAATATTACAGTGACTAGACACGAACGATCTCACATCATCACCATTAATCTACCAATAATAGGGCACGTATTGCAGAGTTCGATTCGAAGGAGCTTTTATTGTGAACTATATAACGTTGTAGAACGCGGTAGAGTTCTTCAGGTCTTTGTAAAGTATAAGAATCTTAAAATTGTACTCCTGCCTTTGTGATCTCATTTTAATCGATTGTATGGGAATGGATATATTGACAAAGACTCAAAAGGTTAAATTTGGCCTAATTTTTTTAACAGAAATATTTTAAAAATTAGGTGCATATAGATGTATCCAGCAGCCTTTGTCCAGCAGTCAACGTCTTTCGGCTGAAATGATATCGAAGTGAAATTCTTGTAAGGATTCTATCCAATTACATCGTCATCTTAAATTTTTAACGTCCCAATTTGGCCGCCAGTGCAGCGAAAACGATAAAACGGTACCAGATTCTCCCCAGTAAAAAGTTTATTATCCAGCCTGACCCAGTAAAAAGCCTTCTTACAGATTGATCCTGATTATGCTAGTTTTGGATGGCGTGTGAAAACGTCTGCCTCCATTATTTTATGAATCGGTCGCAAAAAGATATACCTATCTACAATTTCTTTTAACAGTTTGTAAATTAGAACCAAAATTTTTGCCCAAAACTTCAAACATTTTATGTTCTTTATTCTTATAAAATGTTCTTATTTTTTGTCTTTTCATGCAACTTCATAGCTCAAGCTCTTAAAAGAAAAAGTTTCAATTGAAATTGAAATCTATTTAATAAAACTGTAGAGGTAGAAAATATGTACATAAAAAATAATGAACAAACCGATTTAGGGTAATGTAAGAAGTGATGTAGAACAACACATCCAGAGTTTTTTTAAATTTTTTGTTTCTCTGTTTGTTTGTTTGTACGGGCTAATCTCCGAAAATTTTGGATTTGAATGAAATTTTGCATGGTGGTAAGTACCTACCTTATATCCCCGGTCAACGTCTTACTTTTAATCCCGGAAAATTACAGAGTTCCCGTGGGATACTTAAAAATTACTACGGAAAAGTCGAAAAACAACGTGGGCGTAACCGCGGGCAGACAGCTAGTTCAATAATAATTGAGATATAATTTTGAACGATCGCAAACGTTTACAATGATATTGACAAAAGAGTTTTCTAATCTTGTTACTATTACGCTAGTAAAATAGTATTTCTGTTTTAATATTTTATCTAAATGCATTGTTGCAGATGTGAACGTGATCTGCCCGGGGAAGTCCGGCCACGGTTCATTGCTGCTTCCCGACAACTGCGGGGAAAAGGCAAGTACAATATTCAATTATTCAAACTTCTAAAGATCAACTTACAAAGGTAAATATCTTCAGCCACTTGAAGATTATCAGTTCTTTTCTAGTAGTTGAAAGGATCGAGTAACGGTTTTGTGATCGAGTGATTGGTTCTTGTGGATAAAAAAGATGAACGATACAGAAAAGGGAAACGGAAAATGTCGGGGATTAAAAATTACAATTTTTATATGGGATGGTAGGCGATTCGGTCGCTGAGTTTGGGCCGCTGCGACCGAAACAGGAATTTTATTATTTTTAATATTTTTGAGTACTTAGGTGTTTCGGTCAGTTGGTTTTTTTAGCAAATTTTGTATAGTCAGCAACAGAAATCTAAGGGTGCTCCCTCACCGGGAGCATTCGCGTGTAATGTAACATTATAGATTCGTCTTTGAGCATTACATTACAATAATACCTCCCTGACTGACGAGCATTCGCGCGTAATGTAACATTATAGATTCGACTTTGAGCATTACATTACACCATACCTCCCTGACTGACGAGCATTCGCGTGTAATGTAACATTATAGATTCGACTTTGAGCATTTCATAGCGGCGGGGGGCTAGGAGAAGTGAAGCGCATTGATGTTACAAGTTGTATCAAGATGTTACACATTGTATCATTACAAGGTGCGCATTGTAATGCTCGGTTCTCCTCCTTCACTGATGTATGCCCGTTTTGTATCATTACAAGGTGCGCATTGTAATGCTCGGTTCTCCTCCTTCACTGATGTAATGCTCAAATCTGTAACGTTACATTACACGCGAATGCTCCCGGTGAGGGAGCACCTTAAGGTGAGGTTAATAAATATTGACAAAAATCAACTGAAAGTAAATCTGGCGGCTAAAACGTTATTTGTTTGGATATAGGGACAGAGAAAGCGACTTTGGTTTATACTCGTACTATGTCGTGTACAAGGATATTATAAGTACTATTGATTTTATGTCCTAATGCACCATTAAAAAAATTGGTAGGTATATTATACTCTGTGGCAGAATAATGTTGTTCGATGTCAGTCCGCATTGCGTGTCTCATGACGACACGACATGACATGGTTACATGACATGATTGAGGTTTGGAAACGTAGATTTGTATCTTGTATCGAAGTTTACGGTAATTTACTACATACAATGAACAGTATTATTATATTAGGTAAGGTAGCTCTTTTAAAAAAAAACTGTTTTCGAGGTACCCGCGTTCATCTCCTGGGTGAGGGCTGAAAATCAGTGTTGGTTACCTTATTGGCAAGTATTTTGCTGAGCTTTGACCCTTCTGCATTGCAGCGCCCACATGCATGCAGAAGCATGCATATGCATGCATGCATGTCATGTATAATATGTTTGTTATGTGTAAAATTCTTTGTTTGTTTTGAATGTTAATTTTGTGACATGTTTGTTTAGGTGTGTTCTTTGTAATGCAATAAACGTTTTACTTACTTACTTAAGTACTGTAAAAGAAAATGCCGTAGGCCGTAGAGCTTTATAAGCAAACTATTCAGTTTCTTTGAATTATTTAAAGTAAATACAAAAAATCTTATTAAAAAAACATTATTTTTCCAAGTAAACGGTAAAAATACTTGCGATTCATTTAAAGAGGATGCTATGGAAATAGGCCCGTTGACTTCCATTCCGAAGTTCGCGGGTTCAAATTCAAACCTCGGCACGTACGGTCTCCTGCATAGAAAACGGACCCCCCCTATCGTAAGCGGCGCGGCGGGCAGTCACCGCTTATGACAGGGGGTCCGTTTTCTATGCAGGAGACTGTACTAATGTATTTACGATTTTCGAATTCATATGTATGTTTATTCGACGCTCTTACTGTGAAGAAAAACATCATGAGGAAACCTGCACACACCTGCGAAGAAATTCAAAGGTTGTGTGTGAAGTTGACCAACCCGCACTGGGCCTGCGTGGTCGACTAAGGCCTATTCACCCTGGTATCAGGGTAGGCTCGAGCCCCTCGGTGGGGACATGTATGAGCTGTTAACGAGGTACGTCAACTTGTTCAAAGTCTTTTTTTTTTTTTTTAATTGACCTATGCTTGTGTCGAAAAGGTACGACAAATCAAGCTTCACCGGACTGAAACTAAGTCAGAATCTATAATTTCAAAATCTTCTGGGAGTAAGTAACGGGTTCAATTTTAATTGTTTCATCTTTCTTTTTCTTTCTTTCTTTTCTTTCTTTCTTTTTTTTCTTCTATCTAGGCACATTGTAAGTAATTTATACAATGTGCATCGGAAGTACATAATGTTGCATAATTAAGAGGCCACGGAGGATGCACACTGCACACGCTGCTAGTATCATCAACTAACACACTACATTAACGAAATTGTGGCTGTAGTTCACACAGTAATGTACTGTCGCGTGCAAAACCCGCGGTCATCAAAGGTTATATTATATATAACAATTCTATTCCATTTAAATCAATAAACTTTATTGACAGAAAGACACAGCATACAGAAAACAAAACATAAGAGTCAAAAGGCGGCCTTATGGCTAGCAATTTCTACCAGGCAACGTTTAATAATGATAATAGTCATTGTATTTCATCAAAGATTGTAGTCAGAGAATGGTACAAAAGGCAACACATGCGGTGGACGTCCACACCACGAAATTCACCCCTACTGCTACGGAATACGGGCGCACTCAAGGTCAACATGTCCAGCCGCATGTGCTGGCTACTGTACGTTTCAGGAGCATCCTAAAATATAGCGTTTTTCCTAGTTGACAATTTGTACCTTAAGAATAGTTTGTTATCTTGTTTGTTTATTTGTTGTTGTATTAAATTAATGATCTAAGTTGATTATGACAATAATTACGGCACAAGGTTATTTATATTTTGTACAGGTAATTAAAATTTTAGGTATATATTTATTCGGTATAATTTCAGTTTACTCGTCGAATAAATTAATGTCTCGTGCCTAATTTGCTATAGTTCTCAATCATCATTGACAGCTCATATATGTCCCCACCGAGGGGTTCGAGCCTATCCTGATACCAGGGTGAATAAGCCTTAGCCGACCACGCTGGCCCAGTGCGGGTTGGTCTACTTCACACATAAGTACATAACCCTTGATTTAAGTACTTCGCAAGTGTATGCGGGATTCCTCACGATGTTTTTCTTCACTGTGAGAGCGTCAAATAAACGTAGGTACTTACATATAATGTGGATAACATTTCCGCCATTGATTGTTTGGAACGGTTGTGTAGATTAGATTATCCCTACATACTACATAGTATAAAACAAAGTCGCTTTCTCTGTCCCTATGTCCCTTTGTATGCTTAAATCTTTAAAACTACGCAACGGATTTTGATGCGGTTTTTTTTTAATAGATAGAGTGATTCAATAAGAAGGTTTTTATGTATAATACAAGCATAATATACTAAAGGATAACCCACAATAACCATTTTCCCGTGCGGAGCCTGGGCGGGTCGCTAGTTATTAAATAAACTAATCCTGATTTTCATTTTAACTGTATTCCAGCGAAGTGAGAATCCGACCTGTTGCGAATCCGACCAAGTACGAACAAATGATCGAAAACCAAAGCTTGAATCCGCGAACTTACATATGAATTCAAAAATAGTTCTCAATAGCTATATAAATAATTCTATAATGAGTACACTTCTGAACGCAGCTGTACAGTTTGGACTTTGGACAGACGCCAACTCTCTAACTAATGATACTAATGAACGAATATTTTAATACCTACCACACTTCTGTGTGTAATGTTACTGCTTATCGTGGCAATAATCTCTCGTGTCTTAATTTGTTAATTGAACCGTAATAATTTATATAATAAAATATACAATATTAGTATAGATGCGGTAAAAGAAAAACGTACCTTTCTTGGCTCGATCACTAAATGAATAACTAATGTAATTTAATTTAAAAAAAAAAAATGTTGTAGATAGGTAATCAATATTGTGTTTGGTATTACTTATATTTTTGAATGCTGTGGATGCCTATAATAGGCTCACATATTGTGTACTTGTATTTTTGTTTTCTTTTTATGTCTTGTAATATGTGTGCTGCTGGCGTTCCTTAAAATAAATAAATAAATAAATAAATTTATTTTGATCTAGCTTTCCGCCGCAGCTCCGCCCGCGTTAACAGTATTTCCCGTAGGAATGAGGCATTTTCCCGCAGTAAATGGTAGCCTATGTTACTCAGCTCAGGGTGAATATAGCTTTCTAATGGTGAAAGAATTTTTGAAATCGGTTCAGTAGTTTTTGAATTTATTCATTACAAACATACACACACACAAAAATACAAATCTTTCCTCTTTATAATATTAGTATGATAAGTAATTTAACTTTGACTCGTAGCAAAAGTACTTATTACATGAAAATTTTCATGATCGCTTCTTCTAATAATAAGAAAATTCCTTGCGTATTAAGGGCTCTTAACATTGAGCTGAGTGGGCAGTACTTAGAGTTCAAGACATAAAACTGTTTGATAATATAAATTAAAATACGGAATGTTCGCAATTATGTTCTCAATATGGTAAATTAATATTTTTTCTATTAGTTTCTCCAAAATCGATTCAGTAGTTTCGAAGCCATTTCAATTATTAGGAATATTATAGGTATTTTTTTACACTTGTTACATTATTGAAGTTTTAGTAAGGATCCCTTTTTTAAAAATAAAATATAGCCATGCTACTCAGGGTGAATGTAGCTTTCTAATGGTGAAAGAATTTTTGAAATCGGCACAGTAGTTTTTTAGTTTATTCCCTCTTTATAATATTAGTATAGATAATTTTTATTTTTAAAAAGCATATTTTAAATTATTTTCAGTTGTCTGTCTATCATATATACAACTAATTGGAACGTTCGTCTCTTCTATTTTAAACCTTCGCTAAAATTACCGCGGTGAAACTATATTTAGTGAAGCTCCCCCTAATTATTATTACTACGTTCTTTTTATACAGATGCAACGTATCTGGATAGAGGGTCGTAATTTCACACGCAGCTGTCAAGTCAGGATGGCCGAGCGGTCTAAGGCGCTGCGTTCAGGTCGCAGTCCACTTCTGTGGGCGTGGGTTCGAATCCCACTTCTGACAGAACTTTTTGTTTTTATTACTGATTATTTTCACATTATAATGAAGTATCCTTTTTAGGGTTCCGTGGCCAAATTGCAAAATACGGAACCGTTATGGATTCGTCATGTCTAATCTGTCTGTCCGTCCGTATGTTTAAATAGATGTAGGTATATTCTAAATTTAATGTTTTTATTCATTACAATGCTTTTACGAGCAGGTTCGCTACATTATTGACAAATTCATGGACCTGAGACAGGAGTCCAAAAAGCAATTGGAGAATAACTCCGAGCTGACCATTGGTGACGTCACCAGCATCAATTTGACTATTCTCTCGGTACGTAAAAAAAGTGTTTTATTTAAATTAACCAATAATTCAAGACATACTAATCCTATCCTACTAATATTATAAACGCGAAAGATTTAATTTAAAAAGTCTTGGTTTTTAATAACTTTTTATTAAATTTATAACTTGTTTTCAGGGTGGCCTCCAAAACAATATAGTACCTGAAAAATTTGTGGCACACTTTGACCTTCGGCTGGCTCTGTCCGTCAACCACAAAGATTTCGAAGACATGGTGAGTGAGAAAAGGATAAAATCTACTGCTTAAACCATCCTTAAATATTGATTGACTTATTCAAATCAATTAAGTAACCAATCAGTCAGCTGACTGACTTCTTATCTCTCTAACTGTAACAAACATGTCAAGGAACTTGATTTATGCGTTACTTAAGTAATAAATATTAATTTACGCAAAGTACTCAGAAATAAAAACAAAAGTACAAACAATAGAGATATTATAGATTTGGAAAACAATAAAATTACAAATTTACATATTTTTTAGGCTAAAATTATTTTTAAAATTGCACTAACACACATTTTCACGGGCTTTCTCCACGATTTAATTTGAAATTGAGCTTACCGATATTTCGACCTTACACGAGTTACACCGATCATACACGGCAGAACTCCTTTTAAAATTGTTCAACAAAGTATGCAAATTTTTGCATGACAAAAAATGCAATAAAATCTCTGTTAGTTCACACCCCGATAATAGTTCGTCTCGGAAAGCACCTGTAGTCCAAGATAAATGTCATTTCAGATAAAGCGCTGGTGCTCGGAAGCCGGCGCGGGAGTGACGTATGAGTTCACTCAGAAGGGACCCCAGATAGGGGCCACTAAACTGGACGGCACCAACCCGTACTGGGTCGCGTTCAAGGCTGCTACTGAACAATTGTAAGTGTATATTTTAGATAAACATGTCAGGAGAAACGCTTAGACAAAACGAAACCCAACATTATTTTTTATTGTCTTTTATATATGAGCACGTTATGAGTAGGGAATGCAATCCCGGCCCTTATTTCCAATCCCGGGCCTACGGGACTGAACAAAGACAAGCCCGGGATCCCGGGAGAGCTTCGGGATTGAAAATTTGTAGAAAAAACGACACGAAAGACGACGACAAAAGTGACAAACGACAGTGAAAAACAAAAATAAAATTGGTTATCATTTTTATTTAAACTCAGCAGTCTTTCGTTTCAATGTGAACAAAATCAAAACAAAAATAATCTTCTAAAACATTAACCAAAAAAACTTCAACTTGAAATTATCTTTAAAAATGACAAATTAAACATATAAATCTACTTAGGAAAACAATTAGGAACTTTAAGTTACTATAAAACACGATCATTAACATTTTTAATTACACTTAAGCAGTCTTTCGTTCGTTTCAATGTGCACAAAATCAAAAACAAAATAATCTTCTAAAACATTAACCAAAATAACTTTGACTTGAAATTATCTTAAACATAAAAATTTACTAAGAAAACAATTAGGAACTTTAAGTTACTATAAACAACACTTTTTAAATTAACTTCGAGATCTACTTATTATGAAAATAAGACCTTAAAAACATCAATGCATCTAAAGTTTCGTCGCCAAGCCGTGTTCTCAATTTATTACATATAAATGCTGCAGCTGAAAATGCTCTTTCAGGCTCTACGGAAGTCGGGGGAACCGTCATCAAAAATTTATAGGCTTGTTCAAGATTGTAGCCCCGAGTAGAACCTGAAGCTTCAAAAAGATTCATTTCTTGTTTTACAATTTTTGAAATGTCCGTTTCTTTAGGTTCAGCCGGGGAAAAAGTCCTCATAGTATTATCTATTTCCAGTTGTAGTTTTTCCTTTAGCGTGAGTTCAGTATTATTAGAAGAGCTTGATTCAATGCCATCATTGAATGACAACTCGTCAATATCTCCAGTATCTTCTTGATCACCGTCTTTACTGCTCATCTTTTGAATTAACGAAACGATCTGCTTTTTTATAAAAAGTTTACTGGGTCTTGAAAATAAGTCTTTGATCTCAGGATCCTCATCCAGATCCAGGTTCACGTTTTCATCAGGATTTTGGAGATAGCCTAAAACACCAGACAGCTCATTTCGTCGACGACCTTTGATGCGTTCTTGTAAACTAGTTTTCAATTTGGAAGCCAACTCTGAGGGGTTTTCATTCAATTGTTTAAAAAGAAACTTCATCGCAGCATCAGCTGTGCACAAATTTGCATCTGAACGACAAAGTGCTTCCACAGTCAGTTTAACTGGGGCTAAAACTTTTGTTATTTCATTTATAAGATGAAAATCAGCTTCTTCCAATTGAACTGGATTATCCAAGTCTAAGAGAGCTTTCTGAATGCTGATTTTTAAAAGCCCGAATCGTTCAAGCATAGTAAAGAGGCTGTTCCACCTTGTTTTGCAATCGAGCAGCAAAGAAAGCTCTTTTCCGTGTTCCAAACGTACATATTTTTGAAGAATTGTATCATTCTTTAGTGATGATCTCTTAAAAATTAGCACCACTTTGCGTACTTTTTTTATCACCTCCTTTATATTGAAATCGTTAGTCAGATCCACAGAAGTTTCATTTTCAATTACTAACCCACTTCCTAGATCGTCTTCGTCATCGTCCGAATCTGCAGCATCAGTGGGCTCACTTGGCAAGGTTTCTAACTGTACATTGTTTTTATATAATAAATCGCACACGGCCAAGTGGATACCATGAGCAAAGCAAACATGGTGTTCTGCATTCAAAAGCTTTCCTAATTTAAGCATGACATTCGGTCCGTCCGTGACGATTGCTACTATATCAGTATCTAAACAAAGATCAAATTGTGAAAGGCGTTCTTTTAAGACCTGAACACACACTTCAGCCGTCAAAGATACATCAATGCGAATGAGGCCCAAACTCCAAAACTTTTGAAGCGAATGAACATTTACGTTCATGTATCGTTTGTTTGAAGATGACGTCCATTCATCAAAGCTCAAACTGAAGCGCTGGCCTTCATTCTTTAAAGCCTTAATTTCAGCTTTGATTTCATTTTTTATTTTGTGGCTGTAATTGACAACACGACTGCGAATTGTATTTGCAGATTTTGGCAAATCTGTATAACCTTTTGACAATAATAAGGTCCTCAAATCTTTTGAAGTCACAAACACTTTGAAAGGAAAGCCGTCCACGGCAGTCATTCGAGCTAAGACGTCATCCAAAGTATCAGTTTTAACGAAAAAGTCCGCTACAGAGCTATGTTTCCGTTTTGGGGGTGGTTCTTCATTGCTAAGGCCAGACGACCAAGGCGATGGTCTGGTTACTTTCATATTATGTTTCGATGACAGATGAGTGTGTAATCCTTTAGTTGATCCTCCTAATACCTTCAGTATAGCCGGACATTTTTTACATTTTGCTGTACCGCCACCGTCTTTAGCAATAAGAAAATGACTCCATATTGACGATGGATCTTCATCTTTCTTATGTTGAATAAATAAACTCTCTTTAGAAAGCGACATCGTGATGGTTATTGAAGCTTGTTACCATTAAATACCTTTAAAAAGACAAACATGCGCATTACAATTTACATTACATACCAAAAAGCATAATAAACTCGGATATACAGTTTTAAACACCGTAAATTGATTTCAAACATTATGGTGTAATATAAATTATGTAATATAAACAAGTTTAAAACCTAATAAGCAAGAAAAACACAAGACTTACTCAAAAATAAGTGCACACGCGTACAAGTTGTACGATTCTCTGTGGCGGTCAATACGTACGACAAATAATAATCAGCTGTCAATTTAAGATGGCCGACACTGTGACATTGACTGTAATATTGCGTTTACAAAGAAAGCTACGATGAGTAATTTCTAAAAGAATGTTTAAGTTATAAACTTTTAGCATTTTCGTTAATCCCGAAATTCCCGGTATTGGACAAAACTAGTCCCGAATTATTCGGGACTGGAATAAGGCCGGGATCCCGGGATCCCGGTTTACGGGATCCCGGGATTGCATTCTCTAGTTATGAGTCATAAAAAAGGTAACTAAACAAAATAAAATTCTGTTGACTGGCATTCAAAACTGATGCTGGTAATTATGTAAGGTACAGAGGCCAGTACTTGCGTTTGGACATTCGCACTACACAATTCACCCCTACTGCTACGGAATACTGGCGCTCTCAAGTCTCAACATGTCCAGCCACATGTGCTGGCTACTGTACGTAGAAGAACGAACTTCGGCGATCGAGCAATCGAATGAAATGATTCTTTTACCGAAAGGGTTGCCCAACAAAATGTCATCAAGAATATTTGTTATAAAAAATTTTTTTGCCTATCTTCAAATTGAACCTCCTCAACTCGTAACCTAATTAGACTCACAATTCTACTTTCACCATCGACTCATCTTCTTAAAAGCTGTCACGCCTGTGGTTGCCGAACCGTCAGGAGCGGCTGAAGATTGAAGGTTTCCTTAGTAGTAAAAAAACACGAGGAACTGTCAGGCTTTTCTTCAGGCTTCTGGTTTATTAAAAATTATTTGCATGGAAACGCACTAGTATAAACTCGGCAGTTTAAATTAAGTTACATATATAATTCACAAAATTACCATTTTATGAAATACGGCCGTCAAGGCCGGAAGTAAAGAACAATAGACGAGGATGACGTATGAATGACGAATTCCTTTCAATTCCAAAATTGAATGTTTTAATTTAGACAAGAAAGAAATGAAAATGAGGTGGAAATGAGGTTGCAAGGAACCTCTTTACAAAACTATGATGCTTACATCGTCTTTTCCAGGAAAATCCCCATCAAGACGCGTACTTTCCCCGGCGGCACCGACAGCCGTTTCCTCCGCCAGCTGGGCATCCCCGCCCTGGGGTTCTCTCCAATGGCCGACACCCCCCCTCAGCTACACGACCACAATGAAAGCCTGCGCGTGACCACCTTCCTAAGAGGAATACAACTGTATGAGACCATTATACCCGCTGTTGCTAACGCTTGATGACCCGCAGACTATGGGGATGTTGACTGTTTTAAAAAAATATATCTTACACTATGTAAAACCACAGTAAAACATCTGAAATTTCCCTAGTATAACTTATGTAGGGGCGATTTCTGCCAATTTTATGATTTGTTATTATTGTAAATCGAAATAAAAATCGTACAAATACGACTATACAAGCTTGTGACGTCATATCAAAATATTGTTTTTGACATTTCATAAAAGGAGCTCTTTTGACTAGCCCGTCTACATCCCTATACAAAATGATGACTTTGATTTTACAATAAACTGAATTTTTTGAACTATATTGTCTTTCTACTTAACCTTTCAAGATTTATTTATTTAGTACTTACTTACAGCTTTTTTGATTCAGGCATTAACTTACGGAAAATCTTTTCTCTGTACCAAAAGTAGGTACTATTCTTAGCTGGGCTTTATAAGTGTGCAAGAGGATCTTTACGTAAGTATGTTTATTTGTCTAATTTTCAAGCAACAACAATAGGATCTTCCAAAGCGTGAGAATTATGAAAACACCGCCCTTTAACCCAGTTGTAGATAGTCAAAAAATATAGTATAGTATCTGAGGGCAAAGATTATTTATTTCCCGAAGATTGCTTGCTTAATGTGCATGCCAGCTTGTTCTAAATTCAAATAATAATTTTACCGAAAATTGAATGCATAAGTCTCCACTTTAACTGCTTTTCTAAAATTTATGAGAACATAAAATTGTTTCAGTAATCTTTTAAGCCGTTTTATAGAAAAATATGATGCCTAGGCGGCAATATCATGGGGTAGCAAGCAAGCTAATGGTAGCCATAAAGCTACTATGTGATTTAAACACCTGTTGTAGAAGGCTTTCATTGCCAAGTCTAGAATCCAATGAATTAATGTCTAGATATTGGGTTGGCGTTCAATCTATTGTGGGTTAAGTGAATAGTTTAGTAACATACATGGTCTAAGAAAACGATTTAAGGTCTTCCATTCGGACCACGTGACTGACACAAGCCTATGTCATCTTGCGCTGTTCATCCTTGTCGAATGCGTGTTAATAGACAAGGATGGTCAGCCACGTGGTCCGAATGGAAGACCTTGTTTTCTTAGACCATGGTAACAGAGTATATCTCTCGCCCAACAAACTTAAACGAAACATAGTAGATTCTTTCTTATATTTTTTTTTATTTTTACGTTGCAAAAAATTATGAAGCGTTCATTCATTGGTTTAGGAAAGTCTTTTATTTAAGCATAGGTCCTATAACCACAAATAATATTCGTATTATCCATAATATACATATAAGTCGCTTATTTTCCAAATAGGTGTTATGAAACTAAAAAAAACTTAACACAGTTTTGGTTTCGTATCACTTTGCTGTTCAGAAATTCATTGAAAACAGGCCTAATTGGCGCCCATCACGGGACTTTATACTTTACCACATCGTCTAAACAAGAAAAGTTCCCTTCTAACGAGTTTGTATATTTAATGCGATGGCTTCTTGCCGAACGACTGCCAGTCGCAGTGCCTGGCACCGACAGAACTAACCTTCGATTCCTTTAATCAATTACAATTAGACCGAACAATAAAAAAGCGAACAAAAGGCAATACTAACAACAATATTGCTGGAGCATGTAGGTTTTTTATTGCGATCCTGAGTAGCAATAAAAAATGTGGGATATAAGTGGGAACAGATGCCAGAACGGATTGAACTAAAATGCGGAGGTAGATACGCCTGTGGCTACGACTGCGTTGTTTTTTTTTTTACTTTTCCGCGCACAGTTTTCCCGTAGGAATAAGATATTTTCCCGTTGTAAATAGTATGTAAGATGTTGAACGCGGATATAAGGTGCACCATACAAAATTTCATTTATTTAGTTTCGGAGAAGCCCGTACAAACAGGCAGAGTAACAAAAAAAAACCTGGAATTCCTCTATTTCACTTCTTACATCCCCCTGACTCGGTTTTTAGACATTTTTCTTTGTACAGATATTTAACCAATACAGTTTTTTATAAAAGAAGATAGATAAGTTTATGTTCGACAAAATCAACCAAATCCAAACCAACAAAAAGCGAAATCTAAATTTCTACAGTCATTTTTGCGTAAAAGCGGAATAAACAGATCTAGGTCTACTCACTAGTATTTAAGACATAAGAGACAGACAGATGAATGTGAAAATATATTTTACACCCCTAAAATATTTAGAGTATATGCTTTCTCAAATTTTTTAGAAAGGATGTTATTTGCAATATGCATTTGTTATTAACTTACAATAATATTCTAAGATACTCGTACCTATCTCCTATAATTCTCTGTCAAACTCTCTAAGCTCCCTTCTCGATTGGATCGAACACATGAGTGGGCAAACGAATCTGAGGGACTATTGAAGAACTGATTTCGCGTACGCTAAAATTAATTTAGGAAATTATCAGAGACTCAAGGAATAATTTTGTTTTCGTCAATTATAAGAGAATTCCACAAGTACGTATGTATTACCACACCACCACACCACAACACGTACACACATGAGTGGGCGGTGGCGGCGTTATCTCGAACGAGTCGGTCGAGGTAATACTGAATGTTTGTTTTCGCGCCACCTCCACACTAGAGGCTCTAGTGTTATGAAACTGACATTCTGAAAACCAATAAGTACTTTTATTAAAAATATAGTGTATAAAATGCCTTCTTTTGACTTTGATACATAATTTTGAATGAATATCATTTTACAGGTGCTAGGGGCAAATATTGTTTATTTAACTGAGTCATACTGATTTCTGATTGTATACTTCGGTATTAGAATGCTATACTCCCAAAAAACTGTTTTAAAATGTACAAGAATTACATTAGTGTTGAAGAAAACAATATATAGTAAAACTAGAAGCCCGGATATTATTTATGACTCAGCGGGCGTTCTCGCTGGACCTAAGATTTACTACCACAAAACAAATACCTACTTTACGTTATTATAAAAAACATGAAAAAAGATTATGTGCTATAGAAATGAGAGCATTGAGAGGTATGATTGGCGTAAAATTGTGTGATAGGAAGGATTAGGAACAGTGAGATAAGGGAGAAATGTGGAGTAAAAGAAGATGTTGTGACGAGAATTGAGAAAGGGTTGCTAAATTGGTTTGGTCACGTGGAGAGAATGAGTGAAGAGAGATTGACCCAACAGATTTAAGTATAAGGCTAGAGTAAGTGGAAGGAAGCGTTGGAAGGGGAAGACCAAGACTAAGAGGTGTGTTATATAAGTAAAAAAACATTGATAGCCCGGTCAAATTAGCCATAAGAGTAGTGCCAAATAACGAAAATTTCCACAAAGAAATTTCAGTGGAGACGATGGGTTCACTATTAGGAATAAAGTGTCAAAAGTCCACAAAGATCTGAAAAAAATAAATTGAACATTTGAAAACACCCTCCGCGGTAATAAGAGCCGCAGGAATCATTATTTCAAACACCTGAAAATATTTCCTTGAAAAACTAAAAACACTTTCGATGACCTTTCTAACAAAAATATATTAAAATCTAATAAATAAATGTATTTGGTGTACGTATATACCATCTTCTAATTACGGTAATGATTTAATCTTTCTTCAATAAAAACCAAAGTTGGCATGAATGGCTTAGATGAGATTTTAATGATTGGCTCCTTTGTCTTATCTCAATTTAAACTTTGGCCTCTAAGTAAATCGATAGGTTGAAATAGGCAATAAAATTCCAATAATATCGATAATATATTTCCGTTTAAAAATAAAGTAATATTTGTAGTGAGACTGTTTTGTTTGATTGTAGATAAAAGAAAGCTATTCAAATTTAGTGTTTCATTCTGTAGAAACTATTTGTAAAGACAAAGAAAACATCTCCGAGCTTCAAGAAGAAAGCATTTAAATTTTGATCCGATGGTGGTAGACCAAACAAATAGTCGGAAACAGGAAAGATCATATTAAGTTATTACTGCTATAAAAGTTTAAAAATGCAGTACATTATGATACCAAACAAATGCACAATTAAACAAGACATGAAGAAAGCTATACATTATGATACCAAGCAAATGCACAATAAAACAACATAGGCAGACTGCTATACATACTTATACATTATGATACCAAAGAAATCCACAATAAAACAACACAGGTAGAATGCTATACATTATGATACCAAACAAATGCTTAATAATAAGTAACTCTTTAATACAATAGTAAACCAGATTTGAAATAAAAATAATCGTGTACAAATTAATACGCGATTAAACAACGCTACTTCCCATACATCTCGTATAATCGTACCTTTAGCAGCAAACACAACGACATATTTGCCGTTACTCTGACAGATTACAAATTACGTTGACATTGTTTGAACGGTTGCGTATTTTGTTGGCAAATAAACTTGGTAGACTCAATAAAATACCCTCTGATTACTAAAAAATCAGAAGCAAAGGTTCTCTCTTTGTACTTCCATTTCAAAAGAAAATCCCTCTAATTCAAAGGTATCTGTTTACTTGGTTATCCGAGCTTCCTAAATTACATTAGCTTAGCCCAGAGTGGCCTAATAGCT
Organism: Teleiodes luculella; assembly: GCA_948473455.1. Taxonomy (NCBI): domain Eukaryota; kingdom Metazoa; phylum Arthropoda; class Insecta; order Lepidoptera; family Gelechiidae; genus Teleiodes; species Teleiodes luculella. Next base: position 2,429,789 of record OX419594.1, read on the forward strand.
ATTGACTGAAACTGAAACTTGGGATACTAACGTAGAGGTGCTGAATTAATTTACAAGGTACTCTAAATAAAGGTGAGAGGTAGGGTAATATCTCTACCGAAGACCAATTATGCATAAAATATTATTACTATTCTTAATTTATAGGTATATTCTTTAAAAATAATAGAAAATTATAGAGCATTAATTGTTTTTTTTTTATTATTATTATTTTATTACACACTAATAGATTAGAAAACTACGGGCGCGTTTAGACGACGCGCGAGGCCGACGCGCGGCGGACGCGCGTCGGACGCGCGTCGGCCTCGCGCGTCGTCTAAACGCGCCCTACCCCACTAAGTAGAACTAGGCAGCGATCGCAGTAGTTAATTAGCAGTGAGTGCACAGCGTGGTTTGCTTGTTTACGTAGGTATACAAAAAGATTTTTCCTTCGCTACTCGTCGTTATTGTCAATGAAACTATTGTTTTTTAATGAAACCTCAAATGTCGCAGTGAGTAGAGAGGAGTGAGGGAAGGTAATCAGGTGGTAATCAGAAACCCACACAACAACACCGCGGCGGGTTTGGTAAGAGCGCCTGAATAATATATCGCTGCAATCGATTCCTGTACTCGTACACTTGCTTGCTATACTGGTGCTGTCAGGAGAATTTCACATACAGAAAATAGTAAGATCCCTAGTAGCACATTTTGTGGTAACACCGAGGAGTACTTAGTACTTATAATATCCTTGAGTTGAGTAGCACACATTGGGATGGGTTCTACTAGCGATCGTACTTGTCACTCTATAACAGTGACAAAGTCTCTACATAATAATAGATGATAGCTTTTGTACTTGCCACAAGCAGTGTCAGATAGCCAAGCAGTTCAGATGTTTTTACACCCTCGTTTTACGTTTCAGAAATTTGCATAGTTTATACTGAGATTGCACTCCCTTATTGGTGTTCAAAGTTTTCCTGGTCGTCGTCGTCCTGACAATCAAAATGGCTGCTCTTTCTTGAAGGTTTAAACTTCGACTGGATTTGCGTTCCTCGTCTTCATACATATTCCCGCGGGATCGAGCTATTGTGATAAAAATTAGCTCTTGTCATTCCACGTAATATCATCACAGTCCACTCACACGGTTATTTTCACTTGGGATATTTTTTTTGGATATGTAGATGGAAAAGGCAATATTATACATTTTGTATTGTGTGAGCGTGTGTGAGACAGAGAACAACAATGTATGAGAATAGTAGATTGTATCATAAGGGAGCAAAATAATATTTTTACGGCGAGGGCGCTTTTTTGAATCCAGAGCGAAGTGAGGGATTCTAGAGTAGAAACTACTCATTACTGCCCGCTAAAAGTTTCTTATAGAAAACACCACCTTTGGGTGCACATAAAGGCGAACCAAGTCGTCCTTTTCGAATAGATGGGATGAAAACAGTTATTAGACTGTTTCTTCTCAAGTTTTGTTATAGTTCTCTAGTACTTATCTAAAATCAGAACGATAGTTGCAAGAGTAATCGAGGCCCAGGTGCTGATAACTTTAGAGACATTGTATCTTCAACGCGAAACTTTGATATCGTTGTACAGTATCGCTATGCTTATAAATTGTACCAAAGTTTGTTCGTTGGTAAAGCAATAGTCTTGCGTTGCTGAAGTGAAATTAGTTATTCTAACTTTCAAGGATGTTTTGAAAATAAATTCTTATATAGAGTACTGATTTCAAGAAGTGCATTTGAAAAGGTCATTGTTACAGTTTTTTAATTATCGTATCTGGCGAAAAATAAGGTTTAAATTCAAAGACAAGTAGGTACTACACTTTACAGCGGAAAGAAAATCTATTTTAGTAAAATTTGAAAAACAGCGCGTAAAAATATAAGTGAAATGGATTCCATTGTTTATGATTTGGTGGAATTATGTCCGAGAGATTTATTTAATAGTCTTACGAAATCTTGCGAAATCCTACTAGATGCTACCTGTTCAAAGGCATATTGATTGATTTCATTTTAATAGTCCCTGGAGTGCTTTTCTTAAGTGGTATTGTAGTCTCAGACTGCTTTAGACCTTTGTATTCCATTAGCGTGAACCTATCCTCGGCGGAAGTTTCCCAGTCAACTCTACGATTATATTAAACGTATTTCGTTGCTACGAGATGGACCGACGATCTGGTGAGGGTCGCGGGAAGCCGCTGGATGCGGGCAGCGCAGGACCGATCATTGTGGAGATCCTTGGGGGAGGCCTTTGTCCAACAGTGGACGTCTTTCGGCTGAGATGATGATGATGATGATGATTTCGTTGTTATATCAAATTACCAGCCCAAAAAGTTATCAGAAGAAAATTAGCTTAGCTTCCATCCCAAGCCTTCGTCCTTCGTCCACTTTCTTTTTCGCTATATTTGTAGCGTGTTTTACTCTGAATTACAAAATAAATTCTAGCTCTATGGATGCTTGGCCGTATCCAGTGGCCGTGATCCTCACCAGATGTGACCAGATCTCCGATTCTCCGCGTGACGTCACCTACCTATGGTACGATGATTGCCATTCGAAATCCTTTACCCATTCTATCATGGTGATACACATGTTAGTGTTAGTTCTTGCTTTACCTTTTCCTACAAAAAAAAATTTACTATTTTATTCAAATTTTATTTGTTGACAGTTGGATGAGGATCTTTCCGCAGTAAAAGGTAGCCTATGTCCTTCTCCAAGATATAGTCTATCTTTGTTCCAAGTTTTATTAAAATCGGTTCGGTAGTTTCGGAGCATATTCAATGCAAACAAGCCATCAAATCTTTCCTGTTTGTTAAAGTGTTAGTCTAGATTAAAAAACCACTAACAAACTTAAAAAAGGGAGACGTGAAATAAAAAACGTTAACTCTATTACTACATATTATACAAGAGAGAAAAACAGTCCCCACACTAACGTAAATTACTTTTCAACTAAGAACTACCTAATTGGAACTTCTACGTTTCTCTGTGAATAGTTCTAACAAATAAGGTCTATTTTACTATACCGTACTGTAGGAAAGTTTTGCTTGCTTTTTGTATTACTTTATGTGCTCCGAGTACCTGTACAATTTGTTTAGGTCTTGCTAGAAATGTTAACTAAAGTTGCGTGGAAAACAAAGCTCTAAAGATGATAGAGCAACAGAAGGCAGTATTCTTAGTTGAACTTCCTGTTGCATATTTAAAAAATGTTATAAATAGAGATATCTACGAGTATGTCAATGCGATTCCCGCAACATGAGTTTTCAATTTTAGAGTTCAACTGTTTAATAACAAAAAAAATAACGTAGTATTGGGCGCGTAGCTTAAAAATGGTTTTTTTATGTTTTGTTACAGAAGTTTTTAGACATTAGTTTATAGTGTGTTTAATCCCAAACTTAGAGCAACGCGGGCCTTCTTACCGGAAGGCCGGCGTTGCTCTAAGATCCCAAAGGTCCCAAATGGAAATAAAAGAAAAAAATATATGTAGAAATATAATATTGAGTCGATTCGATATCTACAATAACGCTTATAACAGCCTAACGCTGAACAAAATCTACATTGATACATGTTGTAAAGAATTTTTAATCAGATTTACGAGCCAAGTTCTAGCACTGGTAGTAGTTTCTTGAAGGAAGCTAGGACAAAAGGGAAACATTGTTAAGCTGGAAAATACGTTTTTCATTTTATACGTCTATCCTTTATCTTCCTTTTCCTCATTGATGGTACTACTAAGTTATATAAGCAACTCTATATGTCTGATAGCGGTCTGATAAGACTTTTTTCGTCTGTACTGTGACGAATCGCTTCCAGAACTTAACGAGACAAAAATCATCATTTCAGCGAATAGATGTCCACTGCTGGACAAAGACCTCCCCCAAAGATCCCTACAACGATCGCTCCTGCTTGACCCTCATCCAGCGGTTTACCGCGACACACCAGATTGTCGGTCTACCCCTGTGGGGGCCTGCCCACGCTACGTCTTCCGATGCGCAGCCGCCATTCTAGAACATTTTTGCCCCAACGACCAAAGGTACTACGCGCAACAACGGTTATTTGAGAGGAAAGTATAACTGCAGAATTCAAAACCTGTCAGTCTCAATGCTCATTTTACTTTGTATTTCAAGCTCAATGATCACAAAAACAGTTTATTCACCGAAACAGTGAAAGCAAACAAGAACTTTAACATTACCAGTGATAATGTTATTCAAATTAATTCTCACATTTAAAATGGTAACACAGTTAGTCGCGAGGAACTGCCGTATATCACAGCGGTAACGGTATAAATCAACTGCGACTTCAAGCAGAATCCGTCGAGGGAAATACTTATGTAGATAGGCTTTTTATATGCACAGCTCATGGAATTGGTGATGATGATGGAATTTTTACTATTAAAAAAACATATCTATTGCCGCTGATTGCTCTGCATTCTGCTGCTAGGGTAAATTATTGAGTCGCCCATGGTCTGAGAAAATAAGGACTTGCATTCGGACCAAGTGACTTGACACAAGCTTACGTCATCATGCTGTTCATCCTTGTCGAATGCGTATTAATAGAGTCGCCTAAAGCTTCTGACAAGACTCGCACTGTAACGATTACATTTAGTACATAACAGCCGGGACCAACGGCTTTACGTGCCTGCCAAATCACCTTTCTTAACTAACCTAACTAAACTGGGGAAAGTCTTACAAAGAAATATTTGTTCGACGACCGGGATTCAAAAAGGAACCTCTATGATGATTTACGGTTTTGGAAACAAGTCTTTTTGAACCAATATTATATGCACCTCTTAATGTTGCCACACAGCTCCTCGAGATCATGATTGTTCAAAGAGAACTTCGAGAACTTTAACTTTGAACTCTTATAAACTATCCACTTTTAGCTTTATGTGCGCAATTGTTTAAAGTTATAAATATGTAGGAAACATAAAATTCTCGTAAAGTACACGTACAGCTCTATTTCATGTAGTTATCTATCATACTTCATACTAATATTATAAAGAGGAAATATTTGTATTTTTGTGTGTATGTTTGTAATGAATAAACTCAAAAACTACTGTGCCAATTTCAAAAAATATTTTACCGTTAAAAAGCTACATTCACCCTGAATAACATAGGCTACCTTTTACCTCGGGAAAATGCTTCATTCCCACGGGAAAAACTGTAAACGCGGGATGTCCTAGTCATGTTACTTGTAAATTATTATATTCTCGAGTATATGCTACATTTGAATGAAATAAATTATTTAAACTTTTTATTAGTAGTCCCTAATTTTTCCCTGGGCGACATTCTAGTTCATCTCCGAAGTCAAATAGGTACCAAATACAAACCTAGGTTTGTAGTATGAATTGAAAAATCATGATAGCATTAAGGTTACCATCAAACAATATTAGTGGTAGGTAGGTAATGCATAAATTGCATCTTTCTGAATGGTACCTACTTTCAGAAAAAAAAAGTTTAATTGAATCCGAGAAGATCTGAATTTATGAATCCTCTTAGGAACAGATGACGACATGGCGATCTAATTAAGATAAAACGTACGATTTCAGAGATGTCTTTCGATAAGCTGCTAATTTTAACTTAAGACCTTATGAAATGAGAACGGGGATATTCAGTGTTTCATTCATTGTGCTCCGACGAAAATGCCCGTTTAAATGATTTAAATTCATTTATTTATATACATATATAGATATATATTTATATCTTAATATTATTATATAGCAGCGGGCGTCTTTCGGCTGAAATGATGATGATTATTATTATTATTATACATCTTATTAATTATTTTTTATATATTTAGTCAACATATTTAGGTAGTAGTGCAGGTATTTTGTATTATTTTATTTAAAGTTAATTATAAATAGCATTTTATCTTTATAACCTCCTGCGCACTTCTTGTCTATCTCTCAAAAAAATATTCTTCTTTTCTCTCACGAACGTATAGGTTAGCTGGAAGACATCTCTTTGTAGAGATAAGATCGCCTTTGCAATTAAAATTGTAACAATTTTTTGTTTTGTTTATCTTCCCTATCTATACTATAATAAAACTGAAGAATCGGCGTGTCTGCACTTTGATTTGTTTTTCAAAAAACTGATTGTAAGTGATAAAGAGGGAGTGTAGCTGTAAAAAAATTACCGTCTGTCTGTCTGTTTGTACACGCTAATCTCTGGACATACTGGACGGATTTTAATGAAACTTTACTATAATATAGCCTATACTTAAGAATAACACATAAGCTACTTTTTACCACGGGAAAATAATTCTTTCAGCCCACGTTGCGGAAAGCTAGTTATAATTATGCTTTGTTTCGTTTGTGTAATAAAGCTTGAACCTGATTGGTAAATAATTAAACATAAAGTAGGTAGGTATTTTATGTAATAAAAGACGATAGGATCGTTCTTTAGTTCAGTCTTTGAAGATGTAGAATTAAGATTTATACCAAAAAGTAAATTACCCACATTTTACTTATTTTACGAGCACATTAAATACATCCAAGAAAATATACCAAAAGGTACTGCGAAGATATCGGTACCGTAATTTATAGGTGAAACAAGTTACAACCGAGTGTGCAATTACCCGGTTCTGGGCTTATCGGTGCTCAATATCGGTAACGTACCTGTATGGGTCCCGCGAGACCGCAATGATACATGTGGGCATGTGGGAAAGCGATACACACTTGAACATAGCGATGATGCGTCTAGTGATTATTTTTTTAAATTTGAATATGCAAAATATATTTTAAATTTGCATAATAATATGCTTTTTTTTAATGCTATCATGATTTTTCTACGATTTGGATAGACGATACTCTTCTATGACAAACTAGTTATGCTCGCTTAGCTATGCTCTTGTTGTTTTTACCTTTCCCGATGGAATCATATATTAATTACTATTAAAAACTTTATACTAATGTTAATTTGATAAACATTCAGTACCTATCTGATCTATCATAACATCGAATTTGAACAAAATCTATTAGTGAAAGCATATCTAGCTTAGCTAGATACATGATATACTAATATTATAGGGAGGAAAGATTTGTATATTTATGTGTGTGTATGTTTGTAATGAATAAACTCAAAAACTACTGAACCGATTTCAAAAATTCTTTCACCATTAGAAAGCTACATTCATCCTGAGTAACATAGGCTACCTTTTAACGCAGGAAAATTCCTCAATCCCACGGGAAAAACTGTTAACACGGGCGGAGCCGCGGCGGAAAGCTAATACATTATAAGCATAACAATGTATAGTATTATAGTATCTTTGACTCATAGACCTAGCCTAGTTGCCTGAATATAAAAAAATATAAAAATCATCAGCTTGCACATAACAATGTTCCAGTCTGTTCCAGTCTTTGGTTTCAGCATGTAATTTAGGGAATACTAAAGAAAGTACCTGAAGTTGATACAGCCTTTACCGAGATGATAACCTGAAAACATAGTACCTAACTGAAGTTTGTTGCTCTATAGCTTGACGGAATCGACTGTTTTATTTAGTTATTTTATTTAGTTATTTTAATTTGTAAGCACACAAATTCAGAAATACTGCCAGGAAGACAACGAATGCCTAATGTAATGTCTTCATAAAGGTCTTCATGTACTTGTTGAGTTGAGCATTTTCGCGCCGCAATTATTGTTTTTAATTCTGGCAGGCACACGAAGTGCTGCACAAACATCCAGCGGTTTTCATTAGCGGACCATGTTACTGGCCGCATGGAGTCGTTGCGGCCGCGAATCGGAATATTGAGGTAATATCGCTCACCGGATTACCCCTTTGTTCCCAGTTTTATTCTTTTTGGTTTAAATATGGCTTTACGCAGATGAAACTCTGTGCCAGTTTTAAATTCGTTTTTAGTCTGATGGTATTTTCTAAAGAAGTTGAACACAATTAGTTTCGGTGTTTTTATCACAGTTTACTAGACTGAATCACTAACCGATTTATGACTCGCGATATTTATCTTCATCATGTGTAATTTTAGAGGATGGAGTGATGTAATTTTTATTATTATGAAAGAGAAATAAAAGGAGAGCGTCAAAATAACTTTTCAAGTCAAGAAAAACCAAAGTCTTGTAGGAATTATAAATTTTGTAGGAAATAGCGAGTATCTAAATATTACCTTTTTTATAATAAAACATAATATTACCTTTTTTGCTTTCGTCTTTCTCTAAACAAAGACTTACATAAGTTTTGAAAGTCAGCCATTCACGTTTCAGTCGGCGTTTTCATGTCACAGATGCCTTCTTATCTCACTGCTGTACTTTAAGTAATTACTGCGCTTAGGCCGTCTGCTCTTTTTGCTTTTCAAAAGGTTATCAGGACCATTCTTTTTTTAAACAAAAATTACCTACGCCACTTGTATTTTTTAATTAATTTCGTAAAGACGTGCAGGTTATCTCACAATATTTTCTTTCACCGTAAAAGCGTCGAACAAACTTGCATGTTGTGGAACGTGGTGCTGCTTGGGGGGACTGGTCTACTCTAGTCGATTGCCGGTTGTTTTTTGGTTAAGTATATAATTTAGTTTTTCTACTTTGACTGGTTGCCTTCCTCTAATTGCATACTTCGTTTGCACTCTTTGTTATATGAATCAAATTGTATAAAATAATATATTTTTTAAAATAGTTTGAAACGATGCAACGCCTGTGGAGTTTTTTCCGGCGGGTTCTTCTCCACAGAAGATAGCCAAATTATGAACCCGCCTCGACGTCGAAAAGTAATTTGTAAAATCTTACTTTGAATAAAACTTATTTCATTTCATTTCATTTCATGTTGTATGAATTTTCAAGATTGTTAACAGGAACCTTCCCTAAGGAAAGCGACGACCTTTGAGGCATCGATGCTCTATCATATCCTCATAATCACCATTAATAATTATAACAAAGAATATACACCGTGTTTTTTAATGTTCATCCGCAACATAGCGGTAGTACCTACTCATGAAAGTGAACAACTTTCCCTAAGAATCACTACATAGTATAAAACCACATAAAACAAAGTCGCTTTCTCTGTCCCTATGTCTCTTTGTATGCTTATATCTTTAAAACTACGCAACGGATTTTATTGCGGTTTTAATAGATAAAGTGATTTAAGACGAAGGTTTATATGTATGATACATGTATAATATATTAAAGGATAACCCACAATAACCATTTTCCCGTGCGGAGCCGGGGCGGGTCGCTAGTAATGTAATAAAATAAAATTCAACTTGTCATACAAGATGGTTAGACACGTGACTTAAATTAATATAAAAATATTTTTTTTGAGAATTCAACCCTTTTTCCTTGAGGAAAGTTGTTCAGTGTCATGAGTACTATCACAGATAATATAATACTCGTTACACTAGTAGTAGTAGTACTATATACCAATATGTTGCGGAGTTAGAGTATAAACAGAAAAATTTCTGGGAGGGGTTGCGGATACCTAACCTAACCTAACCTACCTATCCACAGATTCTGGTTGATATCATAATATTATACATACATACTGCATTCTACATAATACCAAGCAGAATCCTTTGTGTATGCACATCTCAGGTGGCACATAGGGGTGTACTCACATTGCCGTAGAACCACCATGCATAATACATTTGGATTCACCCGCAGCGGGTTTTGTTTACCGCCCGCGAGCCCGTGATCACCCGGTTGTGTTACTGGCTGGATTTTGTGACTTCTTTCTGCAAACACTGCTACGAAACAACCAGTAACACTACACTGATATAGATAGTATAATTAGTTACTCTGTGCTGATATCAAGGTTCTTTTTTTCATACTTAGTAGGGAAGTTGTGAATTTCGATGTCAGTTAAACAAGTGAACATAATATTATTATTGACTTTACTCAACCGAAATTTCTTCAGGTTACTTTACTACTACTCCGTACTTCTGTTTGTCAGGTAGGTTAACCTCGAAATTCACTTGATAAGCAAGCATTGTGGAGATCTTTGGAGGTGGCTTTTCTGTGGATGCTTTCCCAAAAGTTACCGTGAAAAGAGTGATAAACCAAAGATTTTCTACCCATAACTCTTTTAATGAGTGATAAAAGTAATATTGCTTTTGCCGTATCAGACTAATAAAGAAATTTAGTTATTCCTAACGGATCCCAAAAAGAAATCCCATCAGGGATCAGTTTATTTTTTTTTTTTTTTTCTATTCCTAACCGATCCCAGAAAAATGGGATCAGACAAGAATCGTAATTTTTAATAAATTTGTTGTTCCTAACCGATCCCTAGTAAATTTAAGACAGTAAATTTGTACAGTCAGCCTGAACAGTTTTATAATTCAACAAATAGTATAGTATAAATAGTAATAGTAAGAGTGTAGTATGCATAGTGTTTAATGCGCAAGTAAGTTAAATTATTTTGTTTTCTCTTTTTGGCTTAAGACATGATTTAATTGTATAATAGTTGTCTTCGCCAAAATTAGAATAATAACTACTTATTTATTTAAGTATTTTAAATATAGTAACACTCACACTCTCACGCATCAATCAATTACCACTCATTCATTCATTTCCTCTTCCGCCGCACCTTTCTTCCTTCATTCGATCCCTGACCTCAGTACCAAAGCAATTGCCGTCGCACGCGCACATCTTAAAAACTCTTACGCTAGAAGATTCTAAAAAAAACCAAAAATAAACTCGCGAGTGAATGCAGTGAATGTGAAGTTATTTAAAGTGCAATTAACAAAAAACAATTACACTTGGACCAGGAAATCTTCACCAGCGCAAAAGGTACTCAACCCTCAACTTTTCCCCCAAGTGTCTTGGTCCTTCGAGCCGGATATCCTTTCTATCCTTTCTCTCACGATACAAATAATTTCTCACGACTCAAATCATAATATTATTATCCTATTTTATTATATTATTATCCTATTTATTAGCCACGCCACGCCATCACGTCCGCCATTACGCATTTCATTAAAATATTATATATTATATACATTTCATTAAAATATTGTATATTTATTTCTCATTACGCTATATAATATTCGCATCATAACATTTAGTATATGTAAAATCATTCAAATATTTGCATATTTTGAAATACTTCCGTTGTCCGTGCTGTTCACGCGCCGCCGCCGCCGCTGTACGGTTCGTAGACATCTTGTCGCCATACATTTTTGTATTTACCCACGCGTAACTACCTACCTACTCAATTAAATAAAAAATGTCGCAAAATAAAGGCACCGCGGCTGGAGATGAGGTTCCCCCTCAAGTTATTCGTCTCATAGCTAAAAAAGAAAACTTGTTCCATATTGCGCAAGAATTGTATAATCTTAGCCTACAAGTTTCCGATGAAGCTAGTAAAAATAAATTCTTGGTACTTGTACAGTCGCTAGAAAATACTCGAACAGATTTTTCAGAAACTCTTGATGACTTAATATTGGCTCAATTAAGTAATGATCCAAAATATAAACCGGATTACACGGCTATGAAAGCATTCGATGAACTTTATTGTCATATTAAAATATGCGAAACTAAACTCAAAGAAAAATCTTCAAAAGGTCAACAAAGGCTTGATTTATTAAATCAAAAACTCCCTTCGCTCAATCTTATGTCTTTTGATGGTTATCCCGCCAATTGGTCACCTTTTTATGAAAATTTTAAAAGTCTCATACATGATAACTCTCGTCTAACTGACGCCGAAAAGGTTCAATACCTGATAGGTAAATTGACAGGTAAGGCTCTGACTGTATGTTCAGGAATTCCACCCACTGCTAATAACTATATGATCATTTGGAAGGCATTGCTCGAAAAGTATCAAGATGTTCGAGTCCAAGCTTCTTATTACATTGATCAAATATTACATTTCAAACCTAATCAATCTTTAGACGCGTTTTTAGAACAATTCTGCTCAGCAGAAGCCGCACTCAAAAAATTAAAAATCAATAGTTTATCCGATTTTATTTTAACTCACATCGCACTAAGCAAACTTGATAAAGAAACTGTCAATTTGTTTGAGCAAGCACACGCCTCGGTAGACATGCCTACATTCACGGATCTTACGACGTTCATAAAAAAACAAAATAAGATACAAACTCTTCGCACGTCCACTTACTCAAATAAAACACAAAACGCTAATAGAAATATTAATAAAAATAAACAAACGCACGCATTCTTGGCTAACACTGTAGATCAGTACTCGCCACGCACTCACACGCAATCGCTCGCTCCCGCTCAATACGCTCCACCCGCACCGCAATCATTCACTCAAATGCACAATCGCACTCATACGCAAACGTTCGCTACCGCTCCATACGCTCCACTCGCACCGCAACACGCTTCACTCGCTACTCCCGTGTATACTTACACTCAAAAATTACCTTCTAATCGCGCTCAGAACGCTCATTCAATTAACACGCAAAACTCGCACGCTAACGCCCACGCATCTCGGTCTCAAAACATACAATCAAATTGTTTGCTTTGCAATTCCCAACCGTCGCACGCTTTATATAAGTGTCAATATTTTCTAAATGAAAGTCCGCTCGCAAGAAATAACATTGTTACAAAATATAATTTTTGTAAGAATTGTCTAGGTTTCCACAATATTATATCCTGTCAGTCACAACACAGCTGTAATATTTGTAATCAAAGACATCACACTCTATTACACCTTCATAACATTTCACAATCAAATTTTATTAATCGTAATCAATATCAAACGCAAACACAAAATAATCCGCCAGTCACACTGCATACATCCGTCGTCAACGCTGGCGCCGAACCGGTGTCTGCGCGCTCCGATACTAGACCGCCGCCGAATGTGCCGCCGACGCGCTATGACTGGACGGTGACTTCAAGGTCAGACGCAACTGATAAAGTATCGCACGGACAGAATGCACGCGCTAATTCAAATAACGTTTCGTTATCAGCCGTTACTTCTACGCGTAATATTGCGAATAATAATACAGTTCTTTTGCCAACCGCTACCGTATATGTTTATAATGAAAATAAACGTCACAACGTTCGTTTATTTATTGATACGGGTTCTATGAGTCATTTTATTACGAAAACTTGTTGCGATCGCTTAAATTTAAAAATTACTCCCGCTTCTTCTACGATTAAAGGAATCGGTCAAACCGAAAGCTTTTCGTACGGATTTACTACACTAAAAATTCATTCTCGCTTTGATCCATTGTCTTCGTATGACATAGTAGCTCGTGTTATCGATTCAATCACAGATCAATTACCTAACGCTGAAATAGACACTTCTCAACTGACGCATCTCAATGACTTACCTATGGCTGACTGCAACTTCTATATGCCAGGTGAAGTGGATTGCCTGATTGGTAATGAGCTCTTCCCGTTCCTTTTGGGACCTAATAAAATATCCTCTCCACTTTCATCGGTGGTTGCAGTGGAAACCACTCTTGGCTATTTAGTCATGGGTAAGGCTGAGACTACACACATTAACTCTTCTAATCGCAACGCAAATAATAGTAAATCTTTTTTCTGTTCTATCGAACGTACTTCCACGCTAGAAACCCTCACTCAACGCTTTTGGGAAATTGAAAGCGTTCCAAATAAAAATCACATGAGTCCTGATGATGAGGCATGTGAACATATATTTCAATCTTCTTACTCTCGTGATGACACAGGCCGTTATGTCGTGCATCTGCCGTTTAAAAATGATCCCGCCGAATTAGGACATTCATATTTAATCGCTAAAAAACGTAATTTAAACCTAGAGAAAAAATTGGACGCTAACCCGGATTTACGCTCGAATTATAACGACACCATACAAACTTACATTAATCAAGGTTATCTAACTAAGGTTGAGAGTTGTAAAGAGACGCCCGCACACTCCTATTACATTCCGCACAGAGCTGTATATCGGCCCGACAAACCGACTTCAAAAACACGTATTGTTATTGACGCTAGTTGCAAAACTACAAGTGGAAAGTCACTTAATGATATCCTTTATAAAGGTCCGAACTTACAAACTAATATATTCAATCTTTTAATTAATTTACGCATGTTCTCCGTGGCTATGACGGCAGACATCGAAAAAATGTATTTTCAGTTAAAACTTACACCCGAACATCACGCTTTTCAACGCATTCTATACAGGTTCGATTCTCGCTCTGATATTGATATATACGAATTCAATCGCGTTTCTTTCGGAATATGTAGCTCACCTTATCTCGCCATGAGGGTCGTTCGCCAGCTGGCCGCTGACAGCCGCGACCAGTTCCCGCGCGCCGCAACGGAGGCCGACACTCATATGTATATGGATGACTACATCTCTTCTGTAGATGGAGTTGATGCCGCTCAAAAAACTTACTCTGAAATGGTTCAAATGTTCGCCTCCGGTGGTTTTAATCTTACTAAATGGATATCTAACAATTCCGATTTCATGGAAAAAATTCCTTCTTCGCATAGAAGTGATGATATTTTAAAATTTGACTCTTCTGACACATCCGCTCCGCACAAAATTGTAGGTATGCATTGGCAACCTACTACTGATAAATTTCAGTTCACTATAAATGCTGATATGCAAGAATGCACGAAACGATCCATACTTTCTGTTACCGCTCGCTTATATGATCCGTTGGGTCTTATCTCACCGGTCGTAGCTTTCATGAAGCTCCTAGTACAGGAGTGCTGGGTAGAAAATCTTGACTGGGATGATCGCGTTACTCCCGCTATTTTAAATAAATGGACACAGTTTTATAATGAGTTATCTTATCTTGAACGCATTCAAATCCCGCGCCATATAGGCTTGAATTCTCCTCATGTCACTCTCATTGGCTTCGCGGATGCTAGTGAGAAATGTTATGGTGCCAATGTTTATATAAAGGTTAGTCCTGATTCACACTCACCTGGTTCAGTCCATTTATTAGCCTCGAAGTCCCGTGTAGCCTCGCTAGCTAAAATGCCTCTTGCTCGTTTAGAACTCTGCGCCGCGCTTCTTCTCGCGAACCTTATTGACGCCGTACGTGATGTAATCGCAAAGAGAAGTCAGATCCATGAAATTTACGCATTTTCCGACTCATCTATTACGCTCACCTGGATTCATTCACCCGCTTACAAATTTCACACGTTTGTCGCGAACAGAATAACTGAAATAAATTCAAAATTACCCGCAAAACACTGGTTTCATGTCAAAGGCACTGAAAACCCAGCAGACATTATTTCACGTCCTGTTACAGCTAAAGCACTCGTAAATAACGACTTCTGGTTTCACGGACCTGAATGGATTTCCAATAGTATTTTTGTTTGGCCAGTAAAACCTTTTACTGTGAATCATAACATTTGTTCAAATTTAGAATCAAAAACATTAATAAATTTATTCGCTCAAAATTCTGATGACCGTCAGGAATCTCATCCTTTTGAAAAAATGGTTGAACGATTTTCAGATTGGTCAAAATTGTTACGCTCCGTTGTTTATATACTCCGCTTCTCACGCATATTACGCTCTCAAGGGTCAATTACAGTTTTAGACTTGGAAGTTGCAGAACGTTATTTAATTCGCTACGTACAACATAAACACTTTTCCAAAGATATTATCGCATTGACAAACAATAAATTGTTAAATAAATCTCTTCTTAAACTCAATCCGTTTATAGACCAAGAAGGTATTTTAAGAATCGGTGGTCGACTTTCTCATTCGCAACTCGATTACGGTCAAAAGCACCCTATTTTATTGCCTACGAAAGATTTAATAACGCAACTCATTATCGATAATTATCATGTAACAAACCTACACACTGGTCCGTCGCTTTTACTCGCACTACTCAGACAAAAGTTCTGGATACTTTCAGCTAGAAACTTAGTTCGTCAACGTGTACACAAATGTAATCTCTGTTTTAGAATCAAACCTAAATTTACTTTCCCGCGCATGGGTGATTTACCTTCATTCCGTGTTTCAGAAGCAAAACCTTTTGTCCATACCGCTGTAGATTATGCTGGTCCCTTCTTTATTACGCATATTCGTCGCCGTGGAATAAAAAGCCATAAGGCATATGTGTGCTTGTTTGTGTGTCTTGCCACCAAAGCACTCCATTTGGAGCTGGTCTCTGACCTCAGCTCAGAATTATTTATCGCCGCTTTCAAGCGCTTTATCAGTAGACGAGGCCCAGTTTCCATGATCTATAGCGATGGTGGGACAAACTTTATAGGCGCTAAGCGCAAACTTAGCGAGATTTATGATTTATTACAGTCCACAGCTCACCAATCTTACATTAGTAATTATTTACTAAACAATAAAATACAATTTAAACATAGCCCGCCGTATGGCCCACATTTTAATGGTTTATGTGAAGCCAATGTGCAAAGCGTGAAAACTCATTTATATAAAACTATAGGCTCTCAAATATTAACCTATGAGGAATTCACAACAATCTTAGTTCAGATAAAAGGCTTATTAAATAGTAGACCACTATGTGTTCTAAGTTCTGAACCAGATATAGTTGCTCTAACTCCTAGCCATTTTCTAAATATTACTCCTGTAAAGTTTTTACCCGCTGAAAATTTTATTGATCAACCTGATAACCGTTTGTCACGTTATCAGTTATTATGTAAGCTCACGCATGATTTCTGGCGCCGTTGGAATCAGGAATGTCTCACTTCGCTCCAACAAAGAGAAAAATGGAATAAAAACCCTGACAATATCAAGTTAGGGACTGTTGTCATTATAAAAGATAATAACGCGCACCCTCTTTGTTGGCCTCTTGGAGTTATACATGAACTCTATCCAGGAAAAGATAACATAGTTAGAACGGTTAAAGTTCGTACTTTATCTGGATGTTACATACGTCCTATAACCCGAGTTTGCCCTTTGCCTACTCAATAATTTAATTTAATTTTAGCACAACGCTTAAATTATTAGTTAAAATAAGTTTTAATTTTCCGTTTCATTCTTAGTTTAAACTAAACGCTCAACATTCTCTGTTAACTTGTTGGTTAATATAGAGGAAACCTCTAGGCCGGCAGACTTGTCTTCGCCAAAATTAGAATAATAACTACTTATTTATTTAAGTATTTTAAATATAGTAACACTCACACTCTCACGCATCAATCAATTACCACTCATTCATTCATTTCCTCTTCCGCCGCACCTTTCTTCCTTCATTCGATCCCTGACCTCAGTACCAAAGCAATTGCCGTCGCACGCGCACATCTTAAAAACTCTTACGCTAGAAGATTCTAAAAAAAACCAAAAATAAACTCGCGAGTGAATGCAGTGAATGTGAAGTTATTTAAAGTGCAATTAACAAAAAACAATTACACTTGGACCAGGAAATCTTCACCAGCGCAAAAGGTACTCAACCCTCAACTTTTCCCCCAATAGTTATTTTATTTTATTTTTTTGGCTCTACACATGATATTTTTTTATTTCATTGTAGTATTTTAGTTCATACTAGTTTTGTTTTTAGAAATGTCTGAAGTTAACAGTGACCTACCATCAACTTCAAGTGAAAATACACCACCTATTACATATATATATAGAAATGGTGGCAAGGTTTTGCTGAGAGCTGGATACCGTTTGCCCTATATTCACATTTTTTAACAATGCTTCACTTCATTTCTAAGTAATTGATTTAATTGGATAGCATAACTAAATTTTTGTCTGACTGTACCTTCAATCTAACGTTTTAGGTATAGGTAAATGGGGATCGGTTAGGAATAACAAATTGTATCCCTTAGGAAATTAATTCGATGTGGGATCTGATGTTGGGATCCGATAGGAATAACTCAAGAAATTTTGTATTTTGTATTTTTTTTTAAACTTAACAACTACTTACATGTATGAGTAAAACATGCCAAGTTAAAATTTATTTTTAAAACGCTTTAATTATTATTTATTGTTATTATTTATTATTGACAACTATATTTGTAACTTATAATATGAACATTTTTAAGTTCAAACAGTTAGCTTCGAAAATCAGCCTTATTAAACGACAACGCCGAATGTACTCGCACTCCTCTCAGTACTTAAATAATGAATGCCCGGATGCCCCGGCACTAAGCCCCATATAATTAGCTGGATGTATGGGGGATTTAAAATGCACAATTCGGGAAATTATTTTTGTTTCAACAAGAGAGGCATTACCATCGGTCCAGCAGTGGGCCTAAGTGTAGTAGTAGTAGTAATAATAGTAAGGGATATGTAGGTAAAGGTTGTAATGGATGATAGGTTTAGGGAGGAATCTATATTATATATAGTCAGTGCATAGTAGCCGCGCCCGGCTCCGTCCCGTGTCGTCGTCGGTTGCATTCCGATTGCGTTAGAGTGCGTGCAAACACTCACACTAATAATTTTGTGCAATGCGTTTACGTACTTGAATTAGTGTGAGTGATCATCTACAGTATGATGATTTTTAGTTGACTTTTGCGGTTATTTTTTTTTGTTAGAAAAGTAATCTTTTAAGCTAGCGTGTAGATTTTCGAAATATTTTTTGTAAGTGATCCATGTAACATGTATATCCAGCCCTGAAATTATATGACACTAATTACAACAGCACCTTATATAATATGTTATCCAGTCAAACTTAATGCAGACCTTGACCTATTATTTTCTACTATCGCCAATATTATGCACAATGTTGGGGCCTATACAACAACGTGTTAATTAAATATCGCAAAACCTCTCGGGTAATCAGCTCATAAAACTGAACAACTTTTGTTCTAAAAGTTTTCTGTAAAACATTTTCTTTTTTACTTTTCATACAAATTGATCAGCTGGCGAAGTCAATTTGTACGAAAAGTGAAAAAAAATTGCGATTGCACAAAGATAGCATAGACCTCGGAAAAAAACATAGGCTTTTTGCCGCGGGATAATTCTTCATTCCCACTGGAAAAGCTGTAAACGCGGGCTGAGCCGCAGCGAAAAGCTATTAAGCTAGTATTTATATATGAGCTGGTAGAGTTTGTCTATTGAAAGTAGACAATGAAAAAACGCGGCAAATTTGAAAAAAATCATCAGGGCGACCCCGATTCTATGGATTTACCTAATTTGATACTTTTTTTTCTATGTCACTTTGTTGCCAGTACAATGTTTTCCAATTTCATCGATTTGTCTTCTTTCAGTAGCCAAACTCTAACAACATGTAAGGATATCAGTACTACTACTACCGTAGTACGTTATAATATAAGATCCTTGACTGTAGTACAATTATGGGGTCAGATTGTCATGTGTGGGATGTCACTACACATATTTATTTGTTTACTAGAATACGGTAGGTTAATATATTGTATTGTATCGGTAATGTATGTATTGTATGTGAGAGATTTATATCGAGTAATCGACTGTCACATGCTGTTATTAATGATGATGAGACGAATCGGGAACTAGTAACGAAATACTTCTGAATAATATAATAACTGATTATAATAACTGATTGATTAGTCCGAGTTTAGAATTCTAAAATCATTATGTGAATTTAGAAATTATTGTCTTTAAAAATCAGTAGTTGCTATTTTACATTCTTTTATAGTGTAAACTAACCGACTTCGGGAAACACAAACATCTAATTCCGTGCTTCGGAAGGCACGTACAGCTTTTGGTCCCGGCTACGGATGTAGTCGTTATACCTATCTACGAGCAATGTTAGAAGCTTCAATTCTGACACCAGTGTATGTGTTTGTGAGGTACTCACACGATAAGCAAGAAACCAAAACCTAACCGCATGTTTGTATCATATTTTGCTACTATACAAAGAAATGTATTACATTTAATTAATAGAATAGAATAGAATAGAATATACTTTATTGCACACTAGAAATAATGTTTTAATTAATTAATTAATCAATCGAAATATGTAAAAATATTATTTATTGAAGATAAATTATACAAAGAGCGTTCCCTGTTGAAATCTATCTTAGACAGAGTATCAACCAACCTAAAGGGAATTACCCAACTAAAGGTAAGCTCAGACTCATCTCTCCGATGACGTAATTCCACCCCGACTGTGACTAACTACCCTCGTTCGTCTTTCCAAACCAAACTATTTTCGCAACACTGATATTTTCGAACTTTATCATCCAACGCCTGAGTTTAAAATGGCGGAACACCGGCAAACTAATTTCCTACTACCGCCAGACTGAAATGAGATCCTAAGGGTATTTTGTGAAGATTAATTTCTTGAAAGCGGAGGTCGCTTCGAGTAAAAAGTGATATTTATGCCCAGCTTGGGCAATATTGGGCTGTTGTAAGAAATAAGAAGACCTGTATCACTTTTTCACACCTACTTTAATAAATCAGCACAAGCACACACTCGCACATACAATAAACTAGCGATAAAGATAATAAGAGGGAAGAGGGCTTTTCCTGAGTTTCTCACTAAAATAAAACTATCCCACTCGAACGAGAGCTGGAATGGGAAGAATGTCAAAATCAAACCGAGACAATCCACGAAAACAAATATGTCTCAAAAAGATTTAAATTTAGAATATACTTGCAACCAGGCCGACAAGCATCAGAGATGGCAGGACTAATGCAACATCATCCTTCTCCGTCTTAAAAAAAATATTTTGATCATTTTCCTAATAACAGAATGGGCTCTAAAACCTTTGATAAAAGCCATACAAAAATAAAACTTGCTAAAGATCATTGGCTACCTTTTACGCGGGAAAATTCTTCATTCGCACGGGAAATCTGTTAATGCGGGCGGAGCCGCGACGGAAAACTAGTAAAAGATCAGGGGGTCGCTATTAAACTATTTGTCAGCAGTGGGATCAAATCCATGGTTAATACCAAAGTGTTATTTAACACTTCTTATTAAACAAAAATGTATTACTTATCACCAAATGTAGGATAAACGCATCCTCCTACAAATATGGTTACTAAAACACTAAATTAAAAAATTTAATAACCCCCGACACAAAACCGTTACTTGATCCTTTCAACAACTTGAAAAGAGCTGATAATCTTCAAATGACTAAGGATATTTTCTTGGATCATAGCTAAGAACACTCTCGATTGTGACACCTTGCAAACAAAAAAACTAGATCAAAATCGGCGCATCCGTTTAGGAACTACGATGCCACAGACAGACACACACGTCAAACTTATGACACCCCTTTTTTTCGTCGGGGGTTATTTAAAAGATGTTCTCTTGAGTGTATGTTTATATTCCACAATTTCTTGTTTCGTAGCGTTCGTAGCGAACCGCTACGAGGTTGCTACGAGCGTTAGAAAAACATGTCGTAGCAAAATAGAAGCTATATGTAAATAAATATGTACCCATCTGTCGATGTCTTGTTTGGACATGATTACCTACTTATAAGGCGGAAATAAGGTGTTTTCCGGTTGGTGACGTATATAAAGGTACTAAAATACGGGCTCTCGCTAATACTTCTTCAATATAAGTATCTAGGAGTAAGCATATGTCCATTTATCATGAAATGACAATTTAATTTAATTTATTTGCCTATATTTTTCTCGCTACGTACCTATAAAAAGTTTTTAACAAAAAAATCAAACCGCCAGAGAAACTGAAAAGCAAGAAATTCAGTGAGTGAACAATCAATAATCCCCAAATTACCGTTAGTGTTGGATAATTAGTATTTTTTCAAATTTATTTCGTGGGACACTTTCCAATAAAAAAATAACTATCAAAATCGAAACACCTACTGTGTTATGTTCAGACTGATATCGCATCACCTCTTTTAGATTGATTGATCCCTTTTTTATAAAATTCAAAACTCAAATTCAAAATTAAAAAATATTTTTTTGCCGGGTTTTGGTTTGGGCAAAGCTTTTAACTTCTGAAATGACGTAATTTAGTGTTCTGTAAGGAATAAAATATTTTTTAATTTTGAATTTGGGTTTTGAATTTTATGCGTCATACATTAAAAAAAATATACGTGTCGACATGATAACCTCCTCCTTTTCGTCGGATATAAAAGACATTTCACATTTGTTATTAGTACTCCTATTATAATTATAAAATAACGTAATTATGGCATGAATGTAAACTAAAATAAAAGAAAGCTTCATTGTTAGCGAGTGGAAGTGTCGAGTTTATACTCTTAGCGAGTTCTTCAGTTCTTTGGAACGACTCTCGACTCGACCACCCACATTGCAATGTAGACTCACCTTTTGTTGACACAGCGCGAAAATTCAATTTTGAATCTAGAATAGAAAAAGTAAAGTTGGCTTGGCTGTACGATGGCTGTATGTAAGATTAAATAGAGTCAACGAAAACGGAATATTGCAAAAGTTTGAGAAAAAGTTGACGTTTTATACCGCTTAGTTCTATAAGTGTTATTGTGGGCAAAAGTGTTAATTTTATGAGAAAATCTAAATCTGGGTAGAGCTGGAGGAGTACTAGCTACTAGCTAGAAGGAGTACTAATAATCTTATCTTAGTTAGCCCTATATAGCTGGGCAAAGGCCTCTCTCCGCTCTCTCCATGACTCCCTTTCCTGTGCCTCTTCCTGCCGAGTTTAGCTAAAGGCAATATAAAAATAGTAAGTAAATATTATTTATGACGAATATGATTTTTTGAAAATTACTCGTACTTATGATTATTAATTAACTATCAATTATTATAAATCGTTTATATGCCAAAGCGATATTGACCCTCTAACTACCGAAAGAGTTTGCTTCCACGAAATTGATATAGAGCCCAATAAGATCGCCTATTTGTATATCTGTTTCTTCAGATTTCATTTTTGTTTTCATTTTGAAACATGCCAATCTTTTATAAAAATACTCACAAATCAGAAAAAAATATGATTTCTCTTCCTTTTTTTTTTTTTTTTAGTTTCTTTCTCCCTTTTGGGAAAGGCAAAGGGATCTAAGCCCATACAGCCTAGTCTTTAGTAGTTTCTTGCATTATCAAAGTTTAATGTCTTCATCTTCAGTCATTTCTTTAGTTTCATTTCGTCGTCTTTAGTCATTTCTTGCATTAATGTACGTCGTCAGTAGTTTCATTTCTTGTTACGGGATCATTGAAATGCAAGGGTGGTTCTTACATTCCAATGATACTGAAGTTTAACGCGGGGTATCAAACCAGAAACAGCTAACCACTCATTATTTCTCACTTTCATTGAATAGTTCTTCTTTAACGGCACATTATCGCACTAATTCCACCATATTAATACCACAATTACCATGAAAAACTAATTTTATAAAGGACGAAACAATGAACCTGCCATTTCCTCTCGATTCCCGCGTAAAACCCCGATTTCTCTTCCGCAATACAAATAGATTTCTTCGAAAGTGTATGTTCGGTGTCATAGTGGTAGCAGCCAGTAACAAAGGCTTCGTCCCGAGAGCGGGGCGAAGCGCATTGCGGATCGCCTACCGCCTATACTAGTACGGTTACTCCTTATAACGACTCGGTATCCCCGACCGCTTCCCAACGGGTCTATATTAAAACCCATAATTGAAAATGTATATATCGAAAATCCATAATCGACAAATGTCATAACGATTAAAATCCATAAATTTTGAAATACATAATATTTAAAAGCCCTAACTTTAATATGAATACTGTTAGTATGTATAATAAATAAAAAATATAAATATGACAAATGTAGTAAACATATATTAAATTATTATTTTTATCACCAAAAATGCTGTTTCTCTTATATTCTTTTTTACTAAAATGTCTTAAATTTATGATTTTGTAAGATTATACAATTATGGATTTTAATAGTTATGTTAAATAATGGTATGTATTTTTAAATTATGGATTCTAATTGTTATACTATTTAAAGTTATGGCAAGTCTCTTATGGATTTTCATAATAGGGATATTTATGTTATGCAATTTAAGGGGCACCCCTTCCCAACACTTGCTTTCAAATTTAGAACTTGAAAATTCTGTAGCTTTCTTTTAGTCTATGACTATTGCTTGCTTGCTTGCTCGTGTGGGTTTCGAGGTTAACCTACCTCACAAACCCTGGTGTCGGAATTATAAAACCGCCATAGGCTTCCGACATGGCTCCTATAACGACTACATCCGCAGATAGTAGCGGGGACAAACGGCTTTACGTGCCTTTCGAAGCACGGAATCATCTTTCTTTTCGGACACTCGAGTGATTCAGCCTGCAATGTCCTAAATAAACTGAGGAAGTCTCACAAAGTGATATTTGTTCGACTAGTCCCCACCGGGATACGAACCCGGAACCTCCGTAACGTCAGGCGAGCTTTAATTTTACCACTCGACCACGGAGGCTATTACTATTAAGATTTTTTTTTTATTACTGGCCTCTTACAAATTATTTATTGAAAAGAAAAATATCAAAAGATCCGCACTGCCAGTAACAGTTGTGTTACTACTACTCAGGACTTTTATGTATCTTCTTGGCTTGTGGAGCACGTTTTGCCATATTTCCTACTAAGCCTACTATCAGTGCTATCTATCTTAGTCTTTTTAGGGATTTTAGTTATTGTTTACACAGGTGTATGCTATTCACATGTTGATCATTGCCTGGGTTATGTACCTGGATAACACCAATATAACAATCTCAAGAAATAGATCAGTTCTGAAAGGAAAAAAAAACTTTCTTTGATCGAATGATTAAATTCTAGACAGTTTTTCCGACCTACCCTACCTCAAAAAGTAAATCTTTTTTCGTACGCTGTTAAACCCAATTGTGAGAAGTCTACCTCGTGCCAAATAGAGCGAATTTCCAACAAGACAAAGGTTGTTTTGGGTCCCGGCGGGTTTTTTATTGGATTCTTGTTAGAAGGTTCTTGTTACCCACTTTCTGTCGATTGTATTCTCTATGTAGAGGGTGGTAGAGGTGTTTTTACATAATTTATTCATAATTTGCACTGCTGCGGTATATTTTTGTAGGTATTTGTAGAAAAGTATTATAATTATGTTATTTTAAAGTAGGATAGCTTTTACATTCAGATCGATATAAAAAATAATAAAATTGTATTCGTAGTGAGGATATTAGAGAATTGCGACAAACTCGAGAGGTTGTCAGAATGCGACATAATGATATAAATAAATAAATAGATGAGAACATCTCACACACGGCCATCTGACCCCAAACTAGGCAGAGCCTGTACTATGGGTGTCAGACAGCTGATATACATACATATATAAATAAATATACAACATCCAGACATAAGGCAAACAAAAGTGCTCATCACACGAATGTTTGCCCTGGGCGGAATTCGAACCCGCGACCCTGTGCTTCTAAGGCAGACGTAGGCACGTGGGCCGTTAAAATACTATGACTCTTAGGTACTACTATTTAGTATTCTGTGGTTCGATACACCTTCTCGAACTTTTCGCGCGTGACATGTGAGACATGTAAGACTAAGTTTTTTCTTTCTACTTTCATTGTGTGTGGCCCAAATTCGAAATATATAACCGTTCCATTAAAAAAATATATTGAAATCGGAAAACTTTGTAAAAAGTTATGCGTGGTTATACATAAAAAAAATATACGCAAAACCTTCTCTGTTTTCGTCAGTCAAAATATAATATTCAACTTGTCACGTGCGTGTGTTATATGAAAAATTGAAAATTATTTTTGTGAGATTTCAACCTATGTTCCTTAGGAAAAGTTGTTCTATAAATGTTGCGGATAAACAAACAGGTAAAGGGTATCATTCATTTTGGACCAAAAAAGTAAAAGTGCCGGCCAGCAGAAAAAAGTATAACTTTCGGGTAGAACACACAATTCCTGTATTCTTTTACTATGACACTAATCCTGTGCACCCCATGGTTGTATTGTTAGAAGCTATTAATTAAATAATAAAAATGTTGTTATAAAAGTATTATTTTGACACATGTCACAGCGCATGTAGTCATATTGTATTGAATAGATTATATTCCTTTATTTTATGTAGTTTAACTTATTTTTTTATTATTATAATAGGGGCCCACATGGATTAAGTATGTATTTGTTTAATATAATTTAAAAAAATATCATGAAAGTATTATTATGATGCATAAGAATGATCACTCATCGACTTTTTTTTGTTTATTATTAAGAAAAAAAAGTAAAAAAAATAAAAAATATGTAAAGAAAATGTAAAAAAAAGTAAAGAAATATAGAAACTACGACGTGTTCTATCCGAAAAATACACTTTTTTTCCTTGGTCGGCATTTTCACTTTTTTGGTCCAACATTGTATGAAAGGTGAATGATGTCCTTTCGCGGTGTATTAATATGCATACGTGTTTGCGTTATGTCAAGTGACATTATGTCACTCACAGATGTCACTAGTGCACATCACCACTCGTGCGTGCGTACCGTGTGACACGAAGCACGCGGTCGCATTCGGCGGCCTAGGTCAGGCGTATAAGGTGGCCAGACGTTCAACCGGATAGATATTATTTTGAACTCTAACTAATATTATAAATGCGAAAGTAACTGTGTCTGTCTGTTTGTTTGTCACGCCAAATCCACTGAAACGATTTTGATGCAACTTGGTACAAAGATAGAATAGTGGTCGCCATGACCGAAAACGGTCGGAAGGATTATCATCATCATCATCATCATAGAATTTTTTTACCGCGGGAAAATGCCTCATTTGCACGGGAAAATCAGTTAACGAGCCTGAAGCCGCGGGGCGGGAAACTAGTTTTTAATGTATAAACATTATATAAATCCTATTTTGTAGCCATTATTTGGACCCCCTACTACGTTAGAGAGATAATTTCCCTAGCCTGGGGCTCTTTGGATATTTGCATTCAATTTTTCTCAAAAGCAAAGCTACTAGCTAGTGCAATTTTTTCACAGAAAACATTTGACTGAATTAAAAAATATATATAAAAGTGTCTAATAGGTGAAATATAAAATAGATACGTACTAGCATAGATAATATAATATATGGAGCAAAAAAAGAATCTACCTTTATGTGTACTAGTTAGTATTCTCCGTGGTGTAAGAATACCCTTAAATTAAAATATCCACGCTAAACGTCGGTGGTCAAGTGGCTAGGACCGTTGGCTTTCATTCAGTAGTTCGCGGGTTCAAGCGTCGTCATGAACTAATGTGTTTTCGATTTTCGAATTCTTATGTACGTTTATTCGACGCTTTTACGGTGAAACATCGTGAGTATTCGTGGGAAAACCTGCACACACCTGTGAAGAAAGGTTGTGTGTGAAGTTGACCAACCCGCACTGGGCCAGCGTGGTCTACTAAGGCCTATTCACCCTGAATTCAGGTTAGGCTCGAGCCCCTCGGTGGGGACGAATCCATGCCCAAAGACAATACGGTCATAAATATATAATCAGAGACGGAGCCCCTCAGGCGTCGTCTCCTTCACGATGTTTTTCAATATCTACGCGCTAGGCCGTGGTCCGAGGCTCCCTTGAGCCGCCCCTAGACGCGTTGGTATATGACTTTTTTTGGGGTAGAGTCTTCCGCTCCCCCGCAAGTCCGGTGAAGCTTGATTGGTCGTACCTTTTCGACACATGCATAGGTCAATTAAAAAAAAAAGATCCTAAATAATCAATTAGTGTGGTCACAATGAACGTAGATGTTGCGTCAGTAATTAGTGTCCGAAATAGATCGATGCGACTCGAATTAATTGGCATAATTTATTTCCTACTGATCTAATTTAATTCTGCATCGTCCGGTGAGGGATATCAACAAGGACAAGACCATGCGCTTGCGTCGCTTCCAGAGTAGGGATTATAAAATAAATGTTACACTACACATTAAATGAACAGTCTGAATTTGCTCAAGTCCATGGTCCAAGAAGACAAGGTCTAACAATTAGACCACGTGACTGACACAAGCCTACGTCATTTTGCCTGTTCATCCTTGTCGAATGCGTGTAATAGACAAGGATGAACAGCGCAAAATGACGTAGGCTTGTGTCAGTCACGTGGTCTAATTGTAAGACCTTGTTTTCTTGGACCATGCTCAAGTCTAAGACCGGAATTATCATACTATACTATAATATTGTAAAGAGGAAAGATTTGTATTTTTGTGTGTGTGTGTGTATGTTTGTAATGAATAAACTCAAAAAGTACTGAACCGATTTCAAAAATTCTTTCACCATTCGAAAGCTACATTCACCCTGTGTAACATAGGTTACCTATTACAGCGGGAAAAATCGACATTCCCACGGGAAAAACTGTTAACGCGGGCGGAGCCGCTGCGGAAAGTTAGTTTTTAATCATTTGAAATTTATTATTGGAAATCAAAGTAAAAATCGTACAAAAAATATGAAAAAGCTAATCGTACAAACCTTCTGACGTCATGACATCAGTATTTTTCTAGTTTTTAAGCTTCGTTTAAAAGTTCCGTGCGTATTAAAGTATAGAAAAACTTATGTGTTTAGGTCGAGGAAATTATATTAATTAGGTATTTTGGACATTTTGTTCTACAACATCGGTGATTTTGAGTAATACATATTTACATTACGAACAAAACAAGAATAGATTTATACAGCGCTATAGGATTTAAATCTGAAAACTTAAAATATTGCTCATTATAACTGTTTAAATGCGCAAAGTATCCAACACTTTAGGAAAAAAGTTTTGGCTCGGCTTCCAGTCAGCCCATCCGTTCAGTACGCGCGACAGATTTTCATAACAATTTTCTTTTTCCAGCTGTTTTTAATTTGTTTTTCCAGTTAACGTGCTTGTCGACGTCGTGCTAGAAATAGAGCCGTTCAAAATAGAGGTGCGTTGTACTTTTTTAGTAGTGAACTAGTCTGCACTTTAAATCTAGAAAAATCTTACCTTGAATCGAAGTTAATTTTTAATGGGGTTGCAGCAGCTGTTGTTACATCCCATATTTATTTCATTTTGTATCTATTGTGGGGTGAAAATAACAAGTACCTATTTTACGATCAGCTAGACTCGAAATACTGCTAATCAACTAAACGAAATAACTGTCACTTACCTGTCAAAACAGCGAAAGTTTTCAAAAGTTTTGAAGTTGGAACTCACCGGGCGGCGACTTTATCGGCGTCTCCGGCAGCGGCGGTTTCTCGTACTCCTGGTATTGCGGCGGCCCACGGACCAGCTGGAGCGCGAACTCTGTGCCAACCTCTTCGGAGCGCGGGCATGGCGTGTACGCGTATTGTTTTTTGTTGGGCGCCGGGACGGGCGCGACGCGGTGTTTGCCGCGCTCGGCCATGCGGCGTCTGCCGCGCGGCAGGCGTGCCAACCCAACAACGCGACGAGTCGTGCTGTCGTGCCATCACCGCGAGAGCTCTCTTGCCGCCCGCCCACAGACTAGACAAAAGTTTAGAGTACTTAGCTCCTTTGTTTGAAGAATCAAACTCAAACTTTTTTCTAGTCAGCCAGTCCTTTGCAAAGCTGGGTTGTCGTACGTAATGCGCCTATTGCGTATGCTTTTCAGGTGAGTTGGGTTCACAGTTATTGTTCGTTACACAGTTAAACTCCACTACCTATATCTTGGTCTACGAACTTTTAATCGCCCTATATTGTGACATTTACAGGGGGAATTGAATTTGGTTCAGTAATCAGTTAGTTAGGCTGTCAGTACATTATTATAATAAAAAAGGCACTTGGCATACGTAAGAAATGTGGATACAATAAAAGCAGAAGTTATACAAAACAGCACGTCTTTTTATATCAACTTTATTTTCACTATATTTTCGGCCAGTTCGCGTGACGGCGCGGCTTCACGTCAGAGAAGTTGTAGGGTTAAAAGTGTTATTTTTTTATTTGTTTGTTTTTCAGTCCGCGACCAGCGCAGCGTTTAACATGTTAGCGAGTTAGCGTGATGTCGCGCGAGTAACTCCGGGGTAGTGAGTGCTAATGACTAGTTGGACTATAAATCTTTTGTTTTGTTAGCGTTCACGCTACTGCAGTGCGGGGCTAAATGTTTCCGTATTGTCATGTCATAATGTTCAGCCATGAATTTTATTGATTAGGCTAGGCGTATTTTGTCGCTAATAGGCTTTTAAATTGTGAGTGATTGTTAAATATGGGTACTAATAGAATCACATTAGCAGTATGAAAATTTTAATCACACGCCCTTGAACTTTTTGCTCCAAAAATAAAGAAATTCAGATATATTTTATAATATTTTCTTAGCCTCACTTCTTTTTCTAAAATAAAACCACTCTTTTCATTTGAGACGCCCTTTGTAGTATACAAATGTTGCCATTAGCATTACTAAGCCTGCATATTGTAGGTTGTAGGTTATTTTTGACAATGATAAAACAGATAAGTAATATAATATGAAGAAAACGACGTCGATAACAACCTCTATGGTTTAATCATATTTCGCTACATTTGAAATGACTTTGCCCTGAACTTCCATTCAAAATTGGAACTGCCCTTGAATGTGGCGATGCGACAATCAGCAGCCGGCTGCCGCATTCAGGAAGGGTCAAGGTCGCGTGGCCGCGTCAGGATAGAGCAGTGGAGCATCCCGGTTCCCTTGCGCGCGCAGTGCGGCGTGCCGGCCGGGACGCGCGGTCGATAGCACGTGCCCGCACCGGGCGATGCACCGGCCGGTAATAAAAAAAGAAAACGTCATTGTTCCAAATTCAAAATATTTTCGGTCGGTTACAACTTACTTATCACCGGCGTGAAGCAAAAAGCTAGGCACATTGCTCGTGTGATGTGTGGCTTGTACGAACTGGCCGCAAACATAATGGTTTCAACAATAACAAAGTCAGGAATTACTTATTAATTACGTATTTATACGTAATCGTAGCTGTCCCTCCCAGCTTAGAATCTGGCTATAGGAAATCAGCAGTCACCTATTATTATGTCTCCCACCAGCAAACAACGTAGACCCCTCCTTTCAGCAAGAAATTAAGTTAAAAAAAACTAAAAAACTACAAAAAAATCGTAATACTTAGTTTTTATGGGACATAAGTACGTCTATAGCACATTAAAGTATTTAGTAAATAACTTTTTCACGATTAGGTATATCACAATAAAAATGCAGGACGCAATAAACAAAACAAAATAAAACTACAAAGTGAACAACAGGTCACTAATATCGAAAACCTGAAGCTCCGTTTATTATTTATACATTGCTATCTTTATGACAGCAACAACTTGCTTCAATATAGTTAAAAAGCAATGTAACCCGATGTCCGAAATATATTCATCGCGTTCCTAAGGGAATTGCTACCGTTTAAATAATTCATGTGCCCGCAATGCTTTCCGGATTGGCCGATAAGTTTGCCAACTTCCACCTAATTTTTAACAAGTTTAGTTTTCGGTGGTATAAATAAATAGCTTAGTGTAGAGCGGAATATTCTGGGTTCAACTCCCGATGGGGATATTTTTGTTGTGAAACTATACAAAATTAGGTCCTTTTGACGGACAGAGGTCGAAACTTCGAGAAGCTCGTTATTCAAATTGCAATACTGCATTTTTTAATACTGGCTGTAATCCCTGTTGTGGCTTAACCGTATTTAAAATATTTCCCATAGGGAACGAATTATTTTCCAGCCCTAAAAAGTTTATACTAACCTTGCTCTGTTAATAACGAATTAATAAAACTGAATTATCTAATTTGGTGCAGCCGTTTTACAACGGTGTTCTCAAGGGACAACTAGGACTATCTATCTACTCTACCGAATTTACACTAACTAGCATTTCCTTTTAGTACTTTCTCTGTCTCATAATTTTGACTCACTTCAAAATAGTAATAAAGCAAACTGTATTGTCATAATCTATTTCCGTATTTTAATCTTGCTTATTTATTTCAAACAAAACATCGCAATGCACCACTGCACTGTTGCTACAGAAATATTTTCACAGTAAGAAACTACTCAGCGATTTGTATTCTTGGCATAGCTTTTTCATTCCAATAATTGCCGTTGCCTTTTACATAACCTGAGCGTTTTCTTAAAAGAGTGATATTATTCATAGCTCACTATATATTTTTAAAATTTAAACTCTATTTACAAGATGATAGAGCTCAAACGTAGCACCTACTCAAGTCGTCCTTCCTTCCTTAGCTAATTTGAAAATTTGTAAAGTAAGGGATTTCTAGGCGTAGCCTTTTCCATATACATCGCCCTTTGGGTGACCATGAATGGCACTTTTCATCAGCAGCTTTGGATGCTTTGTATTTCGAGCTCTTTATAATAAGGGCTTTATATTTTTTCAATTTCCTAATAATAGTGGACTTTAGAATCGCTTCGTAGCGTTTCTTGCTACGCCGTTCGTAGCGCTTACTACGGCGTAGCAAACATAGCAAGGAAATGTTACTAAAGTCAAATGCCCTAAATTCAGCTAGTTAAGGTCATATACGAGTAAGTATGTTGGTAACAGATTTATTGTGCATCTAATTAAAATTACTTATAACTAAACTATAAACTTACTAGTTAGGTAGGTACTAAAAGTTGAGAAAAAAATATACTTAATTTCCAATTTTATTTATAGTCAATAATTTATTGAATTCTAACCTAATACAAACATTCCTAATTAACCGTCGTTTGAAGGACTATCAAATTAAAATCTTTTATAAATGCTGATGAATTTAATGTTAAACTGAAAATACATGACATTTGTTAGTATACAAAAAAATACCCCCACCGATTGGAAAATTGCGATAGAGAGAAAAAAAGCTAGTCACAAACACTACTAAGTTTATAATGACGACATCTTTATTAATCGTACAAAACATTCGGTGGTAAATTGTAGAGCTTTAAGTAGATTGTGGAATTATTTGTTCGATCTAGCAAGACTTGTAAATAAAAATAAAGACCTATTCAAATTGAAAGTGGCGCGACCGTGACTGCAGCGCGATTGTTTAAACGCAAACGTTCAAATTATTAAAATTTTGCAGGCCATATTTGTTGCAACTCTTATTACAATTTATATCATCCAGTCTCATAATGTTTTCAGCAAATAAAGAGGAAAGGATTTCCGCAATAATCAAGACAACATATTCAAAATAAAATCGTGTTGAGAATTATTTAAAGGTAAGGTTTTTGGTACAGATGTGTCCACGGTCCACTGAAAGCTTAACCTAGGTGATGCTTGTGACGTCAGATGATGATGCTAGCCGGCTGCTCAACAGAGGTGCATGTCGGTAAAAGTCTTCTTGTCTTTGAAGATGGGTCCCCACGATCCGTAGTTCTTCTGTTCGGGCTTGGCAGGTTTGCTGGTGCTGTAGCTCGGAGTGTACACAGGTTTTCTGTAATTGAAAACAGAGTTACTGTAAAAAAAAATTTTTTACAAGTAATTTATTAGGTACTGTGTATCTAGGTCAAGTAATTAAGAAAAAGGAAAACATTAATTAAGTGGAGCACTTTTAATTAATAAAGAATTAGACTTGGTTTTCATTATACGAGTACTCAGGGTTTACCAAAGATAGATGATGCCTACAAAAAAAAAACACAAAAAAATAATTTTGACACTTATATGGGCGGTGCAACTACACGAGGAGGCTTTTTCTTTTTTTCATGTGTAAAACGCGGGACTGTCCCTCCCGCTTTAGAAATTTCGTGATTCGACCACAGATATAACCACAGAATACCAAATAGAGTCCCTAATATAACAAAACCAATCTTTAAAAAACACAAAGGAAACTCACTTCATAGGGCCTGAAACATCAAGCTGTTTGACGGCATAGTTAGCTTTGGTGGTGGTTTTGCACTCGTCTCCTCGGGCCATTGTGATTGGTCACTTGTCTCTGCCTGGCTGCCGGTGAAGAAAGATGACGGCGGTGGGGGGGCGGGGGTAGAGGATCTACGGTACGTGCTGGATGTGGGTAAGCACCGCGTGTTCTAGCCGATTGCCAGTGTTAGCGCGACGACTCCCCTTTCTGGTGGTCAAATTTTTTGCGAGCCTGGAAAGAGACGTTATATATAGTTTTCTCTTTTTATGTTACTATTTATTAATCATGGTCGAAGAAAACAAACCTAACCGTTAGACCACGTGACTGACAAAAGCCTACATCATTTTGCGCTGTTAATCCTTGTCTATTACATGCATTCGACAAGGATGAATAGGCAAAATGACGTAGAAATGACGTAGGCTCATGTCAGTCACGTGGTCTAATGGTTAGACCTTGTTTTCTTAGAACATGTTATTAATTTTTTTAAAAAATACCTTAAAAAACGGTTTAACAGATGGCACTAGTAAATAGTGAAGTAATAAATACAGAAGTATTGTGTTATAAAATACATTCAAATGAATCAACTATTCATCCTAAAATTAATCTCAGTCAGAACCAAGCACACTCCGACAAAAAAAAAGTCAAAAAGTCACTAGCGTCATCTAATGGAAATCTTGAAGAACGCTTGTTTTTTTTTTTAATTTCATGCTGTCAGAAAATCTTCCATTCACTGAAAATGTCATTTAAAAGACAGACACATCAGCTACTGCTAGGCATATTTCTCGCGAAATGTCTTTCAGCTTCAGTGGTGTAGTAAGATCGTGCAGGTGTGTGTTTTGTGTATCAATCAAATTGGTATGTTACTCTAGTAAAGTGCAATGTTAGCAAATGAAATATGTAAAGAAATTGGCCCAGAACAATTTAAATATACTTTCAAAGATACATTATTTAGCTTTCTTGTCTTAGTTTCTTGTATTTGTATCAAGTCTAAAGTAGAAACATCAAATGAAATTATCATAGAGGCCCTTTAGGTGCAAACTAAGGAAAACATGATTATAAAACTCATTACGTTTACAAATCTGCATCTTAAGTAAAAATTTGCATTGTGCAAAGTAAATAAAACTGGAAATACTGGCTGATGCAACAGTGGGTCCAATTGGATCATCCCATTTGCATAGGCCTTCTGGTCTTATGGATATCAGCCTCTTACATAATCTTGTTTTTCGCCGGCTAAAGATAGTCCGACCTCGCCGGTGTCTTTGCGATATTAAGGCTGTTTTTCAAATGGAATTGAATAAATTCAAATATTTATACTTATACTTTATACCTACTTACATCATAAATGATAATGTCGGGGTTGAATTAAAATAAAAATATGTTTTATAATACTTGCTCTTGCTCATACACCATAGGAGCTTAAGTCTCCACTTTTTATGGTATTTGCAGTCCTATGGGAATCTCAAGCGAAGTTATTTGCACAAAAGTCATTCATACACACACACACACACACACACACACACACACACACACACACACACACACACGCCCACACACACACACACACACACAGACACACACACTTCATTGTTACTATCAGACAATAACCTCTCGCTATCTCACATCTCTCACACACAATCTTAGAGAGGGGGGGGGGCTGAAAAACAGCGCTGCACAAGTCGATGTCGGCTTGTGTTGCACAAAGCTGAGCCTCTTCCTATTGTTGCCTAAGTGTAAGATTCAATTAAAGATATACATATCTAATGTACTAAATTTTTTTTTGGCCAATAAATTATTTTTCTTTCTTTCTTTCTTTTCTTTCTTTCTACGTCTACAACAATAATTTATCGAACCGAGAAACATTCGATTACGGAATATAGTATAGAAGCATATATGCATGTAGCTCTCTTTTCTAAACGGTCTAATATTTGGAATATTTTGGTTGTAGAATTATTTTTTTAACATTCCATTTATGTATTCTAAGATATTGTGGCATCGGTTATGCCGTCTCTTTTGCTTTTGGGACTGACTGCATGTTCGTTCGAAATTTAAATCTTTTTCGAATGAATTGATTTTGTTAGTTTAAATCAGTTACGCTTTTTTTTTTCATTATAGCACTAGCTTTTAGCTTTGTGCCAGTGTCAAGTAACCGTGTCGCTTTCCTGGAGTAGTAGACCTAATCTCTCCAGGATTCTCCAAATCCGGGATTAATTCGATGATATTAGTGAATTACATAATGTGCTGATGCGTTAATAAATAAATAGCTTTAGAAGTGTTTTAGAGTTTGATTTGAGCTAGGACAGTGCGACCCCTACTATTCAAGTCCGGTGAAGCTTGATCCGTCGTACTTTTTCCACTCAAGCATAGGTCAATTTAAAAAAATAAGACCCCTACTATAATATTTATTCCACATAGTCACCGATCGAGTTTAGAGAATGTCGTAAACAAGTTCGTTGACTGGCAAAGGCGGTCAAACACGAGGCGCATGCGTGGCTCAAGAGTAAACGTCACCTGCGCGTACGCCCTGACACTAGTAGCAATACCGGTCCATGTGAATCAGAATCAGCCAGGCCGGCCGGTACAATCGAGTCAGAAACAGAAACTTGATCGCACTCAGTTCACGAGCGAAGGTCAATTGAAAAATAAATACTTGTTACAATACAACACAAGCATGCTTAAAAATACGTCACTATTCTTCTTTCCTGCGGATAACCAGCCAGGACCCCATACCCTGTTTTGTAAAACTACCTTCATTTTCTGCACAATTTGATGTTGCGTGTCCAATTTCTCACATAATAACTTTTTGATTTGTATTAATGAAATACTGATTACAACCACGTAAGCTCTAATTTTTTTAATGACCTTCACTAACGAGCCCTCAGCATTTATAGGTAGCTATTAGTCTCAGAAATCATTGATACTAACTTGAAAGATGCCAAATATAGGCATAATTTGTTTCTTTGTACCAGAACCTGAAATCCAAAGATGCTATGTAGAGTCATCCATTGCTCAATGAATGTTGCATCTTAGATAAATATTTTTCTACCATAGAAAAAATATTTTTTATTTAGGTACCTTTCCTAACGAGCACTCCTCATTAGCCTCAAATATCATTGATACAAACTTGAAAGATGCCAAATATAGGCATAACTTGTTTCTTTGTATCAAAACCTGAAATTCATAGGCCATAGATGCCTGTTTTTCTATATACCTAGAGTCATCCATTGCTCAATGCTTGGTGCACCTTTGATAAATATTGTTTCACTACCTATAGAAAATTCCGTGGAATGGACAAGTATTGCCAAAATATAATCTTTGTTAATCATCGCAGAAGTAGATATGTTCGCTATACCTACATTCATGAAACTACTTTATTCTATCACATTGTAAATACAAAATAGTGTAATAAGAAAGCAAATAACTTGTCGCGAAGCTTTTATATGGCTCTATCGCTTTGGCACATATTGTTAAAGGAAAGAATGTATCAAAAAGCTGTTTCAAACACAATATATTTCCAATATCTATTGTGCTGTTTAGTAACATTGTTCAAAGGAATACATTGTTATGTTCGATTTAGATAGTGAACATTTTATACTTACAGTTTCACTTTTCATTTTCTTTTTTATACAAATTAGGCGAGTGTAGACAAGGTAGGAATATAATATTAAGGACTGAGATGATGATGTAAGAAAAAAAATAAGTAAGAATGACCCCTGACTTAACTGCCCGCTAATTAAAAAAAATCTAACGCATAGCTCTGAAAGGAATACTGGCATTCCTTCTGGCGATTCCGCCCGCGTTAGCAGTTTTTCCCGTGGAAATGAGGAATTTTCCCGCGGTAAAAAGTTGCTTGTGTTATTCCCCAAGGTTTATTATATTTTTCTGTTTAGTAGAAATCGGTTCAGTAGTTTTGGAGGCTATTCAATGCAAACAAACAAACAAGTAAACCTCTCCTCTACGTTTATATTTCCTAACAATTTGGGTAGAGTTTTGGCGTACAGAACAGACACAGGCCTTTTTTTATATAAAACTCTCCAAATGGTAAGTAGTTGTTATGACTCAGAACAGTTAATTTAATTTTCAATACGTGGAATAGTTAATGTGATTAGTTTTATTAACATTAATCCTGCGATAAATTATATGAATATGTAAATAGAGCAACAAAAAATTCGCTTTCCCCAACAACGATTTTCGTAAAATTGATATTCTTATCGTCAGCGAAAACAGCAGAATCATGTCAAAATCATTTATCAAAGAAAATGAGCGAGTCTTTGTGAATTTAGTGACTAATGTTTTGCGATCTAATGTTAGGAAACATAAATTTTCTACGGCACTTATTAAAAGTAATTCTTCAAATACTGCCCTTTAGTTTAACTAGAATCCTTTAGTTAATAATCTGGGAAATTATTTATAGGTAAGTACCTAAGTATATAATTATGTATGTGAATGTATTCTAGGTCTACTGGAAGACATTTCTTTAGAAATAAGTAGTACCTGTTGTCTCGTCGTTCTTTATGTTTGTAATTTTATAACTTTCTTGTGTATGTACAATAAATATGAAAAAATAAATAAACAGGTCATCTTATTCTGTAGATGAAATGTAAGTACGAATAAATCGGAGTTAAATAAAACATTATACGATGCCAAGAACTACTACTTTCTTTTAAGACTATATTTACCAGCTAAACTAGATACAAATACCAACCTTGGAAGAAATTTGTCGGTTATCGCGAACTTTCTCTTTGATTTTTTCATTGACACACACTGGTTTTGTATAAAATTTGAAACGATATCCAAAAGAAACTAATTTAGCTGCCGATTGGTCGAGGAACGCGCTGCGAGTCCAACTGTTGGTAGAAATCTGATGCTTGTGTTTAAATGCGCTGAGAGGTCCGAGACCATATTAGTGATGTGCGTACGAAGCAAACATAACTATACCATTTATAAATAAAAGCGAAAATGAAAACATGGCCTAGATAGCCAAGGAGATGCGGGTTCGAATCCCTGCCCTAGCTCAATGTTTTTCATTTTCGCTTCTATTTAAAATTTGTAATAATACCCTAACATAACAGACGGTATCTGTTAAAAAAGTAAAAACTATACTACATATTAATATTTTACTTATATAAACAAGGATGTTAAAAGTACTACGGTAGTTATAAATCAGACACTTCGAGCTGTCAAAACTTAACGGTATTGTTCACTCGCCTGCAACCCGGTCGCTTGCTTTTTCAGCTTTACAATTCCGCCAACCACCGCCTAACTCAAGTTTACCAACATGCAAACAGGCGTTTTTCCAGTAGTGTATTTTCGGTAAATTATACTATAACCACAGCCAATAACAATTCACTGTTCTCTCTTGGTCGGAAAGTCTTAGACGGTTGATGATAATAGTCTTGTAAGTTTTGTGTTACGTTGTTTTAATCGTC
The DNA here is from genome assembly GCA_948473455.1 of Teleiodes luculella. Classification (NCBI taxonomy): domain Eukaryota; kingdom Metazoa; phylum Arthropoda; class Insecta; order Lepidoptera; family Gelechiidae; genus Teleiodes; species Teleiodes luculella. The sequence goes on from OX419594.1 coordinate 2,468,612, forward strand.
TTGTGTGACACCTACAGAAAAAGTAGAGTTAGTTCAATTCTTTGACTGACAGAAAATGCTACAGTTTACAACATTCCTTCATAATGATTTCACAAGTAGAAATTATAACAAATAACTAATTTTTTATCGATATGCCGGCTTCGTACCATTTCCCATCCCTAGCGAACACGCGCCGGTTCTGTGATAGTGACGTGCCGGGCGCATTTACATCATTATAATAACCCGATCGAAGCTCATTTTAATAAATCTTGCTGTTTTGAGCTAACGGAAAAATCCAGATTCGCCTTATAATATCAAATTTTGGAAAACAATTATTTGACTGCTCAAAGTCAAGTTTTGGTCTTTGAATTTGGAGTTGTCTATTATTATTATTAACGCGAAAGATTGTGAGGATGGATGTTTGGATGTATGGATGTATGTATGTTGTTACTCTATCACGCAACAAATTACCGAATGGGTTTTATTGAATATTATAAAGAGGAATGATCTGTATTTTTTGTGTGTATGTTTGTAACGAATAAACTCACATAGATTACCTTTTACCGCGGGAAAATGCCGCATTCCCACGGGAAAAACTGTTAACGCGGGCGGAGCCGCGGCGGAAAGCTAGTATTTAATAAAACTTAACAATAATAATAGCTTATACATCAAAATAACACAAAGGCTACCTTTTGTCGCGGAAAAATACCAAATTCCCACGGGAAAAACTGGTAACGTGGGCGGAGAGCGGAGGCGGAGCGGATTTTTTTTTTCAATACACAGAGCATATGCCGCTGCGGTTATGCAGCAAAATCGGGTAGGCATCAATAGAACTTTTGAACTTTTGATTGGCTTATTACGATTTTTCCACATTTATACAAACCAATACTAAAAATTCTAGGTCTGTGATTCAGAAATCGGTAATAAAGCTATCCTGTTATCATGAGGAAAAAATTAAAATACAATAAATAGGTTGATCATGGGATTTGTGTGGTACATACGCGCGTGGCAAAAATCACGTTGGTCAAAAGATGTCGTTTCGTCGTAAACATCGTTTGCATACATCCTTGCTTATATTTTTATCCAAAACTAGTACCATATTTGAATGAACCAGCTTTTGAGCCGAACTACTTATTCACATACCTACAACAAATATAATTATGTTATACATATAACTTGAACACAGATCTAATACATAATTTTTTCATTACGTATGTTTGTTACTCTTTCACGGACTACTATTTGGTATTCTGTGCTTTCACGCAAAAACTACCTACCGAATAAATTTTAATGAAACTTTGCAATAGTATTGCATTGCTTATACAACAAAATAACACATAGGCTATCTACACTAATATTACGTACGAGTATAAAGAGGAAATATTTGTATTTTTGTATGTATGTTTGTAATGAATAAACTTAAAAACTACTGAGCAGATTTCAAAAATTATTTCACCATTAGAAAGCTACATTCACCCTGAGTAACATAGGCTACCTTTAACCGCAGGAAAATGCCTCATTCCCTCGGGAAAAACTGTTAACGCGACAAAGCTAGTAAATTATATAGATTGTGTTTATTCTCAGAATAACGAATTTGTAAAGCGCGGCTTTCCAACCTCTTTGTGTTTATTATTGTTATGACGTAGTTATGACGTGTTATGTCATGAAAGAAAAGTTTTTTACCGTGAGCGGAGCTGCCGTGCGGAAAACTAGTTATTATACAAAAACAGAAGTTATTAGTTAGTTATACTTGATGCAAATCTGCTAATTAAATAATGTAATTATGCCTATAAAATATTATTTATAAGTATAATAATAAAATCCTCATGACAACAATATGACTATTAAATACTAGATTGCGACCTATTGCGACCTTAAGAACGGATATTCTTAGAAAAGAACTTGCCAAGTAATATACACTTTAATAAAACTGAAGAATCGGCGTGTCTGTACATTGATTTGTCTTTCAAAAAACTAATTGTAGGTGATAAAGGAGTGTAGCTGAACACAAAAATACAAGTTTTGGAAAAAAAATCTGTCTGTCTGTCTGTTTGTGTTTGATTGTACACGCTAATCTACATAATAATAATAATAAATAAACACACAAAAGTATACGAAATAAAAATATGATTAATCAGTGAAAAGTGGACTATTATAAGAAATAAGGCCAAAACATAGGCCTCCATAGTGGGGGACATTTGGACCATTTTGAACCCCCGACGAAAAAGATAGTGTTATAAGTTTGACGTGTGTGTCTGTCTGTGGCATCGTAGCTCCTAAACGGATGCGCCGATTTTAATCTAGTTTTTTTGTTTGCAAGGTGTTACTATCGAGAGTGTTCTTAGCTATGATCCAAGAAAATATCTTCAGCCATTTGAAGATTATCAGCTCTTTTCTAGTCGTTGAAAGGATCAAGTAACGGTTTCGTGTCAGGGTATAAATTTTTTAAATTTAGTGTTATAATAATCATTGTCCTTTCATGTACTAACTATAGCCCTACCAAAGACTAAGCATACTTTTTCGACTTCTCCCTTGGCGTTAAAAAATAAAATAAAAAGAGCTCAAGATGCATCGAGAAGATCAAGAGTATATAATATAGCATACCTACTCAAAGATTACCATTTAACCTTGCCCACCTTGACGCGCCTGCCTGTTTGCGATCTGAGTCAAGCCGGGCTTAATAATAATAATAATAATAAATTTATTTATTCAGACAACATAACAGTCAATTGTAGTCCCATCGCAGGGTATTCTAATGTATCGCGCATAATTTAAACCGCTTCACTTAGCAACAGAAACAGGATTTTGTGTCACATATTTTGTACAAAACTCCTTCAAAATGCCTACCAACCTGGTCTCAATTTTAGGCTAATTTAAATTAGGGTCATATTCAAATCTGTAAGGCTTCTTCTTCTTCCAATTCGGGAAGCGTGGGTATAAAGTATAAAGGCTTCTTGCCAAGTACATAGGCACAAATGTTTTAAAGTTTTTATTTTTAGATTTTTTGTTATTTTTATTAAATATTTCCCTTTACTGTAGGAGTGCCTAATAATATTGAAATAGCGTCGTGAAAAAATATTTTTTTATTGTAGAATCCCGTTGGTAGGTATCGGTAAAGAATTGCAAATGCTTTGGTATGAAAAAAAAAACATATTTAAGAAGGTACAATACAACTGATTTATTCATTCAATGTAAGGCTTTATAACAATTTGTTCGCTTCGCTTCTTCCTGCGGTGGTACAACCATTCGAACAATAACACAGAGGAGGCGGAGAAAAAACCTGAAACACAAATTACATTAAAGAAGATCGTCCATTTTAGACGCTTTTTAAAAGTGCGCGCCAAATAAAATTGGTACGTATCGTTAAAACTGCATCAAAGTTTATATTAATTTTGAGATTTCAACCCATGTTCCTTAGGGAAAGTTGTTCAGATTCATGAGTACCTACTACCACTACGTTGCGGATAAACAAACAATTTTTCACGGTGTATTTGTTTGTATTGAAACATTTGTTTGTGCTAGAACGAAGAAAATGTATAAGGACGAATATGAGCAGTTATATAAGGTGTGTAAGATTCTGCCAGTCCACGAGAAAGTTAAATACCTAATAGCTTTAGAACAATTCAACTTTGACACTCATAAACCCATTAAGAAAATATATAAGTCATTACGTGTGAATATACGCCCTAAATATGAAGAACCCTCATGCTGTAATTATTATGGAGAAAGAACCACATCTTACATAACACCCAGGATCTATAATAACATTGATTTTTTATCAGAAAGTAAAAATATGAGTGTAGCAGTCTTTAAAAGGAAATTTAAAAAGATGTTATTTGATCTAATGTAATAAATTATATATAATTTTATATTTATAGGTTTTGTTTAGGAACATTTAATTAAGTAATTGTGCGTAGCGCCAACAAACTGTTACCTACAGTTTGGCGCGCAACATTGTAAATATAACTATGTTAACTTGTTCTTGGGAAATACATAAATAATAAATAATAATAACGTACCAAGTAAAAGGACGAAGAATGACCCTTGCATGTCACTGAGGTTGACCGTGTGGTTATTGACTTCTTGGGACATGGCAGAGACCTTCCAACACCGGTCCTTACGAGGTAAGTAGGCAGATAACCACTTTTGGATGAGCCCTGCCTTGTGCATACGGTTTATTCTGTAGTATAAACAAGGAAGTATGTTTAGTAAAGGTCAATATTTTTGGGCCTTTACAGCCAACGTGATCAGAAAGCTAAAAATGATTATATAAAATACTAAAAACTTGCAATAATTTTTAAACTTAAGTATCATCTTGAAAATACGTTTCTATAATCTTCAGAACATTATAGATACGTACTCTTTGTTTATAACTGGTAGATAAGGGCTACCGGCGGGCACAATCATGGCAACTTGCTCTGGAAGAAACTCCTCAAGACCTGCAAATAAACACAAGAGGATGTTAATATGGTAGCATATCTACATTTTTTTTTTCTGAACATCATAAAATTTGAAAATTCAAAAAACTCCCGCCACAAAACCGTAACTTAGATCCCTTCAGCAACTAGAAAAGAGCTGCTAATCTTCAAATGGCTGAAGATATTTTCATGAATCATAGCTAAGAACACTCTCGATTGCAACACCTTGCAAACCAAAAAAACTAGATCTAAATCGGCGCATCCGTTAAGGAGCTACGATGCCACAAACAAACAGACACACACGTCAATTTTATTACTATAACACCCCTTTTTTGTCGGGGGTTAGAAAGAAATTTCCCTCGTTCGCGTTTGGACAGATTCTGGTTTGGTACTAAGCTGTCAACCCCCAAATGCCCGCAAACATCTATTTTTAAGTAATTATAAAAAAATAAATATATAGAAACCTAGTTTAACAAAACTTCTACTACCCCGTATATTTTAAATTCTAATTTGCCTGCCTTCGAAACACAGGATTGCGTCGAATTGTGTCTCGTTGATGTATATTTGAATGTATGTAGGTATTTACAGGCATCCACAGAGAGGCTCTGCCCTCCCAGAATTTTTTCTATTTATTTATACTCTAAGACAAGGGTTATACGCTCAGTCTGGCGTCAGTTCAGTCCATCAGTCTGGACTGATGCCAGAATGATGGATGAAAAACACGGTACTAATATAACCATCAGTCCGTTAGTCAACCGGTTAGACGATAATTCTCTTGTCATTCTGTCGTCATTCTGAGCATACTGATGGACTGAACTGACGCCAGACTGAGCGTGTAACCCCTCTTATTTTATTGAAATTCCGCAATATGGGGAGGCTTTTTATCTCTTTGGTCAGGCTTTACCACGACAACGGCGTCTTAGATTCCATATGTTTTGATTTCTTTTTAAAATATGCATATAGTTATATATACACAGCAGACATAATGTTGTCGCCGCAACAGTTTCGATATCCGCCATCGTTGCGAGTCGTTGGGTAAAAGAGTACGAGGGCTGAGTGTGAACTGTGAACACTCACTCGCCTTGTTAATGCCGCAGAAGTATTTTAGGCAATATTTCCGACAGCGGCAGGAGCAGTGGCAAAGGCTGAGTGTAAATGTGGCATAAGGCTCTGCCTTTTTGGGGTCAGTTAACCGTGTGTGTGGGCTGTGTGTGTGACTGAACTGACGCCAGACTGAGCGTGTAACCCTAGTCTATAAACATACTAAGGGAAAAGTCGCAGGTGTCTGTTTTGAGGTGGTCGGCCCTCATGAGGTAGGTCAGCCGCAGCTTCCAGTCGATGATCACGTGACGGTCGCTGCGCACGCGATCCAAGATGCCTGCTTCTGGAAATCGTAATGTACTCACATTACAGTAGTGACATCCAAAACACACCTTTATACTAATAGGGGTACGGTGTTGTGTAGCTCTACAATCCAATGTCTTATAAATCCTCTAGTAAAACGCAGCTTACGCGCAGTGCAAGGTAAGCTAAACACGAGCACTGCGATTTTCTTCCTTATTTAGCTCTACTTAACAAAAGTGCAAAGTCTCCAGAGCGTTCAGCTAGGGTGCTCTTCTATACATTCGGAGCCAACTCAGGCGTTTTATCACTATTTCTACCAGATAGACTACATTATAAGAATAAGAACATATTTATTTACACCACACAGAACAAGATGTACAGTAAAAAATAACAAAATGTTCACCCGAACAGACAACAATAACAATACATGATGTTCTGCGCACTGTAAAAAGGCTGTAGCTCAGCATGATGTTGTATTGAGGTACCTACCCACTGGGTAGGCACCTCAATACAACTGTTTTTGTGCTAACGCCCTTTGCAAGTGACAATGGTACATAATGCTATGTGTGTAGCCTGTTTTTCCAAGTTCATGAATAAAGAAGATTAACTGTAGTTACGTACTTACCGATGGGCATCGTATCGCCATTGCTAGCTTCTGATATCAGCTCGGCTCCTTTCAGCAGGTTCATGTATTTTGGGTCGTCAGAATTCTAAAACCAAAACTCCTACTAGGACAAATATCTTTAATAAACTTAATATTATACTAACTTGAGGATTTTCAAGTAACGATGGAACAAGAATTATTCAAATAAGTTTGACCACTTAAATAAGCAGGTTAGCTATGGTCCAAGAAAACAAGGTCTTGCAATTAGACCACATGACTGACACGAGCCTACGTCATTTTGCGCTGTTCATCCTTGTCTATTACACGCATTCGACAAGGATGAATAGGCAAAATTACGTAGAAATGACGTAGACTCGTGTCAGTCACGTGGTCTAATTGCAAGACCTTGTTTTCTTGGACCATGAGGTTAGCCAAAGAATGAAGCCGTGAGTAATTGGTTGAGCCAGTTGAGCTAGTGAGTAATTGGTTGAGCAGTTGGTTATATGGAGTTGAGCAATCTAGTTGAGCAGTGATTTTGGAGGGGTCATAATAGGCGACTAAAGAAGTACAAGGAGTGTGTATCAGCCTGCTATGCGTGAGGATCATGGCAATACCTTCATTTTAAGGGCGAGGTTTTAGGCCAGATGTGGATTTACTTTAAGCTGTAGGTAGTTTTTTTTAATACCTTCAGTTCCATCTCCAAGTACGACCCTTTATTGATGGACCACGAGTAGAGAGCGTTGTTTTCGATCAGTTCAGAAACGGTAGTAACCGGCACCTACGAGTATATATAAAAATAAGTTAATAAATTACAGTCCCCATGTAATTAGGGCGAATAGGGAACAGAATCACAACAGAAACTTTGGATTTTTTTTTAAACTTACAAACCACTACAGACATTTAAGTAAACACCTATTTTCTATTAGAACAAAGGATGAATTTCAGGAGGTGTTTCTTTATGTGACCATCTGTACATACACGAAAATAAAGAACCTGTTTTCGATTTTAAATCCCATAGGTTTAGTTTGGGCTGTGGTTTGGGCTTTAACTCACACCTTTAATAACAAGCAATAGTCTAACTTCTTCTCACACTTAAGAGCCGCGCTCTTGTCAGTGCAGTCTACGCCATTCTGTTATGTCCTTCGTCTTCGTTTTGACCTCCTGATACGACAGACTTAACAGCTAGCTACCTAGCGGCTCTAGATAAACATCAGCGTACATGTCTCATACGACCGTCAATCAATACCTCTTGCTTGGGGAAGGTGAGGAAGGCGACCAGGTTGCCGGAGTAAGTGGTGACCACCACGAGCACCACCAGCCACCACGTGCCCACCACCAGCCGGCCGCTGTCCGCTCGGGGGAGGTACATGCCGCCTGGGTAAACACAATCTTTTAATTCATCATCATAATCATTATTAACAGCCTGCGGCAGTCCACTGCTGGACATAGGCCTCTCCCAAGGCGCGCCATTTGGCCCGATCTTCGACCGCACGCATCCACCTGCTGCCAGCCACATTTCGCAGATCGTCACTCTATCTAGCTTGGGGGCGTCCTACACTTCGTTTGTACCTATATAGACGTGGTCTTTCTTTAATATTTCAATTTATACCCAAAAAATTGGACCCAACACAAAAATACCTCACCTCCACGCAGCTGCGAAGTTATCCTGTGTAATTTCTCGAGTGTGCTATCTATCATTTTGCAAATTTTCCATTCGTTCGCATAATATTAGATTCACAAATGATCAGATTTTCTCAGGATATTTTCAATCACATGATTCTATCCCCGATCGGTCCCCGTAGTATCATCACCACATGATGTTAACTAGTAGTATTTGCTTGGTATGGATGCAAGCCACATTTGTCAGATCATGAGCAAAAATATGATGTTAACGATAGAGTTAATGATTAGGGATGTAAAAAAAATCACAAAACAAGTGCTAAGAAAACTACTCTTTATTTTCTAGCATCGCTTACTATACGTGACGTAATTTTATTTAGGAGCTTTATTCTATTTGTTCTAGCACATCTCTGGTGGAAAAGCTGTCTTAAACATAGGGTTGTAAGAACTATAATTCAGGCTGATATAGAACTGACCTTGTTGCAACAAGGCGCCGTAGATGTACCACAGGCAATTGTGTATAGTTGAAAGGCCTCCTTGCCTGGTGATTTCCATAGCCTCGTAGTAGGGGCTCACTCGGTGGATGGCGTACAGAATCGGACCCATCAGGATGACGGCAAACCCCAGACACAGCCAAGTCTGAGGACATAGAAAAGATAGTAAAACTGCCTGCTTAGAATTAAGAACAAACGATTATTTTCTAGAAAATGCTTAGGTACCATTTTATTATCTAAAAAAATGTTTTAAAATATTGTGGATATTTTCTACTCAATTTACTTGTTACTTATCTGAAAAACAACCCATTTAAATGAGTAAAAGAAAGGTTTCAATGAGTAAGGGTTAGCTGTAAATAGGCTAAACATAATTATGATAAATGTCATGCGAGTAACATGGTCATATCATAACACCGGATAACTGACAATGATAGATAACAATTAATATAAATTATTCGTCAGAGGGAGAAAAAAATGTCGCACTCAGATTTTTATTGCTACATCCCGGCTCCCTTATAACTCTATCTTCTAATCAATCAGACTGTTCTAAATGCATATCAGTCAGATATGCATGAATAACAACATGATAGGACTTACATCGGTAGTAAAAGGCAATAGAAATAGCATGGCTCTGCTCAGCTCTCGTGGTCTCGCCACCATGAAGCAATACGGCTGGGTACTGAATGGCAGCGTATAGTTTATACCTGATGACAAACTTATTATACTAAATCAAGGATATTGAATTAGATCAGCTATTGTCCCAGTCCCAATCTTGCGCAAGCCTTCTTAAGTTAAAGCAATGATCTAATTAAGATTAACGGAAAATAGCAGGGCTTTTTTTTAAATTGGCCTATAATTATGCTTGTGTTCGAAAAAGTACGACGAATCAAGCTTCACCGGACTTGCGGGGGAGCGGAAGGCTCTACCCGAGAGAAATAGCAGGGCACAATCTTTTTTAGGGTTCCGTACCTCAAAAGGAAAAAACGGAACCCTTATAGGATCACTTTGTTGTCCGTCTGTCCGTCCGTCTGTCAAGACCCTTTTTCTCAGGAACGCGTGGAGGTATGAAGCTGAAATTTATATCAATTACTCAGGTCTACTGTCCCTTGAAGCTGTGAAAAAATCAAACTTCTAAGCCAACGCAATCAAAAGATACAGCCGTTTATGCCGCAAATTTTCGACACTTGCAAGGGAATCAAAACCTACAGGGTGCTTCCCGTGAACTCAGAATCTTGAAATTTGGTACGAAGCAACGTCTTATAGCATAGATAAAGGAAAAATTACGAAAACCATAAATTTTTAGTTACATCACATAATATATATTTTTTTAATAATTTTAACCTTACTACCCATTTCCTCATAAACGCGTAGAGGTATTAAATTGAAATTCATACCAAATACTCAGGTCTATAATACCTTTAAGCTGTAACAAAATCAAACTTCTATGTCAACGCAATCAAAAGAAACAGCAATTTAAGCTGCATATTTTGAAACTCGCAAGTACTCGCAAGGGAATCAAAACCTAAAGGGTACTTCCAGTCGACCTAGAATCTTGAAATTTGGCATGAAGCAACGTTTTATAGCACACATAAAGGAAAAATTCCGAAAACCTTAAATTTTTAGTTACATTACAAAATATATATTTTTTAATAAATATAAACTTATTACTTTTTTCCTCATGAACGCGTAGAGCTATCAAGTTGAAATACTTACTTAGTACTTAGTTACTTAAACGATAAAGAGATCTTTGTCTTAAATTTATGCTCCTCCATCTTTTTTAATAAATATAAACTTATTACTTTTTTCCTCATGAACGCGTAGAGCTATCAAGTTGAAATTCATATCAAATACTTAGATCTAATTGCCTTTAACCCGTGAAAAAAAAAAAATTCTAAGTCAACGCAAAAACGCAAAACGCAAAAGTACAACCATTGATACCGCATATTTTGAAACTCGCAACTACACGCAAGGAAATTAAAACCTAAAGACCACTTCCCGTTGACATAGAATCTCGAAATTTGGTAAGAAGCAATAGCTTACAGCACAGGTAACAGAAAAATTCCGAAAAGCTTAAAATTTTAAGTAGTTATACCACCAAAAAAATTGTGATTGTAAACATAATTGTAGTTACAGCAATGACCGCGAGTTATTATACTATGTATGGGGAGGGCAACATTTTTCAAACGGCAAAGACGACCTCACTCATCGTCATTCAATCCCGATGTTTTGGTGAATGTAGCTGTATAATCTAAATGCGTCCCTCGATTGTCGTAATGAACGAACTTTGTAAACCTTGCAGGTTTGTACGGAACCCTCGGTGCGCGAGTCCGACTCGCACTTGGCCGGTTTTATTTTTTATTATGCTTATTATATGTCGAAAAAGTACGTCAAGTTTCACCAGTAAAACTGCTCGTTTTGGAAAAAGAAGTCAAGTTTCGAATAGTTTGACTATCGACTATCTACAGAAATTAATTCTGCCTATTCTCATATTAAAATTTCTGTGAGAAGACTACGTCTAAAGGCTAGGTAATGAGTACTTACCAGGTACTAGACCCTCACGCAGTACCGTAAAGGAACCGGCGCCGATAGCTGCCTGCCCTTTGGCTACGGCCTGGAGTGTTAACATGGCGCTTTGGCTGTGCATCATCTGCAGAACAGAAATCAGTACCGACGTAATCATTGAGACACTGAGAGACCCCCCACACTAGCATCTTTCGAGCGTCGTCGTCGTGCGTCGCGCATACAATCATAGGCAGTAAGGCGAGTGAAACAAAAGACGGACGCGGATGATTGTATGCGCGACGCACATAGACGACGCGCATACAATCATAGGCAGTAAGGCGAGTGAAACAAAAGACGGACGCGGATGATTGTATGCGCACGACGTCGACGCTCGAAAAACGCTAGTGTGGGGGTCTCTAAAGCCTCTAGACACTAAATACTTACATCTATTGTCGTTCTGTTAGAAAAATCCTGTTTTACATTCCCAGGCACTAAAATCCTGATCCTGAAACAATTATTTAAGCATTATACAGTCTGCCTAAGTGCTTCCCTGAATAATTTTCTCTTCTGTTCTTCCCTCTTCCTCACTAAATTAGATGCAACTACCTACCTATATATCAGAATGGGAAGAGCTATAAGTTTTTATTTCTCTAATAAAATTATTTCTTTCAGATCACGTGATGTAAGAATGACTTTCGCACTTAACTAACCTCTACGGAAACATGTAAATGAATCCAAAATTTTCCAGACTTACATAATAGTATTTGGATAGCAACAGTGTAAATAAATAATTAACTTAGGTTGTTTACGCTGCATTATTTTAGAAAACCAGTTTTAGTTTATTCTAGAAATTGTAAGCTAATAATATGAACACAACCGGATGTCATTCGTACACTAATAACCGGAAAGCGTAGAGATAAAAAATGAGTTAGATATTAACAACCTTTCTCAAATTGACATCTGCTTCTCATTGTTAGATATTCAAGGTGCAACCACATCTACCGGCCAGCACGGCATCGGATCGAAACGGGATGTGGTTGCATCATTAGTTTACTTGTGTAATTGAAAGGACGGATTTACCAAAATTAAGGATTAAAGAGTAACTCCCAATTCAAACTTAATAGGTAATAATACTATAGGTAGGTAATAAATAGGTAATAATACTATAGGTGATGGTATTGAATGGCAGCCGCGCGCCGTAGACGTAGTGTGGGCAGGCCCCCCACGGGGTGGACCGACGATCTGGTGAGGGTCGCGGGAAGGCACTGGATGCAGGGCAGCGCAGGACCGATCATTGTGGAAACGGAGCCTTTGTCCAGCAGTAGACGTACGAGTATTTCGGGTCAGATGATGATGCTGATGAGGTAATAATAATAATAAAAGCTTACGTAAAGTTCTTGTTCCTTGCTAACTGGTTAACAATATCGAAGACGAGACCGGAGTAGTTCACGACGACACCAGACTCGTTCGCTTGGAGTATAGTCCAAGGCGGATTCTGGTAAACAAAAGGTATTTAGAGCTAGTAGAAATTGTTCAAAGGACACCTTACTCCTATTGTTAGAAGATTTCGTTTGGCGTTTTGGCTACGATTATCATAATCAGTATGAATGGAAGGGTGATACTAGTTGTTCTAGGTAGGTGGTACGAGTGATTGGTTGTTCACGAGCAACACATTCCGAAAATAAAACTTTGCGACTTTTTGTATTCTTTTCTGTTAATTATATTTAATGTCTGGTAAGGGTAGGTCTAGGTACTCACATGATACGTAATTATAGGCAGTTCTTTCCCTCGGAATCCATGTTCTACGTGAGGAAATAGAACTTCATCGAACCTGATGCCATCCATTGGCCTCCAGTAACCGACCTAAATCAATAACAAGATTTATTTATCTTTCAGACTCTTCTAGAGAACTGTACCTTAGGGTTTACCTTTATTATCTTGAGTTATTTTACCTACTTCCCCGCAGATTTGAAGGCTCTAACTAAAGCTTGTAGGTATCAAGAAAACAAATCTTAGTCGACCACGGCGTACCTTGCATTGCATTACAACTAACATCACACAAAAGTACAAACAAACCCTTATATAGCAATAGAAAACGTTTATGAGTAGAACAAGTCTCTTCAAGATATTTTCAATCAATCAAATTCCGATTATAATGGAGTTCAGAGGGTTTAACCAAAATTAAATCAGCTACTAAGCTGCTTTGGTTAGGTTAGGTTAAAATTCTGTCGAACAATAGTTGATCTTACTTGCATCAAGTCAATTTGTTCAATGAGGCCAGTGCTGGAGTTGCTATCTTTGTCCACAGCCTGCTCATTGATGTCAGTAAACCCCCGGTAGGTGGCGCCCCACGTGTTGGCAGCTAAAGCACGCCATGTGCTACAGTTTCCACACGTGCTTTTTGCTAAGATATGTTGCTGAAAGTAATTTAGAGGGGAACAGTTCGGAAATTCTAATGGTTTGAGCATATTACGGTTTTCGATCAAGCCAATTGGTCTTGGTTCATATCACGACATGAGCACTCGCAATGTTATTCAGGTCAAAGGCTTTGGGCGGTGACTTGTTAGGATATCAGCTTTCAAAGACAGTCCAGTAGTCTAAGTTTTGATAAAATTTAAATTATTGGAAAACACTGTTAAGTTGTACGAGTATTGTATTGTTATATTATGCCGTCAAGAAGGATAGGTCAGCAGGAGTATGTTAAAATATGTTGTAAGGACAAAGGTGAGCTAGATGTAATCATTATTTTTTTTTTGTACAAACAATTTTTACTCCTCTTCGTAAGGATTGGGTGGGTGGGAGGAACTTCTCAAGAAGAACACTGTAACACTCCACCAAGCTCTTCAGTTTTAAAATACCTGCATATGTTTCAAGAGCATGTCCCTCCTCTGTATTTTACTGGGCCTGATGGACTCCCACTCCTCGTCGGAAACTTGGGAAGCCACCTCGAACTCATCCTGAACTGCTGCGTCCAGCGCCGATATGAATGCACTCAACATCTCTTCGCAGTAGCACATTAGCCCATACTAGACAAGAAATAATACATGCTACTTGTATACCTATTATTTTATTTTACCTATAAGATATTTTTGTAAGGAAAAAGTATAGAAGTAAAAAGTTTAAATGACTTAACTAAGTGATGTAACATCCAAAAGTTAAAAAATAAATTCTTTGAACTCTTTGAACCCTTTGAGTAGTCTCTGCATACTCCTCTGGAAAAGAGGCGTGACTTTTTGTTTATATGTATGTAAAAAAAGCCATTTCCTATTTTAATGCTATTCAACAGTCTTGTAATTTCACTACAAATACTTTCTCATCAGAGTTGTGGATACATTTGGGGAATCCAACAGTGAACTACTTTCGGCTGAAAGGGTGAGGAATTTCTGTGCGGTGCGTGCCTGCGTATGGTCACAGAATACCAAATAGTAGTATGGTGGACCGACGATCCAGCGAAGATTAAGCTTACGCTGAATAAGAGCAGCTCAGGGCTAGTCGTTGTGAAATCCTTGGGAAGGTCTTTATCCAAAAGTGAATGGAAGGCTGTAGGCGCAAATGTTAGAGATGAATAAATCGTACCTTACAATCCGGACTACCTTCAGTGATATTGTAAATGTACGCAATGTTTTCTCCTTCATACAGCGCGTTTACAAAGCTTGACAAGTTGCTCTTGCGTGCGTCGGTATCAGAGATCACGTACAGCCACTGCGCCTGCGTGTGCGACATTGTCAGATCGCGGGCCGTGTCTGCCATAGTCGTCATTACATCTGACGTCACGATTGCTATAAAATTCTCTCCTGTGAAAGGAAATTATTATATCTAGGCTAAAACCATAAGTATACGTTCCAAAATCGAGAGCTTCATCTTTAAGCTTTGAAATAGAGTACGAATAACATAATTTTACACTGGTAAATTAGGTCTTTGACAAAAAAACGTCGAATTTGAAGTGAAGATGAACAGAGTACGTAGTAGGTAGACAGAATTATGACTGGTTCGTACAAAAGAGTCCATTGAATGATGGACAAAAGGGCTAGCAATGCGTGGGCAAAGGCATTATTGTCAATTCTTGCCGGATTTGGGTGACACAGGGCCGTGAGAGTAACTTTCATGCTGGTGGTGGAAGAATCAAAATAAGATTACCAATATACTGAACAGGCAACCTCGACAGAATTCTGTACATTTCTTTCCTTCGCAAATACTCGTTGATCTCATGCTTCATCTTAAAGACAGTGACAGAGACAGATGGAGCGCTGTCCTCGTCTATCTGTGATGTGAGCGATTGTATTACACGGGAGATCATATCACGACCTGTAGAGAGGTAGCATTCATATTATCAAATATCTTAGCAAGTAGAATTTAGGAGTCTCCAAAACCAATATCGATTACCTCTTATTGAGGAATCACTTTTTCTTAGCACAAATTAGGTAAATGGAGGCGGCAGTGTCCGATTTTTTTTAAATAAGTACTAGCTTTCCGCCCCGTGGCTCCGCTTGCTCTAACAGTTTTTCTCGTGGAAATGACGGATTTTTCCCGCCGTAGACTGTGTGTTATTCCCATGAAGCTGTTATTATGGAATAGTTTCATTTAAATCCATTCGGTAGTTTTTGCGTGAAAGTTTACCAAACATCCATTCACACATCCTGCATCCTCTCAAACTTTCGCGTTCGTGATATTAATAGGATTTGCATTTATTTGTATGCATATCTTTTTGGGTTTAATTTAAAGTTGAATTAAATTTTATTAAGACTTACTTAAAGTCTCGTCGTGTAAGATAACAGCAGATTTCCATTTGAAAGCGTTCATCGTTCGCAAGTCTAGGATCATCTGGGGAAGCTCTTGTCCAGGGTCGGCGTATGTGACGGTGACGGCAGAGCGAGACGGAAGACGAGGACAGTCCACCTCCGTAAGTGCGAAGAGTAAGAGATCCTCCTCTTCAGTTCTTTGGAACAAATCCCATGTGTCCTCGCATGACGCTATACTGAAAACTGCTATAAAACCTAAGAGTAAAATCGAATTCATTTCAATGTGAAATTAAATTAAATTGTTCAAACTTAGCACTTTCTTTTTTTTTTTTTGTTAATCTATATATTCATCATCATCATCTCAGCCGAAAGACGTCCACAGCTGGACAAAACATCTCCACAATGATCGGTCCTGCGCTGCCCGCATCCAGCGGCTTCCCGCGACCCTCACCAGATCGTCGGTCCACCTCGTGGGGGGAATCTATATATTAGCATCTTGAAATCATTTTAAGCTCAGAATTGGTCAGGTCTTGTAGCACTGATGTTACGAGTAATAGTCGGTAGGTAGGTATGCCTGTTTTTTGTTTTCAAACTTGAGCAACTTGCCTTTTTTGAGACTGATGGCCGTCCAGGAGTAGTAGTGGACAATGACGCCGCCGTGCTGCAGTTTCACCCTCGCGAGCTCCTTGATATAATCCTTTAGGTCGTCCAACACTGACTGGTATTGCTCGCCGAGGTACTGACGGTCTAGGACTACAGCTGTGAACATCCGATATGATCAAAAAGTTTTCTCGAGGTTCCGCACCTGAAAGATCTACACAACGATCGGTCCTGCGCTGTCTGCATTCAGCGGCTTCCCGCGACCCTCACCAGATCAAAAGGAGACACTGTACCATTATTTGTGTGTCTGACCGGCCGTCATCCCAAACAATTTTCTTTTAAACGACTGGACCGCTTTTTAAGTTATCGCATGAGGCGACCACCCCGGGGAGTAGCAGCGTTCATCTAAGAAATTAACATCAAATGCAATCCCCGACCCGCCGTACCTGTCAATCGTGGGGATTTTGGTAACGAAACACCTTCCGGTGGAAATACTTAGTCCAACAGTTGACTGTTAAGTTAAACCAAGCTGTCCGTGGAGTGACGTAGACATACCTACTTACTGACCTACCAAACCGACGCCCTTAGCCGACTGCCGGGTAGAACACTCTAAATATCCTAAACCTAGCTTGAACTCAGTACCCCAATGAATTATTCAAACGTGCCTATTTTAACCTGCTGCTATTTTTAATCTCACTTAAACATGCTCGGTGCTTATTTTAGAAATGGTTGCAGTTCGCCGCGTTTTCAAACTTTGTCTTCTTCCCACATCCCTGTTTTGGGATGAACAGGCCTTAGTCAACCCAGCAAGTCTAGGCGCGATCGTACTATTTTACTCATAAACTTCATTAAGTATAATGTGGTAGACCCACAACCGGTAGGCCGGCAGTCCATTGTCTCTTTGACGTTTTACTCCGTCCGAAATTAGGTCCTAATAATTACGCTGCAAGTATAATTATATTATGTAGCTGCTGTTCCGTCTATCAAACAGCCTCCGTGATCAAGTGGTCAAAAACCCGTCTGACGTTATGGAGATTCCGGGTCCGAATCCCGGTGGAGATCCGTCAAACAAATATTACTCAGTAAAACTTTCTCCAGTTTGGTTAGGACATTGCTGGCTGAATCACCTGATTGTCCGAAAAGAAAGATGATTCCGTGCTTTGGAAGGCACGTAAATCCGTTGATCCCGTCTACTATCTACGGATGCGGTTGTTATAGGAGCCATGGAGGAAGCCTAAGGCGGCTCAACATTTCCGATACCAGGGTTTGTGAGGTAGGTTAACCTCGAAACCCACAAAATAAGCAAGCAAGCAAGAGTATGAAAATTACCTAATGAAGCATTTGCAGTAATCAGCGATGGGAAATCCTCTGCTCTGACTCGTACAAACAGACACACGAGCAACACTAACCATGATTGCATCTTTCTTAACCAACACTACAACACCAAGTGACCAACACATAGAGTTCCCGCTCATAATTTGTAGGAAATTAATAACTTTTTCTAATCAAAAACGTGTGCAATATTAAGGGTTTAATTAGAAGCAGGTGTGGCATGGTTAAGGTTTGATGTGCGATTGCTGCCCGGGTGAATGTCAGTAAGGCTTACGAAGAAATTCAGAACTTAGGTACAGGGTGTTCTCTAAAAATCGACTCTACATTGTGAAGAAATGTTTTTTTTTCTCGCCTCTCTGATTATTCTAGATTTTTGTCAGCCTTTCCAAATTAGTTCAATTGTAAGGAGGATGGATACAAATTAGGTAATAGGCGCCTGATATTATGGCAATAGCACCAAGAATAAGAACGAGGCGAAACGACAAGAACTAGGTACATATTCGTTAATAGCAAAAAATATTGATACATAAGGTAGTTCCAAATAAAAAGTAACGATATCTTTTTAACAAAGGCAAAAAAATGCATATTATGTAGGTATTCATTCGTTCTTTCAACGGATTTCGATCTCAGATAAATAGACAAAAACACCACATCTCCCTTAAACGTTTAAACACCCTGTTTCAGCCAAACCACAACATAAAAGGCACAATAAAAGGTCAGCACAGGAGTTCGTTAATAATGCAGAATAATTTGTCGGAACGTGATTTGATTGCGTGTTCTCTGTTACAAGAGAATGTGTCATGGTGTCATCAATGTCATTATCAATAACTACGGTATATGTACTAATTGCAGATTAATTCATTTCTCTCTGGGAACAAATAAGTGGAAGACCAAGACCGAGACAAACTTTTCAAAATCAAATCGGGGACGTTCTGACAAAAGGTCGGGTCAAGAGAACTCTAAACTAAACCGACGACGAGCATGCATGAGGAGATTAATGAATGTGGATGAAGCAAAAGGAGTGTGTTTGGATCGTAGCAAGTGGAAGGAAATGGTCTCTGCCTACCCCTACCCCTCCGGGAAAGAGGCATGACTTTATGTATGTATGTATGATAACAAATAAGTAGGCGTACAATTATACTAAAATGTAAAATATACATATATCCTATTATCCAAACTACTGCTTTTTAAAATTTACGCACGTTTTTAGCACGTCTTTCGGAAGTTTTCTGAAATCGCCATTTATTATTTTTTACTTTTCATATAAATTGACTTGGCCGGCTGATCAATTTGTGTGAAATGTAGAAAAAAAAATGCGAACTTCCAGATCAAAATTTGTTCAGTTTCATGAGCCAGGTTATCAATATCATCCGAGAGGTTTTACGTTATCACGTTGAATAAGTAGATCCCTTACTCTCCCCTTGAAGGATTTTTTCGGATATACGTGGATATAAAATTCACAAATAAAAATATTTTGTATTTGTATTTGTATTTTGAATAATATCTTACATAAAACCACAAACAGAAATTAGATTATAGTATCAATTAAAATTTTAATATTTCTTGTATTATTTGTGTGTATTATTTCTTGTATTATCTTTAGGTTGGTTGGGACATGTTGGAAAAGAAAATAAAGAATTTATTATTATACCTACTTACCTACATATCTACCAACACTAAATCTATCAGATTGAATATGTATCTCGTAAATATTTAATTCGGCTCACAGTCATTGCTTGTAACTTGGTAAATTAGCGCGAGGACGGGCCAAGTCAGGCAGGCGAACTGTGCCGAGGAAATTAACGATATAAAACCCAAGTCCGGTGAAGCTTGATCCGTCGTACTTTTTCGACTCAAGCATAGGTCAATTAAAAAAATATATAGGTATATAAAACCTTGTTGTGTTTTGTTTGGGTATGATCAAGTATGATTTCATTACCATTCAGTCACTAGATATTTAGGTACTACTGGAAAGACCTCCCCAATGTAGGGTGAGGTGGTTGACAATGGGCCAGGAAAAGTTTGGAGTTACATATCTTTGTCCCTGTTTATGCGTTGGAGGTGTTTAATACACCAGTAGAATGAAAATTTCATTGGCTCTCAAATTCAATAGTTCGATTGAACCTAAATTTGTTACCCGAAGAGTTTGAACACGTTTAAAAAAAAACGGGAAATGGCTCAATGTGTACACCCCCTGGCACACAATGAGCATGGGGGGTGGCACACAATAGGTCAGTAAGTACACAGTGAGCCAAGAACTAAATAAAACTGTATTTCTTAATGTTGATGCAGGAATTAATTTAAAAAACGCAATATTTATGTTTCTTACATATAGTTATTAAAAATGTTGAACTTAAATCACCATAGGAACTGTCAATTATTAATTTTTGTTATTCTAAAATCTTACTAAAAATATTTGTAAGAAGTACTTAATCAATACACTAAAATCATATCGTTTTTATGTTTTTATTATTAATTCTTCACAGCAGTCTTTATTTAAGTCAATGTTATTAAAAGTAAAACTAAAAAAAAAACGAAATAACTAAAAATTTGAACTTGTTATAGAAACAAAAAATAACTCATTTTTTGTAGAAATGATTACGTAACACTAAATTACTTGAAAAAATAAGTAGGAAGCTTGACTTATCTTCTTTTTGAAGTAGCTAAGCTTCACACAAACAAAACATTTATAAAAAACTAGCTGTTCGCCCCGCGGCTCCGCCCGCTCTCAAGGGTATGAAAAGTAGATGTTGGCCGATTCTCAGACCTACTGAATACGCTCACAAAATTTCATGAGAATCGGTCTAGCCGTTTCGGAGGAGTATGGGAATGAAAATTTTATATATAAGATAACGCACTGAAAACTAAAAAATGTAACTTCTTACATAAACAAAAATATTTCTAAATTATGTATTCAATGTATTTGTACCTATACAAATTTGAAGTAAATGTGCTACATTATTAGATTGTGCACTAATAGGCTGGTTTTTGTATGGTACACAAACGGTCAGTATTAGTACACAATGAGACGGTGGCCCATAGTAGACGCCCAACGTCCGTCTCATTGTGCACACCCCCCCTACCAAAATGTTTGAGGTTCTGTAATTTCCAACAGAAACACGTGGCAATAACACAAATACTTCTGAAAGCAGCTCTCTTAATCACTTTTACATCATAATAAAAATCATTGGATAAAAACTAAAATCAGGAGTATTAAAATAAAAGTAAACTAAGGTTTCTTTTTAACTTTTTGACCACAAAATTCAAAATTTGTTTGTATCATGTGCGTCTGCTGTGAAGTCGCGCCAGAAAGTGGGGAGGGAGGGAAGCGGTCCTAAGCGCATCCGTTGACATTAAACAAGCTGAACGGCTATGTCGCGTTTTGGAATAAACTTAGTGTCTCACTGTGTGCACTTGGCCCATTGATGCCTACCCCACCCTACAGTAGCCAGCACATGCGACTGGATATATTGACCTTGACAGCACCCGTATTCCGTAGCGGTAGGGGTGAATTTTGTAGTACGAATGTCAAACCGCAGGTGCTGGCTTCTGTACCGTCCAACGCTGTTTGCATCCAACGGCTCCCTCCTTCATCTAATTCACAGTCCACCTTGTATGGGTTCTGCCAAAATTTCACTTCCGCGTTCCGCTTGAAATTGTATTAACCCAACTCTTCATGTGAACGGCGATTAGACTAAAAGGTGCTAAAAACAACTAAAGGTCTACTATTACCACTGTAATGTCAGTTTATGTCAGGGGTGTGGCGCTCTTTCGAACGGGCGTTAAATAGTAATAAAATACTATAAAATGATACTAATATAATACCTAGGCCACACCTAGGCAACAAACACTCATCGCATATTATTATTACTTTAGCTTGTTAAGTATTACTATGGGATGATTCATAAATTATCATCATTCATTAACAGCTCATACATGTCCCCACCGAGGGGCTCGAGCCTACCCTGAAACCAGGGTGAATAGGCCTTAGTCGACCACGCTGGCCCAATGCGGGTTGGTCAACTTCACACACAACCCTTGAATTACTTCGCAGGTGTGTGCAGGTTTCCTCACGATGTTTTCCTTCACCGTAAGAGCGTCGAATAAACGTACATATGAATTCGAAAATCGAAAACACATTGGTACGTGCCGAGGTTCGAACCCGCGAACTTCTGAATGGAAGTCAACGGCCCTAGCCACTAGGCCACCGACGCTCTCATTAATTATACTTAGTTAAAATTTTGTCTTGGGGGGAGAGCCTGGTGATTTGTCATACAGGGCAACCTAGTACAGACACCAGCTCTCGCCACAAAGGTTATGAACATAGAAGTAAGAGAATCATTTGTTGTATTTATGTATACCTTTGTGATGAGAGTAAATAAAGATTTATTATTATTAAATATTTTTTTCGCGATTTAGAGAAACAAATAAAAGCAATGCCAAATTACAGGAGATATTGAGCTCAATTAATTAAATATACAACATCCAGACACAGGGCAAACACGAGTGCTCATCACAAGAATGTTTGCCCTGGGCGGGATTCGAACCCGCGACCCTGTGCTTTGTACTTAGGCAGGCATACTACCAACTAGGCTACGGGGCCGTCAATTCTTAGGCAAGTGTGTGCGTGGTTTCCTCACGTCACGATGTTTCTATTGAAACTTGGAGGGCGGACTTTCGCTACTTTGAGTTTTCGAATATGTGACGTTTGTGAAGTTGAAGTATTTACCCAAGCAGCAAGCGGCTCTTCCAAACTCTCTGTATTTACCCCTCGAAGCGGTCTTTTACCACTTCCGTGATTCACCCGCTCACTTCAAATTTTGATAAACTAAAGGTCTACTATAGATTAAGTTGTATGACTCATTTGACTTCCTTTTCTCTTCTTGAAAAGTCAGAGTCACTATAATGTACAACCAAATAGTTTGTGTACGGAGTTTCCACCTCTCACACCATTGAGGAAAGAATAGCAAAAAAAATACTATTCTTACGTCAATGTTTCACACACTAATAATAAAATTGTAGGCCTGATATTCCATGTAGGTATATGATTTTTGGATCTGCATTTCTATATACGTAAGAAGCGACAGGCTCGAGAAGCTGTCAAACGCGACATTAGAGCCATAGTAGTTCTGTCAATGTGTGTGTGTGTGTGTGTGTGTGTGTGTGTGTGTGTGTGGGTAGAATACTAACCTTATTGTGTTGTCTTCTTTGTTTTAGGTTTTGGATCTCAAAACCGACCATTTGGCTGAACGGAGAAAGAAAAAAAAAAAAACGTGTACTTCTCAAACCCTGACACTGGCAGAATTGTCAATAATGACAGAAGCCATTCAATTCAATATTTAAGATTATGGCTTCTGTCAGTGTGACAATTCTGCCAGTGTCAGGGTTGGAGAATACACGTTGTTTATCATAAAATAATAAGGTTTCGTTTTGCCAAATGGTCGGTAGCGGAAGCACAATCTAAAACAAAAAAGACGACACAAATTTAGTACCAACCCACATAATATTAGAATAAATTTAAATAGATAAAATAATAGGGAGGAATCATAATTTAATTTTATATCTCTCAATATATTTTAGCAAGATAAATATAACAGGTTTATCCAAGGAAGAAAGAACACAATCCATATTAAAAGGTCGGGGGAAAGAGTAAGGGAGAATATCGTACAAAGAGACTGGGAATCTTTTACATTCAAGAAAGATATGGTCTATAGATCCTTCGTCAAGACCACATTCGCACAATGAGTGGTCCCGGACCCTTATTTTAAATAAAAAACGAGGGTTGCAGTTATGACCAAGTCGCAATCGAATCACGGTCGAAATCGAGAATTTACAGAAGCTACGAAAAGAGGAGAACCAGGATTTGGTAGGGATGAATGGTTGTAAATTGCCGTAGTGTTTGCCTTTCGTGCTGCGAGAACGATCCCAATCTTCAGACCAGTGATCCTTCAAATCCTTATTAGCAAGAGAACGTAAATCTATAGAGAAGCAGTTGTTGTAGTTCTCTGTGCCATTACGGACCGACCATTTTGCACATAAATCAGCCTGCTCATTGCCAGAAATACCAGAATGACCCGGAATCCAGGCAAGAGCTATTTCTATTCCTGCTGAATGACACTTGAATAGGAGGTCTCGAGTTTTTAGGTTAATTGGATGAACACCCTTAGAACGGAGAGGGAATTTAGATATATCCTCAAGGCAGCTGAGACTGTCAGAAAAAATAATAGACTTATTAAGATTATGGGATTCTACAAGGGACACTGCTTCGAAAATAGCAATAGATTCACCGGAAAAAACAGAAATATTAGAAGAACATTTAAAACTTAAAACAATGTTCATCTTAGGAACCCAGACTGCAGATCCAACCGGATCATGATCTGATATTTTTGAAGCATCTGTGAAAATGGTCAACCAATCAGGAAATTTATCACTAAGAATTTGATTGAACCGAGAATTAGCTCCAGGGTCATCTTTAGAAATGCCAAAATAAGTTATAATATTGGGCCTGAAAACAAGGGCGTGATAAGGAATTGAAAGTAAAGGGTTACCTGGGAATTGGAAAACAGGGGATGCAGTAGAAAATTTTTGATAACTTTTATATAGACAAGGGGAAACTTTATGGGACCAATATGGCGAAGATGGAATTAAATTAGAAAGATGATAAAGTGAGGTAAGGAGAGGATGATGGGAATTTTGTGCTATTTTAAAGAAAAACCTGTCACTAAGAAACTGCCTACGAAGAAAAAGTGGGGGGTCTAGACATTCTACCTGAAGCGCTTTTGTGGGGGATGACTTCATGGCTCCGCTAACAATGCGAAGACATTTAGCCTGGGGTTTGTCCCAACAGCTTAACGCAGATTTATTACAAGGCTCTAGTAAGAAGGATGCATAATCGAAGTGACTCCGAATGGTCGCATTGTAAAGGAGTTTTTGAGTATAGGGGTGTGCACCCCACCACACTCCCGAAAGAGCTCTTAAGATGTTAACACCACGCTCACACTTTTCTTTGATGTAGTTTAGATGGGCAGTACCAGATAAACGAGCATCAAGGTGAACTCCTAAAAATTTAACAGAGTTATTAACTTTAATAATTTCGTTATCCAAGACGATATCAATATCCGGAATCGATCTCTTCCTAGAAAAAACGACTACGGAGCTCTTGGGGACCGACAAAGACAACCCGTGATCCTCAAGCCAAATATGAAGATTCTGAATAGCACAATTTAAACGGATAGAACAATCGGAGATAGAATCTGACGAATAATATAACGCAATATCGTCAGCGTATTGTAAGATGTTGCAATCTAAAGAACAACTCGAATCAAGATCAGCAGTGTATAAGCTATAAAGCAGGGGACTTAAAACAGAGCCCTGGGGCAAACCTTTCCAAATAGTTCTAGGGGGCAACATGGTACCTTGTACTCGGACGGAAATAGACCGACCCGAAAAAAAATTAAAAATGAAATTTATCATCCTCGCAGGAAGACTCAGCTGTTGCATTTTATGCCTGAGTAGTGGGAGGAGAACACCATCATAGGCAGATGAGACGTCTAGAAAAACGCCAACAAGATATTGTCCCCTAGTGAAGGCAAGTCGAATTTCCGAAGTAAGAATGCTTAGGCTGTCCATTGTGCTCATTCCTTTCCTAAACCCAAATTGTGACTTGGATAATACATTTTTATTTTCAAGAATCCACTCTAGTCTATTTTTAATTAAGTGCTCCATGATTTTAGCAAGAACTGACCATAAAGCAATAGGCCTATATGAGCTTGGGTCCTTAGGGTCTTTACCGGGTTTGAGGATGGGGATGATTAATTGGATTTTCCAGGAGTCAGGGACTTGTCCAGTTTCATAAATTTTGTTGATAATTGAGAGAAGAACTAATTTGGAAGAATCTGAACATTTTTTCAAAAAAGAATAAGGAATGCCATCAATGCCAGGAGAAGAATCGCGGAGATGATCCAACACAGAGGACAACTCGTCCATTGTAAAGGGTTCGTCCATGCGACCGTAGGAGGGGGGAGGACTGGAAGAGGAAGGAATGCTATTTTCAGACGGAACAAAAGACGGAGCTAGTTTATCCAAAAAATCATTAAGCCAGACTGAAGGGTCATTAAAAGTAGGATTACGGTCTACAAAGGAACCACGAAAATTTTTGAAACTTTTCCAAACAAGTGAGGAAGGGACACGAGGAGATAAACTTTCACAAAATCTAGACCAGCCATTTCGTTTCTTCTTAGATAACTCCTTTTTGGATTCAGCATTCACTTTTTGAAATGAGATAAAATTCTCTATAGAGGGACTATCCAGAAAAATTTCCTCCATTTCATCACGTCTGTGAATGATATCAGTGCATTCCGAGTCCCACCATGGGGGAGAAGGGATAAGATCCTTAGGGGATTTTTTTATAGGAATGGATTTATTGGCTGAATCTATTAGAACCGAAATAAACTGATCATATAATTCTAGAAAGTTGACAGTGGAAACCTCAGGAAATAAGTCTGTTTCAGTTGAGACATGTTGACGAAATACATCCCATTTAGCTTTGGAAAGGCGGTACTTTAGAAGAGGGGGGATGGATACAGGAGAGACGGAGATACAGTTTTCAAGAGAGATAAGGATAGGGAGATGGTCACTGCCACAGGAAAGAGAAAGGACTTCCCAAGTAGATTTGGAGGCTAGATATGGGGGCATGAGAGAAAGATCTACACAACTAGGGTTCTGGCCTGGGGCTGTTCTCCTAGTAGGACTGCCATCATTTAATAAAACTAAATTATTATTATCAAAAAGATCGATAAGAAATGAAGAATGAGAACAACTTTGGATAGAACCCCACATAGGGTGATGGCAATTAAAATCCCCTAGGAGAACTAAGGGAGAAGGAAGGGATAGAAGAATGGAGTCCAGCTCAGAAATGATATTTGAATTAGGGTAAGGAATGTAGACTGAAACAAAAGTAATATTTAAAACACTGACAGCTACTATATTGAAAGATGGAGAATGAGGAGGGATAGGAAGAAGAGAATAAATAGAAGAATGTTTAACTAAAAGTGCACAACCATCAAATCCACTAATATGGTCATCGCGGAGACACGAATACCCAGGCACCCGAAACCGAGAACCCGGAGTTAACCATGTCTCCGAGATAGCCAGGATAAGAGGTTTGTGAGTATTAATTAAAGATATAATTTCAAACTTTTTATGACGAATACTCTTGCAGTTCCATTGCAGTAGAACAGTCGCCATTTTTGTTGCAAGAAAGAGAAAATTTACTAAGTTTTTCAGAAACATTGTTCGGTAGGGAAATATTGTGTTTGGTAATAATTTCAATCAAAGAGGACAGGAGTTGGATGATATCAGTCAGTTGAGAGCTTGGACTAGAAGTATTAGAGTGAATGAGGGCACAACCATTTGGTTGAGAAGATTTAGGGGAGCTTGTTAAAAAGGCATGAGCTTCCTTGTCATAACCCTTACTAAGAGTAGGAGGGGAACGGGGGTTGGAAACAACTGTTTTCCGATAGGAGAGGGAAGGAGAAGGGATCAGTGGACTTGTCATTTCATAAATGGGAGTAAGTGGACTCATAGGGGGACGAGTGGGAGTAGAGACACTACTGTATGAACGAGCAGGGCTGTGGGAACCAACTGAATCAGCATAAGTACGACGGACAGGGCGATACCGGAGTGACGCTTCATGGTACGGAATATTTTCCTCAGACATAACCATTTTGATGGATTTTTGTCGTGAATGTTCAGGACATTTCTTTGAATCAGTTGCAAAATGGCGACCAGAGCAGAATAAACAAGTAGCGTTACCCTCAGCCACTGAGCAAGAAGAACCTTGATGGGGTTGTGAGCATTTGAAGCATCTAGGCTTCGAACGACATTTAGTTTGAATGTGTCCAAAGTTACAGCAATTATTACACTGAATTGTGGGTAAGGTATATAAGCCGACTGGGAGGGAGGTGTAGCAGCAGAAAACTTTCTCAGGTAAGATTTGGCCAAGGAAAGTGACAACTACGGTTTGAGTGGGAACCCATTCAGTCTTACCATTTGAAACCGTTTTCCTGTTGAGTCGCCTTGCTTTAATAGCAGTAATGGAGTTAGGACATTCAATGTTATTTATCAATTCCTCCATGGACCAATCAATTGGAATAAACTTTATTACACCCATGCGTGTGATGTGGAATGCTGGAATCGAAGCTGAAAAGTTATATTCTTCAAGTAGAGTGCTGTCAAGAAAAGAATTTGCATATGAAGCATTCTCGAACTCAACAACGACCCGATTGCGACCGGCAGACTTAATACCTTCTCTAAGTATTCCAGGGACTTTGTTCTTGTATATAATCTGGGCAAATTTCAACAATTTTATTGTGAGGCCTTCTGCTGGGTCTTGCTCCAAGCGAGACACGTGAACAATAAAAGGAGCTTTATCCGATTCACCATATTTCAGTTTTGATTCACGAAATTCCGGTAAAATATATGTGTGTTGAACTGAAGCAGTAGGAGGAGATGAATTATCACGCTTTGATTGAGGACTGTCCACTTTTCCTTGAACACGTTTAACAGCTTTTATAACCCTTTTAACGTCACCTGAAACAGTTTCCATTTCAATGTCCAGCATTGATGAATTCCCCCCACCCCCATCTGGGGGCTCGTCAGTATCCATCACCAAAAAGAGTTAAAAGATTAATCTATACACTAAAATACTTACTAAAACACAAAGAACAACACAAGACAACACAGTATAATACAAAATGTTAGTTTAATATACTATATTAGAACAAAAACGCCCAATTTAGATAACGCGCACGTGTAGTAACCAATACCACAGACGGCCGAATCCCGACAGAAGCCATACATTATAAATATTGAATTGACATTAGAGCCATAGTAGTTCTGTCAATGTGTCGCGTTTGACAGCTTCTCGAGCCTGTCGCTTCTTACGTATTATGCCTACAGACAGTAATTGCTAGATTCCGCTGCTGTGCATAAAATATTAGACCGTGTGCAATATTTTATTTGCGAAATGACTGATTAATTATTTGCCCAATAAAATAGAAAAATAAATAATCAGGCAGTATTAAGATATTGATAAATTGATGTGCATTTTCCTAGTCGGTAAATATTAGCCATATAACATCGGACCGTACCTTATGGATAAAACTGTGCCAATATAACGGTCCACCAGGAATGTATGACCCAATAAATATATACATATATAGCATGCGATGTTATTAGTGTCAAATATTTTCAGGGCTGATAGTACAAGTCCTCAGCTACACGTAACCAAAAAATGGGGTCCTGTTTGTACGTTAGTTTTCGAGTAACAACTCGGTTTCCTAATAAAAAAAACATCATCCTCTGAAATACTACATTCACATCGTTTACACAGATTACTCTATTAGTACCTGATCGTATAGCACACTTGCGTGTGAAACCATTTACCCATGTGTGTGCACAAACATGCACAGTGTTTGTTTATGTTCCGCGGACAGAGTACAGACCATCCACCGAAATTGCCCCCTGCCTGCCATAGTGCCACTCTGTGCCACATGACGGGCAGGGGTCATCTCACTAAGTTTTATCACTGCATCTACTTAATAGCTATTTATCAGGTCATAAAATCAACGTTTTGAATAGAAAACACTGCGCCATGCTTGACGACAGTGACTGACTGTCAGATATGGCAAATCTAGTCGACGGACGATAGTCAGTCATGTCAAATCTTGTTTTTTTTATTATGTTGCCATACCCATTGTGCAGAATAGACCTTAAAAACCTTATTTACATTTTAAGATTTAATAAGACTACAAAGAAAATTTAATTACACGTGGTATTATAGCTAAGAATACATACTGTCGATCATTATTAACAGCGCATACGAAGAATATGTAGTTGTATTGAATTGTATGTGTCCCCATCGAGGGACTCGTTCCTACCCTGAAATACGGGTGAATAGGCCTTAATCTACCAAACAGGCCCAGTGGGCCCAGTGCATTGCTCGTCTAACATGCAAACATCTCTGCATTGAAATAGGTACTAAAAAGCGTTGGATCCTAAAGTAAAACTTAATGGATTTTATTTATTTTAAACCGATAAATAATTTTAATACTTAACTAACATTACCGATCGTTCAAGTATTATTCGTAACGTAACACGCGTTTTTATTTGCTTTCTATTAATTCTATCTACCTGACAACACATCGTATTGCGGGAGCAGAAGTTTATTTACTATTACGTATTTACTGTGGAGTTTGCATTGTTGGAAATGCAACTCCTTTGTATTAGAACTGGCTGTTGTTCCGTTTATTTGGAAAAATTAATGTGACGTTGGAAAAATCAAAGAGAAAAAATAATTAATGGAAAAATAATAAATTTTACAGATTAAAAACGTCGTCGTCATCGCTATTTTATTTTATAGCTATTTTCGCTATTAAAAATTCCTCGCGTCAACCGCGAATAACGTCACCGATGTTCGATCCGTTCACGTAATCAACGGGGCCACCTAGCTGCGGCACCAGGAGCTGCCGGAGCTGCTCGCCGCCGTGCCAGTCAGGCTGCGCCGCTGGCTGTACTACCAGCACGATGGAGCACCAGCGCACTACACGCGGCAAGTCCGCACCACACTGGACGAGCAGTACCGGGGCTGTCATTGCCTGGCCAGCACGGTCACCGGACCTGACGCCATTGGACTAGGCTTCCATGCCTGGGGTCGTGCTAAAGATTTGGTTTATGGACAAGACGGCCGCACCATTTCCAGTGCAGAACAATTACGTGCGCGAACAGTGAGTGTGATTTAAGTTAGAGTTCAAGTAAGTGCTTACCTACCCATGTTTCATTACGAATAAATGAATTAAACTATGCAAATTTATGTTTTTTAATGCCAATTTGAATTCGCCATCCAACCCGTTAGAGCTGTCTTGTAATAATAACAACAACTGCAATCCCCGATTCCCTGATGACCTGCTAAGCGATATAGCAATACTTTGCTACAAGAGAGGCATTACCATTGGTTCAGCAGTGGGCCTAAATATAGTAGTAGTAATAATAGTAAGGGATATGTAAAGGTTGTAATGGATGATAGGTTTAGCAAAGAATTGCATAGTAGCCGCGCCCGGCTCCGTCCCGTCGTCGTCGGTTGCGTTCCGAATGCGTTAGTGTGCGTGCAAACACTCACACTAATAATTTTGTTCAATGCGTTTACGTACTTGAAGTAGTGTGAGTGATCATCTACAGTATGATGTTTTTAAGTTGACTTTTTCGGTTATTTTTTTTGTTAGAAAAGTAAACTTTTAAACTAGCGTGTAGATTTTCGAAATATTTTTTGTAAGTGATCCATGTAATATGTATATCCAGCCCTGAAATTATATGACACTAATTACAACAGCACCTTATATATAATATTATATAATATATTTGGCCGTGCTTTTTAAGCTGTACATTATTTGGCCGTGCATTATAGGAACATAAAAAATCTTCATGCTTGTTTTGGTTTGTTAGATTTTAATTTATTCTTGATTTATTCCTTCGTAAAGAATTACCTTATTAAATTCAATCACATCCGACCGAGAAGGTGCTTCTCTTCTCTGCTTTAAATACATACAAGGTTTCATATCCTGAGATAACCTAAATATTCTAACAAAAATGTCTCAAGTGTACAGAAAAGTTTTTGTCACTGTAGGAACGACACGTTTCGACGAATTACTCTTTACTTTCATAACTAACCCCGTGCTGCACGCTTTGAGGGATATCGGTTGTAAAGAAGTCGTGTTTCAAATGGGGAGCTGTGATAATTTTGACCCAGGAGATTATGAGATGGAAGGTATTAAAATACAGACGTACAGATACAAAGATTCTATAAAAGATGATATCCTCAATGCGGACTTGGTAATAAGTCATGCAGGAGCAGGCAGTTGTTTGGAAATATTGGAAGCTGGGAAACCACTACTAGTGGTGGTAAACGCAGATCTCATGGACAACCATCAAGTAGAATTAGCCGAACAGTTGCAAAATGATGGGCATTTATACTACTGCATGTGTGAAACGCTAGAGTCAACATTGACTATGGTAGATTTTACTTTATTGAAACCATTCCCTAAACCAGATCTGTCATTATTTATAAGTTATTTGGATAGTGTTTTTAAGATTAATAATGAAGTCAGATAATTTTGTCTTGCTTTTCAGTATGTACTACTTGATATTTCTTGAAATAATTTTCAATTTGTAATTTATATAAATAAGATCATAAAAATCTTGTGAAAATACATGGTTTTGGTTTCCCATGAACTACATTTTTTTTTTTTTTTTAATCTGATAAGCATAATTAAATCTACATTCCCTTGTAAGCAAAAAGTGTATAATATTTATGTAATAAATCAATATTTAAAATATTTTATTATTAATTTATTTTATATTATTTGCTTTGTTTTTCAGTTTTGCTCCAAGTAATATTATTATTATTCTAGATTTTTTCTAACTTTATATTATAAAAAATAATTTATTAATGATGCAGTGTCAACGATTATGGTATGGCTTTCCTCTTTCCTAAACAATTTTCAGAGTTTAGTTTAGTTTGTAAATTTTGTCTACTTACAATACTACTTAATACATAATAATATAGGCATACAAAATAAATACAAAGTGTATTTTAAGTTATTTTGTATTGAAACATTACAGATCTTAAACAATACAGATATTATAAAGAAACAGTCTGGTAAAAAGCCTATTGCAAGAACATTTTAACTCATTGAACAATATGAAACGCAACTTTATTAAATTAAAAACTAATTTAGTATTGACTATTTAGACTAATTTCTTAGCTTCGAAGAAGCTCTTGAGATGTCTCATCTGCCAATAACCAATGCCAACTAGAACACCAGTTTGGAGCAAACTCCACCAAAGAACGCGCTGATTTGTGCTTTCCGAAGTCTGTCTGAAGCGTTCTTCACGGTGCTATATAACAAAAAAAAATGTACTGCATAATAGAGAAATAAAGGAAATAGTAGATTTTTTTTTTCTTGTAATATAAAGACAAAATAGTTATTTTCTAAAATATTATAGTAGTGTTCTATTGTGTGTTTAATTAAGAAATTACTTGAAAATTTTGATTTGGTATTGATGGAGTCACCTATAGTATACTGCATTACATTACACTAATAGTAAGTTGTGAGAAAAGAATGTTTGTATGTTCGTCCCAGCAGTTTCACAGGTATTACAAAATCTTTTTAATTCAAGTTCATGAGATAAAATCATCTAAGCCTGAGTTACTGGAGGAAATCGAGGGGTTCTATGGACAGCTGTACACGACAACACGGACACCTGTCAGCCAAGCTGCAACTGACCCCAGAGCTAGGTTAACCCGACACTACACCGAAGACATCCCGGACGTCAGCCTGTACGAGATTAGGATGGCTCTCAAACAGTTAAAGAACAATAAGGCACCGGGTGATGACGGAATAACTGCTGAGCTTCTGAAGGCAGGTGGTACACCGGTCTTGAAAGCCCTTCAGAAACTGTTCAATTCCGTCATCCTCGAAGGTACAACGCCGCAGGCGTGGCTTAGAAGCGTGGTGGTCCTCTTCTTTAAAAAGGGTGATAAAACCCTTTTGAAGAACTACAGACCCATCTCGCTTCTGAGCCATATCTGCAAATTGTTTTCGAGAGTCATCACGAATCGTCTCGCGCGCAGGTTCGACGACTTCCAGCCTCCCGAACAAGCCGGTTTCCGAAAGGGCTTTAGTACCATAGACCACATCCACACGCTGCGGCAGGTTATACAGAAGACTGAGGAGTATAACCAGCCACTATGCTTAGCGTTCGTGGACTATGAGAAGGCCTTCGATTCGATTGAGACTTGGGCAGTGCTGCGGTCTCTTCAGAGGTGCCAAATCGACTACCGATATATTGAGGTGCTCAAGTGTTTGTATGAGAACGCCACCATGTCTGTCCGGCTCCAGGATCAGAACTCCAGACCAATCCAACTGCAGCGGGGTGTGAGACAGGGAGACGTTATTTCTCCGAAACTGTTCACCGCTGCAATGGAGGATGTCTTTAAGCTTCTGAACTGGGAAGGACATGGCATCAATATCAATGGCGAGTACATCTCTCACCTTCGGTTTGCCGATGATATCGTAGTCATGGCTGAGACCTTGGAGGACCTCGGCACAATGCTCGATGACCTTAACAGAGTCTCCCAACAAGTGGGTCTTAAGATGAACATGGAGAAGACAAAGGTCATGTCGAACTCCCATGTAGTACCCACTCCAATAAAAGTTGGGGACTCATCTCTCGAAGTTGTAGATCATTACGTCTACCTGGGACAAACAGTCCAATTAGGTAGATCCAACTTCGAGAAGGAGGTCAATCGTCGAATCCAACTCGGCTGGGCAGCGTTCGGGAAGCTGCGCAATATCTTTTCGTCCCAAATACCGCAGTGTCTCAAGTCAAAAGTCTTTGACCAATGTGTGTTGCCAGTGATGACTTATGGATCCGAGACGTGGTCGCTTACAATGGGCCTCATAAGAAGGCTTAAAGTCACCCAAAGAGCGATGGAGAGGGCTATGCTTGGAGTTTCCTTGCGTGATCGAATCAGAAATGATGAGATCCGTAGGCGAACCAGAGTCACCGACATAGCCCGAAGAATCGCTAAGCTTAAGTGGCAGTGGGCTGGGCACATTGCGCGTAGAACCGACGGCCGTTGGGGCAAAAAGGTTCTCGAATGGCGACCGCGCGCCGGAAGACGTAGCGTGGGCAGGCCCCCCACAAGGTGGACCGACGATCTGGTGAGGGTCGCGGGAAGCCGCTGGATGCGGGCAGCGCAGGACCGATCGTCGTGGAGATCTTTGGGGGAGGCCTTTGTCCAGCAGTGGACGTCTTTCGGCTGAAATGATGATGATGATGATGATGATGAGATAAAATCTTGTGGATTTTATTTAGTTTTTGCATATTACTGCTGCAGGACTTTCATTTATACATATAATGTACTAGCTTTCCGCCGCGTTTCCGCCCGCGTTAACAGTTTTTCCTGTGGGAATGAGGCATTTTCCGGCAGTAAAAGGTAGCCTATGTTAATGGATGAATATAGCTTTCTAATGGTAAAAGAATTTTTGAAATCGGCAAAGTACTTTTTGAGTTTATTCATTACAAACATACACACACACAAAAATACAAATCTTTCCTCTTTATAATATTAGTATGAGTAAGAAGTATGATTGTTAGATTTCAAAACATTAATGCTAAATACTTTACCCGCTGATAGCTCTGCTCTTTAGTTATCTGATGCACTTGATCAAGCAGTTGTCTGATTCTGAGCTGCAGTTCAGTAAGCTTGTCCTTCTGGGCTACGTTAGCATAATCCACTGCATGTTCACCCACTTGAATGTCTAAATGGACCTGTAACAGTATTATTAAGTGGGCTCAAATTCTGCCATGGCCGCTAATATCTCTAAATTTAAGTTGTTGGTCTCTTTACATAGACATAACAACTTGAATTTAGATATTTTAGCGGCCATGCAGAATTGAGCCCAGTATCATAATATAATCATACGAATATTAGCAATTTACATAAATAAAACTATAGAATTTTATTTTTACTATGCATCCGTTAACATATTGAGCACCATAGTGACAACATGCCAATCAACTTAGGCCATTTGCATGTTTACACAGGTGTTTATGGACTTACTCTCAACTGCGATCCACTGAACCATGCGGTACTGTTGGAGTACATGCATATAACGTGTTCTCCAGGTGTAGCGGAAGTAAAGGATATCATCCCTTCAGAGGAATAGACGCGGGACAATACAATGTGGTCGTTAGGGTCGCGGACTTCGACGTGCATACCGATACCAGGCGACGATGGCATGAACCCACCAGAACGAGGGTCATACAACTCCACCTTGTAATTCACTGAAATATCACAAACAATACATAAATATCACAAAGTTATTGGGGCGAAAAACTTGCAAAAACCTGGCAAAATATATTACCGATCACGGTCGTGTCATCCGGGATTTCTTCTATAAAACATTTTCTCTCGCCTTCTGCTATGTGGAAATATAAAGCAGATGTTACGTCCAGAAGTAAGAATAGTGCTAGAAATGATGTAAACTTTAATATTTCCATGTTTTTGGTTTCAGAAAATAAATTCGCCGACGAAAATCCACAAGATGAAGTTCACTTCAATCACACGTCACCTTATCGTTTTTTTTCACAGCAAAATATTACAACTGTATACGGGTAAGCGAAATAGCACTATAAAATACTCATAAAATATATCTATAGTGTTGTGTCTCTTTCAGATAGTTTGTATTACGGAATTATTGTACAAAAAAGATAATTAGCGTGCATTAATCTGCGTATAATGTAACGTAGTTTGCAGCAAGGGTGACAGCGGTGACAGTGACAGACAGACAGTTCATTCATCATGCTGACGTGGGGGTTTTTACGCGGGAATCGAGAGGTAATGGCGGGTTCATTGTTTCGTCCTTTTTAAAATTAGTTTTTCATGGTAATTGTGGTGTTAATATGGTGGAATTAGTGCGATAAGGTGCCGTTAAAGAAGAACTATTCAATGAAAGTGAGAAATAATGAGTGGTTAGCTGTTTCTGGTTTGATACCCCGCGTTAAACTTCAGTATCATTGGAATGTAAGAACCACACTTGCATGGCTGGCTTAGATCCCTTTGCCTTTCCCATAAGGGAGAAAGAAACTAAAAAAAAAAAAAAAATCATGCTGACGTGCGCATGCGTGCATGATTTCAGTTTTTTTTTACTGACACCTATTTTACTGGCGACAGAAGACAAAAGCAAAAGACGAAAGGAACGCAGTTATGCGTTAGAGTGAGATACAAATACACCGCGCTCACTCTTGTGCATAACTGCGTCCCTTTCGTCTTCTCTAATGAATGAATGGTCGGATCGGAGAATCGGAACTCGGATCGGATTTTTTTTTTTTTTTTTTTTTTTTTTTTTTTTTTTTTTTTTTTTTTTATGGCTGTGTGCGAAACTGCGCGAACGAAAGGAAATTTTTCCATTTTCTTACTAGGTATGATGCGAATCAGATTACTTTAGACCGTATTCTTAATTAAAATTATAGCCAAACAAAATTCACCCCAACTGGAATTGATATTGAATACTTCCCACAAAGACCTGGAAAACCATGGACCCATTTATTATTGCAGCTGTTATAAGTGCTTTCGTCATTATTGCCTTATCCATTGCATTTAAGAAAGTATCGAGTGAAGTAAAACCAGGTAAGGAAAACCAATGTAATATATATCATATTTTATTTCTATTTTAATTTAATAATCTGATTTGGTAGCCTTTCACATAGAACCTCATTTATGTTTAAATTTCCAGCTGCTGCAAGGCCTCGTGCGGTGCAGCAGAGGGATGGAGGACCAGGCAGGGTTCAAGCTGTGAGAAATCAAAGAGCTCGTATGAGGGCTAATGGTAACTAGTTATTTTCTACCTTATTCAATTTCTTGTTATAATAATCGACAGGTAAGTACTAAACACTGCTATCTACAAAACGTCAACTCTACAGGAGAGCAAAATAATACCTTTTTATTAACTTATTATTTGACATACAAAAACAATATAAGTGTACCAAAATAGCATGCATTACTTGTTGTAACATATTGTTTTTCTATATCAAATACTATTATTTGAACAAACCTATGTTTGTTTACTCTCCTGTAAAATTAACGTTTTGTTTTGTAGATAGCAGTGTATGGTACTTAACCGTCAATAAGGTGTTTCCTTGGTGTTTTCATCAATGTCAAGTGTTTTAAACTGTGTTTGTGGTAAGGATTCGTGAAAGAACATATTACTGTAAAAT
The DNA here is from genome assembly GCA_948473455.1 of Teleiodes luculella. Classification (NCBI taxonomy): domain Eukaryota; kingdom Metazoa; phylum Arthropoda; class Insecta; order Lepidoptera; family Gelechiidae; genus Teleiodes; species Teleiodes luculella. The sequence continues at coordinate 2,506,083 of OX419594.1, forward strand.
AGAAACAAATGTATTTTCTACTTTATTAATTTACAAAAGATTCCACAAGGATTTGTAAGTAATTGCTTAGTTAAATATGAATTAAATCATATTAAATTATTAGTTTTGTGAGCTTTAGCTCCTTATATGCAGGATAACTTTTTAATTTTCATAGGACACATTGCCAAAACAAATAAAAAATAAAGGCTTTTGGAGAATTACGATGCGACACTCTGAACTGAACAATAAATTCAAATTAAAAAACAAGCATTATATATTACAGCTGCTCGAAACCAGAATGCTCCTTTGGAGGAAGAACCTGAAGCAGCTGAGGAGCCTGATGAAGAAACTCCCGAGACCAGGGAGAAGGTGGATTTTGATGACAAGATGGGGGCCAAGGTATTATCAATACTTTACTTTTATATTATCCAAAATGAGCATACTATCACCAGTTTTTTTTTAACTCACTCTCCAGCTGTTTAGCCTTCCAGTTTTCTGTGGTAAAAAGTATTGAATATGTTTATTTAAGTAATATTACAAATCATCAAATTATACAAATTATCTGTGTGCCAAATTCCATTTAAATCTGTTATGAAGTTTTTGTGTGATTAGATTAAGTAACTTAACTCAAATTAAAAGCATAATTATTTTTTGTAGTTACTGTTACAAGGAGATTTGTCATTTGTATTGTACCTTCTTTGTACAGAAACGTGCCAAGTTAGAAGCAAAACAGGAAAAGAAAAAAGCCAGAGAGGCTGAAGAACAAATGCGCGAAATGAGAAAGAAGAAGGAAGAAGAAAGAGAAGAAGAGAGGAAGAAGATAGAAGAGAAACAAGAGGTAAAAAAGCTACAATCACAAGCACATAACTAAAACAATTTTTAACTAGTTAGTCGTTCCAAAAAATGCCCCTAGTAATTATATAATTTTAGCAACTTCAGAGAGATTAGCAAAATGGTATCTGCAGCCGGCATAGAAGGCCCAAAACGATGGAACGACGATCTAGATATGCCCTGGAAAAATAGTGGTTGGAAGTAGATCTGAATCAATAATTTTGAATTTTGAATTTTTTGGGATTTGAAAACTTTTGCCATTAGTAGGACATAAAAGCTTTAAAAAAATATACTTCACATCAAAATTTAATAACAAATACATCTTTTAGAAGATGTGAAGTAGTCAAATTTCTACATCTGTCTGTAGCGCTTCCCTAGAAATATTTTTGTAAACTCGAAATAGGTATTCAACTTTAACGAAAATTTCAAGTTTTTGGTTGCAAATGTCCCGTATATATTTGTAGGAAGAAGAACGTCTACGCGAAGAGGCCGAACGTAAGGCCGAAGAAGAAAGGCTGCGTAAAGAACAAGAAGAATACGAGGCTCTGAAAGCTGCCTTCACTGTTGAGGGCGAAGGGTACGAAGAGGGAGACGAACAAAACGCGGAAAGCCTGTTGCGAGACTTCATCGAGTATATCAAGGTATATATATATATATGTCGGAGTGTAGAATGTCTAGACCGAATTGTATCGTGAGGCTAGCTCATGAATGAAGTCTTGGGGTGGTTGCTTGAGAACTAGTTTCTAGTTTGAGAGTCACTGAAACAATTGTTAAGTAGGTACTTGGGCGCAGAGCAATGACGCCATGCTATTCGGGAGTCAGTCCTGTCCCGTAGCCCTAATGCAGCGCCCGCGCACGCAACGCGACCTCAAGGTCTCATTACAATTCAATTCCTTAATGTTTTAATTAGAATCAACCCCTCTTATAGTCCGCCACCGCCTATGACGACATATATTTATATTATCTTCTGCTGTGGAGACCACATCTAGAAAAACGAAGTGTAGGACAGACGGCTAGACGGAGTGATCCGCGGAAAGTAACTGGCAGCAGGTGGATGCGTGCGGCTGAAGTGAGGGCCAATTGGCGCGCCTTGGGAGAGGCCTATGTCCAACAGTGGACTGCTGAAGGCTGCTAATGATGATGATAAAGTATTTATATTATTACTTCTATTACAAGTTACAACAGGTGCTAGACTCTAGCCCTTGAGGAAGGTAAGGTGTTGCCGTTGCCATAAACTCAATCCCAATGCTTGAAACATGTTGGCGATTTTAATTAGTTCTCAGGATACAATACCGTTAGATTAATTCTCTTTGACTATGGATTCAATACATAATACTGATAGTAGACTGTCTGCTTGTTGTTTCAGGCCCAAAAAGTCGTATTACTCGAAGACCTTGCAGCGCATTTTAAGCTAAAAACTCAAGCTGCTATTGACAGGATACAAGACCTCCAATCTACAGGCGAACTAACGGGTGTGATTGATGATCGAGGGAAGTTCATTTACATTTCACAGTCTGAACTGGAAGCTGTAGCTAAGTTTATCAAGCAGAGAGGCCGAGTTTCCATCACAGAGCTAGCTGAATGTAGCAATGATTTGATCAACCTCAATCCTGTTGCAGTGCCATAATTCACGAAATTTTAATCAAATGTTATTTAAATAATGTTATTTTTTTTACTGTATAAGGGCTGGGCGCTGCTTTCGAGTGTTTCGGGACGTATTGTTGCGCGCAAGTTAAGGATGCTCTCTCGTAGAATAGAACTGTCTGTCGCCTTTCAGTTACCTACTATCCTACCGGGTGCGCCAGTTAAAAAATCTGTTATGAAGTAGTTTTAGCAGTAGTAAGTGCAGATTTTTTAGAGTAAAACAATGACAAACTGAACATTGGATTAAATACTTTAATATAATTGTTTGATTCTAATATGATTGTACTTTAGTTTTACTAATTGGCTGAAACTTCAAGATTACTTGATCTGTTACACAAAAAGTGCTTGATCTATTTTATACGTACAGCACTTTTAAAGTAAAAATATACGCTACGCTAGATCAACTGCACGTCTTGATTACTCGCAAAGGCGGCGCACGCCCTTAGAAATTGAAGCTTAAAATATGTTGTTTATTTTTAAAACAAGATGCATTGTTAATACAAATATTTATTAAAATGCGTAAGGTTTAACACTAATCAATCACTTATTTCATAACCAAACATATCTTTTCCTTTTTCCAAAAGCAATAAAGAAGATTCCTTGATCCTGTCCAGAACTTCTGATAGTTTGCTCTTGGTAAACACTTTGTATAGACTCCTGTTTTCAGCAGCAATCAAATCACACAATTTCATAGCTTCCTTGTGATTTTCAACATCATCATTGCTCTGCAATATTTTAAGTATCAGGATGACAACTTCAGGAATACAAAGACGCCTCAGTGTGTCCAATTGCTTAGCTCTCTCTTGCTTTTCTTCATCAGAGAAGTTTGGAGATGATGAGCAATCACTTTCATCTTGGAGCCACCCACCTGGGAAAAGTAGTACATTGTAAAGCAAGTTCTTGGTGTGACGAGACTGGTGTAAAACAGTATTCTTCCAGCGTGCTTTCTGCTGTTCAACTTGAGCACATCTTTGCTCATGGTGGACTTTATCTGAAAATGATGCATCTGGTGGCAATGCCTCCACTTCCTTTGGCTGACCACTTATGTAATGTCTGTACCATGTAGCAAAACCTTCCAGGGCTTCTAAATATGCTTTCAGACACAAGTGTTCTCTCAGTTCTGAAGAGTTAGCGGTGACTTTATTTATGAAGTCGGGGAACATTCTGTTTACACTAACAGCACAGGAAAGTGCAGCTTCTGTGGTTCCAATAAAGATGAAAGTACGTATCATGGCATTACTCAACCACAGGGCCTCTTGCAGCTGATTGGGCACTAAAGCCAACCATTCCAAAGACTGAATCACTTTGCTAATCAAAACTTTATCTTTCTCAACTGCTGTAGTTTGTGTGAATGTTAGGTCAATATTTCCATAGCCTTTTTGAATATCAGTAATGGCCTTTTTGATTGCAACTCTAGCTGATGCAGCTACATCAATACCAACATTTATTCCAGCCTTAACTACTCCCTCCCTATAATCGCTTTTGTAGACTCTATCCAGCAGATCTGCATAGAGAATAATTTGTCTTGGTGCTGGTACTGTTGAAGTATAGTAAGCAATGAGTTCTGGACATTCAATAGAGCCATCAATCAGTTTGTCAATGCGCTGTGTAACATACTTTTCCAAAATTTTGTCTCCAATATCATGCTGAGGGTCTTTACCCATCTGTCTAAGAACTAAGATCAAATGAGATAAGAATCTTATAAATCTCTCATCACAATCTTCAAGCCATTTTAGAGAATCCTGCATAATAGCTCTAACTTCTCCAAGCATTAAGTGACGCTGACAAGCCTGGTAGTCTGATTCTCGTTTTCCATCCATCAAAGCTTTAACAGCACTGAATATTTGCTGCAAAGACAACTCATCAACTTTGAGCTCTGACTGCACCAATTCTAATATTTCTGGAGTTGTTGTATTGGCATCTACAGTGGCATGATGTTCGTGTAAAAATTTATCCACTCTAGCCTCAATTTGAGTTCGTAAATGTGCCCAGAGCAAGTCTTCCCAGTTTCCTTGACATGCTGGCAGTGTGCTTGGTAGATGGCCGCAGAGGATGCCAACTGTGGCTCTGTAATAGATGTTTTCTGACAGATTGTTGGCAATGCTCAAAGCACACCACTTCCACAGATCTCTAGAAGGGTTTCCTGATATTTCTAGAGGAGCATTTGGGTCCTCTCTTGGTAGATAATGAAGTAATCTCCAACCTTGCAGTACTCCTGCTCTCCAAGCCTGTCCTGCATTTAAGCAAATAGATATTGCTTCATTGAACTTTCCACAACGCACTTCAGTGAATATTTTCTTACACAAATCATTGTCATCTTTCTGGTCATCAGAATGTATAGTTTTCTTCTGGCGTCTAGGAGCGTCAGGGTCCATACAAGTAATCATTGACTTGCCTTTGTCTTTATTGAAAAGACTAGACCCAATTAATAACTGGTGTAGTGTATTGCTCCAATGAATGTTGTTACCTATAACTGGAACTGATGTCTGAGTTGTTTCCTCCTGAAAAGCTGCAGTTGCTTCAAGCCAGTCAACAAGTAATTGAAGTAATCTTAACTCAGAGTCACTCTGGAATAAAGCGCTTACCAGCTTCTCTTGTGACAGTATAGTACCATTACCGCTTAAAAGAAGATCAAGTGATTCTGGATGTTCTGTAATAGAATCTGCATATAGAGCGTGCAGTAGTTTCCAAGTGTTAGCTTCTTCTGCTAGCCAATAATTATGAGCGTTGTATCTGTTCCACGGCTCTACTAGCTCGAGAGAATCGCAACAAACCTGAGATAACCTCGCTAATGTATCGAGGACGTCGCTCGTGCGGCTGGTCTGTATTATCTCAAAGAAAGCTTCAATCAACCCGTCGCCTGCGTTACCTGAAGATACTACGATGGATGACTCGTCTAAAACTTGCCTTAAGCTCGTATCATTGAGATTTTTGAGGAATGAAGTTTCATTGAGGATCGGCGAGAGATTTAGCGTGTCTTCTCTTGATAATAATTGTCTCGTTCTTTTATTCCGTGTTGGAGTATGTTGTGTTGAATGAAGCTGACTATTCCTATCGAAATTCATATTGTTTTCACGCTATTTAACAGTAAAATAACAAGAAAATACAATTTACAAACGGAAAAGCACCGCGCGTTGTTTGTTTGACAGATACGTTCATAATGTAAAATTCAGTTCGCCGCGCTTTTATGTGTTTAGTAGATTTTTCCAATAGATTTAAATTCACAGAGAATAAGCATTTTAATTAATAAAATAGTTTATATATTTAATTTTTAAAAATATACCCGGATGTGTGTTTATACCCTCATGATTTTAAATTATAAATAAAAGTTAAAGGTTAGTAAAAAATAATAACTTGCCTGTTTAGTTTCTGAACGTTCCTTTCCACTTTGCTCTCCTCTCCTGAAGCAGCGACTGATTTTGAATTTTTTTATAAATAATTATTTTTAGATGAAATCATAACTCTTAAAGGTAAGTTTTGCATTATACTGAAATTAATTGCTCACTTAGTTTATTTATTTACATTTTTTGAATCAAAAACAAGATTGCCAAACTTTTTATGATCAGTAAATAAAACCACATCCATTCATTTTTCGATCATTTATTCAACCATGAATTATCGGCTCCTTTTTCTGTGTTCTTAGCTGCAGGCAGTGCTAGGGTAAGTATGCTGGATATAGGTGTATTCAAAATATAATGTTTATTTCATTGGCTTTACCTGAAAATGTTTAGGTGTCTTTACTTTTTGTGATGTACCTACTCCAATGTAATTATGGAAGTTTAGAACTAGTTTCCCAAGAGTTTTCCTAGTCCTAATACTATGTACTAGTTTTCTTGTGTTTAACTAATTGTTTACTGGGTTCTCATGTTAAGAGGTAAATGATTAGGTGCCTAGGGCTTAGCTGTAAAATGGTTGTAAGTAAAGAATTATTATTATAAAGAGATGAAATACACTACATTCATTTTCAATAAATAATAAATTGTAATAAAAACAAAATCTACATGGAGTAAAATTGCTAAATATACATTTGTACGTACAGACACCTACTATCTCATTCATAATCTATTTTCTAAAATGATTTTGTTCCATTGATTCTGCTTTTATAAATTTACTTAATAATAGATTGAGGCATCATTTTGTTAATTTTTTTAAATGACTGACAAAAATCTATCTGATCCTCAATCAATCTGATCATCAATCATCATGACCTTCATAATTAACCAAGCTAATCAATATATTGATTAGATAGATGATGACTTTTACCATTATTTATTCACCTACTATAGTTAATCATGTACCTATAAATAAAATATTCTTTTTAACTGGATGTAAATACTTAAATCAACAAACATCCTCCATATTCCCTGTAGAAAGCCCTGTAGTTTTTTACTTATGTATGTAATAAAATGTGATTTATTATTATAAACCTCCTTTATTATTATATTATTATTATTATTATAAACAAAACAAATAAGTTGTTTGCATCATTACTATGGTTAAAAGTAGCAATCAAGTAGGTACATTTTCTGATTTTCTTAATATTTTTAGCATTCTCCTGGTTATCTAATGCTATTTCCTCTCAATATCAAATTATAATGTGATAATCTCTTGTTTTCATTCGATACATTCTATTTTTCTAAATATCTAGATCTAGGACCTAGATTCTAGGTATTGCAACAAAATAATATTCATCTCATGCAATGCTATGTGATAAATCAATGTTTGTTTTTTTTTCTTTTCCCTGACATCACTGACATTATTTTTGTAACTTCTTGTCAACTGTCAGTCTGTCATTTACTTTTGAGGAATAATATTTTATCTAAAATATACAAGTCATAATAACAAGTACCAATTTTATTACTCAATTTTAGGTTTTCAATGGATATTGAAGAAATGAATTTTCAAGGAACTGGTCTGCTATCAACTATGCATCTCACTAATAATCTGGGGTATTTTAAAGGTAAGATTGAAATAACTCTTTTTTATTTACTTAATAATTATTATGGTAATAGGCGAAGAAATATTGGTATTCATGTAAATTTTACTTTCACTAGTAAAGAAGTAATATTTTTTATGTATAAATAGGTATAGAAGTGTTGTTTGGGGTTTATTTTTGTGAAATTAAAGCTAATCAATCTTTGGGTTGGATTTCCTGGGAAAGGACAGGAAAAAAATCGTATGGGGCCCGGTCTTTTATTCACAGAAAAATCTAACCACTATATAGAAAAAATATATAGATTCTAGACATAAAACTGAGTCCACATGTCCAGTTGTGGAACTTAAGTGCCCCCCATTTAGGAGATATTAATTTTTTTCAATGTGAAAAAGTTGTACACTCAGCAAGTCTATAAAACGCACCTGCCACTACCTATCTCTTTCTAACACCTAGCTAAGGCTACTCTTGTCTTCTCTTTCTTACAAGGTTATTAAAATAGTTAACTAAACCGCGAAAACGATTTTCAGTGACATTATGCGAGACATTTACAGCACATGCTATGCTCATTTTTGAAGTTTTGAATACAGAATAAATCGTTTTCGCGGTTTAGTAACTATTTTGTAAGAAAGAGTAGCCTTAGCTAGGTGTTAGAAAGAGATAGGTAGTGGCAGGTGCGTTTTATAGACTTGCTGAGTGGACAACTTTTTCACATTGAAAAAAATTAATATCTCCTAAATGGGGGGCACTTAAATTCCACAACTGGACATGTGGACTCAGTTTTATGTCTAGAATCTATATATTTTTTCTATATAGTGGTTAGATTTTTCTGTGAATAAAAGACCAAAAAAAGCCATGTCCTTTAATTGTTAAGTATAAAAATGTATTTGTTGGGATTCCGTACAAGCTTAATGTATTTATATAAGCTGTAATGCTTGACATGTTTTAAGTTTACAACACCGTACTAAAATATGCATTCTAAAAGCACAAAAAATAATACATCATTGCTAATAATTGTAAAGTCTGAGAACAAAAAATAATAGTCATGTAGGTTCCATGGGATTAATTAGATACTTATATAAGTAAGTAGATTTTGTAATTTTTTGTACAGCATCATGAAATCAGACAAATTCAATTTTATTCTTTTCAATGATAGTAACTAAAATTTTGTTTTTATAATTATTTTACAAGTTTAGAGTTCAGAAATTTTTAAATGGGTAGATATGTTTAAAATATTTTTTTACAATGTGATACAAGTAGGGTAATCACTAATCAGCATTACTAAACTAGAATTTGCATGATTAACTCTCATGAGTTGGTACCTAAATTAATATCAACTTTAGATAGGTACATAAATAAAATAAAGATATAATTAATTATTCATAGGTACTATAGAATGCTTAGTCCACTGCTGGACTAAAACCTTCCCCTTGAAATGGAGGTGTTGCCATAGTCCCCACGCTTGGCAGGCGGATTGGGGATCCCAGTTGTTGATTACACCCCTTAACGACATCTATAGGAAAAGTTAGGTTGGTTAAAGAAAAAGATAAGGTTACTTCTGATTCTTCAAACAAAGTACTGTGAAATTGTTAGGATTCATCAAAATCTACACAATCATGTAGTATGGCATTGCATGGAATGCGTCAACATGATGGTGAACATGAAGATTTATTAGTTAGATCATTCATTCCATGTTCGTTCATTATATTATTGCGTGAAACGAAACGTAACGCAAATAGTTTGAAGTTTTAAAGAACGTTTATAAAGACAACTCTTGCAAATGAGAAAACAAGTCTGCCATCATCATTCATTACTATAAAATTCTTGTTTGCTAAGCGATTATTCGTAAATTATTATTATTGTGATGTATTTATGTTAAAATTATTGCACAGCACCGCGAAAGTATTTTCGAAGTTACGCCCGGGCCTGTTTAATAAACGTGACAGGCGACAGGTGACAGGCGACAAGTGACAATCCGACATTTTGACAATTTCTTGTTTAATAAAGATTATCCCTGACAAATTTGTCACGGTGGAAAAACTACAAATATGTCGACTTGTCGCGACATTTTGACATATTTCTGTTTAATAAACAATAATAATTTCTCTTGACAGGCGACAGGTGACAATTTGTCCGGAAAAACTTGTCAAATTTGTTTTATTAAACACTAAATTGTCATGACAGGTGGACATATTTGTCAAATTGTCTGAGATTTTCGACAGGCAACCGCACCCAATGTCAAAGCAATTCGGCAGTTAATTAATACGAGTAATCACGTGTAAAAATGGTTTTAATGTCGTCAACGGATAGCAGTGATAGTAGCAGTGAAGATAAATATTCTCTATTTTCAAACGTCTCTATTTTCATAAATAAGACCTAAAATTGTTAATTTGACATCCATTACAAATAGAAAACATAAACAAAAGTAAAGAAATTGATTACCAAAGTGAAATTATAATATTTTTTAAATATTACCCTCATATATTCTCCCCTAAGCATTCTCCGATATTATGTTGTGACAAATATGTCAGAAAAAGTGACAAATTTGTCAAAGACTATGACAATTAAGTCATAGAATGTTTCCTTAGACTCGACAGGTAAAAATTGACAATTTTTGCCTTTATTAAACGGATCTTTATCCTGACAATTATGTCAATATTTACCTGTCGCATTTGGACATAATTGTCATGTTTATTAAACGGCACTTGGTGCGACAATTCGACTTATTTGCGTTACGACTTATGGCGTTATCGTTTCGGTTTGCTCTACCGGAACCCATATTTTTTCTGGTTTTGCTCAAAGAGCGAAATGATTTCGGTTTCTGTTCAATTAACCGGTTAAAGAACGAAAAATTTCGCTCGCTCCTCCAAATACCTTTTGTCTCAATGAGACAGCATGAATTCGTGCGGCGCGCCCGTCTCGCTTACTCTACGCTCGCAATGTGTGCAATGGAATTAATCTGGTTTTTTCCGGTTCCGATATCTGTTCAGAACGAAAGGACAGGAAAAAAATCGTATGGGGCCCGGTCTTTTATTCACAGAAAAATCTAACCACTATATAGAAAAAATATATAGATTCTAGACATAAAACTGAGTCCACATGTCCAGTTGTGGAATTTAAGTTAGATATAGATACAAGGTTATTAAAATAGTTAACTAAACCGCGAAAACGATTTTCAGTGACATTATGCGAGACATTTACAGCACATGCTATGCTCATTTTTGAAGTTTTGAATACAGAATAAATCGTTTTCGCGGTTTAGTAACTATTTTGTAAGAAAGAGAAGACAAGAGTAGCCTTAGCTAGGTGTTAGGAAGAGATAGGTAGTGGCAGGTGCGTTTTATAGACTTGCTGAGTGGACAACTTTTTCACATTGAAAAAAATTTATATCTCCTAAATGGGGGGCACTTAAATTCCACAACTGGACATGTGGACTCAGTTTTATGTCTAGAATCTATATATTTTTTCTATATAGTGGTTAGATTTTTCTGTGAATAATAGCCCAAAAAAATCCATGTCCTTTCGCTCCGAGCTGAATTTAAAGAGCGTAATGCATATACCAGGTTAAAATCCTGTATTTAGCGCTCATCAAAATACCTGTTACAAGCCCTGCCCCAGGGCACAGTATAAATATAGTATGTACTACGTACATACAGTAGAATAACTTCGCGGTTTTCTGGGATTGAATGAATGACATGCTGTAGGGTTGAACACTGCTTGTTTTTCTTGACCACTTGTTAAGTTTGCAAATAATTACTTAAAGTAAAGCCTGGCCAAATAAATAAAAAACCTGCTCTGGGGGCGTCACATTTATATTTTTACGACTATGGCAACAATTTCTCTTATAAAATTAGTTCCATTAAAATTCCGAAATATGGCGAGGTTTTTTATTTCTTTGGTTGGGCTTTACTTAAACGATTTTCTTTGAATATAACAGCATTGAAAGATACTATATTTAAATCCCCCGTGCTTTATAGAAGAGAAATATATACCTACTCAGTCCGATTACTTTAATAATAGCTCAAGGTCACGACTTCCTGCACTACAAGAAAACTAGTTAGAAACGTTCTTATTTACCAGTTAATACGTTTAAAAAAACCTCAAGACACTAATACACAAATTATAAAGAATAATCTTAATAATAATCTTAATCTTCTTACCTCACTGGCACACTTGGTAATTTAAAAAAATGTTAATTTCTTGATTAATTTTAACATCCATACACGGAACAATATCTCATGTTATTTGGCATTGCTTTTATTATTTGTTTCTCTAAATCAGGCAAAAAAATATTTAAATTTTTATTTTACGCCCGTTCGAGAGAGTGCCACAACCCTAGCTGTTGCAGCCCGAAGTAACCAGAGATTTCGAAGCGCGCCAAAATGACACTTTTGTATGGAGTTACACTACGGTATACGGTGCCCAGGGCAGCCTACCATGCAACGCCACCATGAAATTTATTTTGTACAGACTGACAAAACTGTCTTTAAAAACGCACCGGATATTTAGGCCGCATTCACAACTTTTTTTTGTTTATTATTTTTAACGCGGTTATATTAAATATAAATTTTGGGAACACTATAAATAAATATCGTAATCGCATTGGCGTTTCGTAAAATAATTAATTGTCATTAATTTGTTTTGTGTTTCATCATCATTTCATACGAGACGCGTGGTTGTAGAGAATTGCTGCAGTAAAGTTTGAAGTCTCGTTTCACTACTCTTAATGAATTTAACTATGTATTCTAAAATAACTCTTAGGATTCAGCTAAAATAATTATTCAATTGAAAATATATGTGTAAATATCAGTTTATTAATCAGTGCATTATAATTTTTAACTATTTCGAGGCTGATTTGACTTTACCGCGCAAGTACTATTTTCAAGGACGTTCTATCCATCTCTTTTCCACGCTAAGTCGTCCGACGCGAGTTGTGGCGTGCGGTTCGTTTCGTCACTGATCGAGAGGTGAAGTGAATAGTGTTTTTTGAACTGACTCCGCCATTATTAGTTTTAAAATCCAGCATTACTATCAATACTGTTTACCGTATCTTACCAAAGATTTATGCGGCATATATTCAATATTACGTCGCCGTATTGCGTCCCTGTGAAGTGTTTGCGAAGTGTTCCATTTCCTGTTTCATATCATACAGAAACAATCAACTGCAGCGACTAGCGTAGTACTCTTTCGTTATCACGTGGGTCAAATTTCTAATTTATATGGCTCTGTTTGGTGAATTTTGTGTGTATAAACTTCGCCATGAAAAGACGATGACCATGCGCAGTATAAAAACAAAAAGACCGGCTTATAACCCGTCGTAAACGTTGTGTTTTTCAGAAGCGCGCGGAGCTGCCCTCGTTTTTGACGTATCGGAGCGCCATGGAACCGGCGGGCGATTAATACACCAAAGAATGGTCTCGCCGGATTGTGATTTAGTGCAGTGCAGTGTTGTGTTAGTGACTATTAAACGTTCAGTGCCGTGGGAGTGTTATATAAGGGCAGGAATGGTCGGGAGCCCGCCCTGACGCGTCGGGCGCCGGCGTCCGAGGCGGGCAAGGCGCGTGACATGGCCCCAGCCCTCTCGCTGCTGCCCCGAGAGCCCTGCGAACAAGACGCGGCGCTCGAACCCGACAAACAGCCGTCCCACCGCAGACGGGCGTTAGCGCCCGTCGATAACCTCTCCACACCCATGGAGGAGGACGACATGGGCCTTCAAACACAGCCCAGTCTCGCGAAAGACTCGCAAGAAATGGAGCAGATCCTAGTAGACCTAGGCAACAGTGATCTTGCTCCTGATTTGCTTCAAGCAATCAAAACTCTTGAAAGTGGTGGAGATGCATTATCTGCAGGTGATACTGATGCTATATTCCCTTTGTCTGGATTTGAATTAGCTGAACCTGCAGATTCAGAGGGCGACGCTACAGAGGATAAAATCAAACAGATACAGGTGCGCCTTGAACGTCGATGTGCTTTCCTTCAACGAAGGTTGAGAATACTACAAGCAAGGTCTATTGGAAAGAGAGTTTCTGAGGAGGCTGCACAGACATTTGAGAAATGCACCCGTGGTGCTAGGAAAGATGGTGGTGGCAGACCAATAGGCCTAAAAGCATTGTTAAAACGGATAGAGACAACATCTGCTCTACAGGCCAGTGCAGCAGCCAGATCAGTTGCTGGGCCAAAGTACTATCATGCTAGTACGTCTAAAGGAGATGCTACACGGTCAGCATCTATAGGGATTTCGTCAGGCACGTTAACAGGGCTGCAAGATACTGCTGGTGCTCTGCGGTCGCACCTTTCAGTGGTGAAGCATGAACTGGACTCTGATGCAACAGCCTCGTCCTCCGGAGCGGAGAGCAATGACGAGGCTGTCTCTTACAACAACCCACATCAACAGCACATGCCCATGTAAGTCTTATTAGCTTATTAGCTTTGCCTAATTTACTGATAAGAAAATTCTGTTCCCTTTTTCCTACATATTACTGTTTAAATTACAAAATTATTGTTGTAACTTCTTTTCTATGTGATTGTGTGCAAACAATATACTACATAATTTCTGTTTACAAAGAAACCAATTTAATATTTACAATAATTTTACTGGCCAGAAGTAGCTCACAATAGGAGGGAGGCCTTTATCCAGCAATGGGACAGTCTAGGCTAGTTAGGAAGCATTCTATCCCAACAATAAACACAAACAAACACACAACAACACAAACAAACATCACAAACATTTTCTTACTAAAGTACCTGATAAAGGAATGGATGAAACCAGCTATGTAACAAACGTTGACATTGTCTAAACACAATGCCAGCATTATCACAGCTACCTACATTTTTATATTTTTCAAATATTATTTATATTACCATCCATCCAACCATACTCAAAGATGAATGAAAATTGCATACAGGCATGCATGCATTTCAACTGCTTGTCTAAGCTAAAACAATAATATCTAGGGTACTATTCAGACCCTAACTGACCTGTAGGTAAATATTCAGATGAGAGATTGTTGGGTTACATTTGACACACAAAATGTTTATAGTCTAGATAAACATAGCCTTGTTCTACCTTAGTAAGAATTCAATGTAGAGCTGTTATATTTCCACATGCTTGAATATCTCACATGTTATTTTTTAAATGTTCCTATGAAATATGTAAATAAATTATTGTTTTAACAAAAAACACCAGGCATGTTTAAATTTCAGTTTAAAATGTTACTAATCCCACTCCTGTGGCTTTTATGAGGCAATTATATGCCCAGGTGAAGGCTCTAGTTCAGCTGTGGCTATAGAATTAAGTAATATGTACTATAATGGTTAGCAACACATCTAATGTTGAAATAAGCATGCTCAATTGGTTATCAGCGAGTTCAACGACCTCCAAAAAGCTAGTGTAAACATCTGAAGTTTGACTAAGATGTGGATTTATGAATCATACTGCAACAAAATCATATACAAACATTATTATCAACATCTAACAATGATTGGGTAATAGTTAGAAAGAGATGGAAGATGTATTGATTAGGGAACAAGGTCTATTTTAAGCTCAGGTGGTTTGTTACAAGGTATTGCATCATAATTTCCTTGTGCTTATAAGAGATTTCGCAAGCTTACAACATCTTGATATGAGACAAACAATTTTAGATTAGATTTCGTTTGGATATTTTGAAAGTTTTTTAACAATTTTTAGTAATAAAACAATACAATTTTCGTATTTATTTTGGATGGTTTAAGGGGTAAATAAAATTGTGGCTTTCTTTATTCTGTTTAGAAATTAAAACATATTGCTTTTATTTTCTTTTCTCAGGACATAATGACTTTAGGTACCTGTATGAAAGGATAGCTATTAATTTAAAGCTTTTGTATTAATAGATGAGGGAGGATATCCAATCTGTTTCTCTGTTTTGTCTTGATGTAAAAGGACAAACTTACGTTCATTATTATTAGCTCAAATCAATTAGCCCTTTTGTCCTGAGCTCATTTTTTTTCAATAACTCTTATAATATATCTCTCAGCTCAGTGTGCCTTCTGACATAGGCCTCCTCCAACGATTTCCATTGCTCTCTATCTCTCGCGACTCTTCTCCAAAAAGGACCAGCTGTGAGTTTTAGCTCATCCTCCCATCTCTTGTATGGCCTTCCTCTTTTTCTTTTGCCGTCTCTAGGGTACCAGTTGGTAATGATTTTGCTCCATTTTTCTTCCGAGCTTCTTAGCATGTGGCCAGTCCATCTCCACTTCAGTTGGTCTACCTTGGAGAGTACGTCCGTGACACCAGTCTTTGATCTTATGTAACTGTTTCGTATTTTGTCCAACTTTTTTACACCTATCATGCTCCTTTCCATGGCTCTTAGGCAGTGTGCGAGCATATCTCTATGTTGTTTAATTCACAGAAGACCAAACCAGGCAACTTGTTTCAAATATTCTCTTAATTGGAAGGCTGTCTTTGGTATGTCCATAATATTATTAGAAATGAAAGAAAATATTTTCTTGTTGATTGACTACAACTTTATGGCAGATATGTTGGACCAATGTTATTACTAGGTAGTGTAAATCAGCGTGATAGCTACCAGCTACATTTTACCACAAGAAAAGACCTTAATCCCATGGTAAAAATATTAATAATGTCGGCGGGGGGCTGCGCGATAAAGTTTCGTTAACAAATTCTAAAGCCCGATCAGAGAAATAAGAAACCTCGCCATATTGCGGAATTTCAATGGAACTAATCTTATAAGAGAAATTGTTGCCATAGTTGTAAAAATAAACATGTGGCGCCCCCAGAGCAGGCTTCTTATTTCTTTGGTCAGGCTTTATTTGACCTAAATCTCCCTGACTTTCTTTGTACAGACATTTGATCTCTAAAGCCTGACCAAAGAAATAAGAAACCTGCTCTGAAGGCTCCATGTGTTTATTTTTACGACTATGGCTATGGCAACAATTTCCCTTATAAAATTAGTTCCATTGAAATTCCGCAATATGGCGAGGTTTCTTATTATTATTATTTTTAAATTTACTTATTAATCCCTTAATTTACAATTTTTAGC
Organism: Teleiodes luculella; assembly: GCA_948473455.1. Classification (NCBI taxonomy): domain Eukaryota; kingdom Metazoa; phylum Arthropoda; class Insecta; order Lepidoptera; family Gelechiidae; genus Teleiodes; species Teleiodes luculella. The sequence goes on from OX419594.1 coordinate 2,522,508, forward strand.
TTAAAACTAGCATGCAAACCTCTATGGTTTATCTGCGCCAGCAAGCCGTCTCATCCGAACATATATTGTATTTATTATTTTAATGTTTAACACAGATTACAATCAGGTTGTTTATCTACATAAAAAAATTTAAGTTTGTTTTTGTTGGTAACTAATTGTAAGTCTATCCCTATCTCTTAGTCTATTTCTTTGGTCGGGCTTTACAGTTTTATTATTCAGTAGTATATTGATTATTGACTAGTATATTTGGTATTCCAGTGAAAAGCGCGCGCTGTGGAGTTGGCAACGCGCCCGCGCAGGCGTGGCGTCTCGCTGGAGCTGGCTGCAAGCTCAGATCCAGGAGTTGGAGTACAAGATACGACAGCATACTGATCTCTACAAACAGGTGATATCACACTAGAATTGAACAGCCTCCGTTAGCGTATATAATATACGGTGTAACTTTGTTAGCGCACAATATTATAAAGCATGAACCTACCCTGAAATATGGAATAAAAACTGGTCAGAAAAAAAAACACGACCGATATCTATCAATGACGATCAATTGTGGAATTATAACTATTTCTATCTGTAATCTTGACTAAAAACGAAGAAAAAATATAACAATACTGTACATGTAGTAATAGCAGTAAAAAAAAATTGTTTATTTTCTTTTCACAAAGTTTCTTTAGTACCTCCTGTTAGACTTATTGTCTTGTTAGGAAACACCACTGTTCTTACATAAAAATAAGTATTAATAAGTATGTGTAAAGGTAACAAGTGTAAAGAGAAATAATAACTGAAGTAGAATTGACAAGTGTGGTGATGTGACCAGCTGATTAGTTTTTTTTTAATCAATTGCCTGGCTACTTTCTTTGGGTAAATTATTCAGTTTCATGGGTTCCTCCCTTACAATATTGTACGGTAATTTCGTTACACCCTGGCCAATATATGAATGTTTATTCTATTCTTTCTTAAATTAGATGAACTGAGACCAACATTGATCCAATTTAGACCCCCACCAGACAGGTCCCTAAAAACTTGCCCACACCACAGCGCGCATTCTGCGTTTTAGCGCGGACCTTAGCAGGTATTTGGAGTTTGATTCGTTATATGTAGCGACTTTGAGTTCTGCTACGGCGAACCTCGTAATTCTTCTAATTATTCCCTAATACGCTATTTATGAAAAAATCACGAAAACAGGCGCGCTTGACATCGAATTGCGGAAATCACCCGGTTGGTTTAACTATTTATTAATTATCTTACGTTACGAGAATGTCATAAATGCCCTGAAAGCCTGAAGCCCGGGCTTTCCAATCCTTTACTAGTCTAAATTATTATAACTGCAAAAAAGAAACTACAACAGTGGATAAAAACTCTAAATTAAAATGAAACTGAGGAATTATTTAAACGAATGATATAGGCAGAGAAAGTGAAATATTTTGGCGCACAATCACATAAACTTACTCTCTCACACACACACACTCACACATACACACACACATACACACACTCACACACACACACACTCACACATACACCCACACACCCCACACACAAACTTTTTGTTAACATTTTTATTTCTATGTTTATTTCTGTAATAATGTAATAGATAATTTTTAGTATATCGGAAAATATCTTCGATAGGTGTGGAAGAAGTGTGGTAGTCTCTGATACAGGCAATTCATGCTTACAGAATACCAATTGTAATTCAAATGTGAAGTTTGTTGTTAAAGAAAATAATTTTATTTATTTATTTATTTTATTTTATTCAGAACACCTACAGCTAAACACATTAAATATAGTACATAGTTAGTAACTACTAAGCCAATAACTAACAGGTATTCGCAGCTAGAAACGAATTTTCATTTATTTTATCATTTTACTATAAAAAAAATATTATATTGTGTTCCAAAAAAGAACGCTTGCAAACTAATCGAGCCTTTACTACACTTAGTGAACTTCATACACAATACATACAAACAAAATGTAGGTAAGTACGTACAGGTCATGTCATGACATGTCGGCAGTCGCGGTGTTGCGCACGTGGTAGGGCGCGCCCCCAAGGCCATTGAGACATTGAATGTTGAATTCATCTTACACACTTGTTATTTTTCAAATAAAGATTAACAGTTAAGTATAAATTAAAAAAAAAAATAGTTTAAAGTATAGTTTAAATAAACAGGATTGTCTAAATAATGAACTACCAAAAAAAATTTTTTACTTTATGATAATTATTATTATTTTCTCTCACTAGTGTATAGGTTGGCTGGACTAGATTTCTTTGTAGAGATAAACTCGCCTTTGATATTACGCGTGGATAAGTTATTAAAGGGACATTATAAATTTCTTATTATAGGTAACTGGCTTCAAAAGTAGGGTTGCCATTTCTAAAACTTCCCCCCCAGGACCGAAAGCGTAAGTTCCCCGGATTATGGAGCTGTCACCCCGGACACTGTAATACTTTTTTTTTTACTTACATCTGAAAAAATACATTTTACACCGTACTTGTTAAAATAAAACATAAATTTTAAGTATTTTTTGCATGAAATACTGCGCAGTTTATTAGATAATCTGTGCACGTGTGATAATACATAACTTTTATTTAAATTGATGGGGTCGGGCTTTGATGGAAAACCCAGAATTGTATTGCCGGACTATGATTTCAACCCCGCCCGGACGCTCCCCGGACGCCCTCCAAACTAGGACAAATCCGGGGAAACCCGGACGGATGGCAACCCTATTCAAAAGCATGATAGGCTTTTCATTTCTTTGAAAACCATGATTGACTACAACAAAGCACCAAACATACATACTTACAAGTAAAACCGAAGCGCGGCCTTTCCAACTTTTTTGAGTAAAACTAATAATAAACAAAAGCTTGTTATATTTCGTTTTTTTTTAAATAATGTTTATAATAGTTTTTAGACATTGAAAATTTTGCACTTAATTTTAGCTTAAAAACACTAAACCTGTGTTTTACCATAACTAAATGTTTAAGTAGGTATATGGATGGAGGACTATACATTATTCTCCTACTTCATCATGCATACAACCTACTTTTTGCGACAAAAATAAAGCGTTTGCTTTATAAAAAGAAACCAGCACATGCGGCTGGAGATTCGCACTTCGAAATTCACCCCTCCTGCCGTTACGGAAGGAACACGGGCGCTATCAAGGTCAATATAATCTCCTTCCAACCCACCGTCCACCTCTCGAGACCACTTGGGCACAGAAGAAAATAATAGTACTAACCCGTACAGAAAGGACACTCACCCCCCCCGCGCCAAAATGAGTTCCCGCCCGATACGGCGCCCCACGCCCCGCACCCCGCAGGCACTGCGGGACTCCGCCGGTGGTATTCGGGGGTGTTTTACATAGCGCCTAGCGCCATTGACTTTTAGTTGATATTCAAAAAGAAGTAGCTTGTCAAAACGCGTCTTCTCTATGGAGTGACCGCCCGGTGACTTGGGTGAACGGTCGAAAGTTGTTTTTACTACCTTACACCAATCAGTAATATCACTGAAAATCAGTAGTGACGGTCCACCTCCAAAATTTAATACTGGCTGTTAAGAGGTTCCCCAGCCGCATGTGCTGGCTACTGTAATACGTTGTTTACTGTATGTCTGCTTGTAAATTTGCATTCATTTGCGGGGCGGGCGTGCGCTGCAATTCGAACAAAAACATCTCCAACCGTGTTTGGAGATACCTAAATAGATATTATTATACCCTTTTGCATTCTACAGGGGCTTTCTGCATATCAATGTTTGAATCTATGTAAATTGTCCCACACACAAAAGGGAAAATGTGACCTGTTTACTATATTTTAGCCTTTGTTTTCATTGTAGTTTCTGGCTTAGAATTGTATCAACCCAACTGTTCCTGCGTAGTGTAGGCTAGGCAGGCCCCGCACCAGGTGGACCGACGATCTGGTGAGGGTGCAGGGATGCCGCTGGATGCGAGCAGTGCAGGACCGATTATTGTGGAAATCCTTTGCCCAGCAGTGGACATCTTTCGGCTAAGATTCGCATATCCAATACGTCTCACTAATAGAACGTCACAAAAATATATCAAAGTAGCTTTTCTTAAATTGACCTATGCTTGTGTCGAAAAGGTACGACCAATCAAGCTTCAACGGACTTGATCCAATATTCATTATTTTGTATATTTAGTTCAAAAAGTGTTTATTCGAAGTAAGATTTTTCGAGGCGAGTTTACGGGTCTTTACGCGATAACTGTAAATAGGTATGTTTTACGATAACTTATTCATACGATACCTTATAGCTCGCGATCACGGCAGGTGCAACCCAGCCGACACGTCGGGCAAAAATAAGGTATCGTAAAACATACCTATTTACAATTATCACGTAAAGTCCCGTAAATATACAAAATAACGTGTAGTAAGCGCGAAAACCTCAAACAAACATTGATCCAATATTGTTTTCGATTTAATTCAGGTCCGCGAATCGAAAGGGCCGGTGGAATTAGAAGGTTCACCGGTGGGGTACGAGGGCTCGCTACCAGGCGCCGAGCTGGCCGACGATCCCTCGCTCAGCACGTGCGCGCGAGTGCGGCCGCTGCGCAGGGACGGCTTCACCAAGAGGAAGCTGCTGCAGATGCATAACCTACACCTGGCCAGCAGTAAAGCTGCCAAACCCTCGGATATCAGGTAATTGTAGCTCATTTTTAGTTGATCTATAGCTACGCTTGTGTCGAAAAAGTATGACCAATCAAGCTTCACTGGACTTGAGGCACAGAAGAAAATAATAGTACTGACCCATACAGAAAGGACACTCACCCCCACTAAAATGAGTTCCCCGTCTGCCCGAACCCCCCACGCCCCGCACCCCGCAGGCGCCGCGTGACTCAGACAGGGGTGTTTTATATAGCGTTTTAGTGTTTGAATTGTAGATGATATTCAGTTGATATTCAAAAAGCAGTATGTTGTCAAAACGCGTTTGCTGTATGGAGTGTTCGACGTTACTTGAGGTAAAAATTCAAGGAAAATTAATTTAAGTTAAATTGTTTTTTTTTTTTTTTTACCTTTTAACTAATAAGGCATGATATTGATAACATTGATAAATACATCGCTGTTTTTCGGCCGCCCGTAGTTGTATGTAGAAGACTGTTAACTCATATAATAAATAAATAATATAAATAGGTTGTCGCAGAATGACATCAACTGATAGGCTCTAGGCTCTAGTGTCTAATTTATTCATTAGCATGTAACACTCAAAAAAAAATATCGGCCACACACGAAAATCGAGTTGGCGGCGTAACGTTTGGTAGGTACTACCACAGTAAAACCAGCAAGTTATCTTCATACAAACGTGCCGCTGTCGGTTTGAATGTGTGCGTCCGCGCTGCGCGCCGTGTAGGCACGCGCTGTCACGCACACACTAGCATAGAATACGGGGGCGGCAGTATGGGCACAGAAGAAAATAATAGTACTAATCCGTACAGATAGGACACTCACCCCCCCGCGCCAAAATGAGTTCCCCACCCATATAGCGTCCTTCACCCCGCACCCCGCAGGCGCCCCGGGACTCTACCAGGGGTGTTCGGGGGTGTTTTACATAGAGCCTAGCGCCATTGACTTGTAGTTGATATTCAGTAGTTATTCAAAAAAAAGTTGGTTGTCAAAATGCGTTTTCTGTATAGAGTGACCGCCCAGTGGTATGGGCTAAATGCAAGCGTGTGCGTGACGGCGCGCTCACATTTAAACCGATGCGGCCAGTCGGTATCGAGATAACTTACTGTTCTGAGTGTGGTACTACTTAGTAATGTGAGGCGATTACTAATGACCATGTATTTGTTGTGTCAGATGCGGCTGCCGGCCTTCGGTGGAGAGCTGCAGCGTGTGCACGGGGCGCGCGGAGCCCACGCAGCCCGCCCCGCCCCCCTCCACGCTCGCCCCGCCCGCCCGCCGCGCCACGCACGACCCCGCATACCATCCCGCACTCTCCAACACTAGCGGTGAGTTACTGATGGTGGAGAGCTGCAGCGTGTGCACGGGGCGCGCGGAGCCCACGCAGCCCGCCCCGCCCCCCTCCACGCTCGCCCCGCCCGCCCGCCGCGCCACGCACGACCCCGCATACCATCCCGCACTCTCCAACACTAGCGGTGAGTTACTGCTCAAAGAGTATTCATTTAAGGCGTAAGTTCGTTAACAGCTCATATATGTCCCCACCGAGGGGCTCGAGCCTACCCTGATACCAGGGTGAATAGGCCTTAGTCGACCACGCTGGCCCAGTGCGGGTTGGTCAACTTCACACACAACCTTTGAATTTCTTCGCAGGTGTATGCAGGTTTCCTCACGATGTTTTCCTTCACCGTAAGAGCGTCGAATAAACGTACATATGAATTCGAAAATCGAAAACACATTGGTACGTGCCGAGGTTTGAACCATCGAACTTCGGAACGGAAGTCAACGGGCCTAGCCACTTGGCCACCGACGCTCTTAGGCTTAAGGCGTAGGTGCCAGAGTTGTAATGTATGAAACTGTATGATACAGGACACACTGTTTGCGTAAGTAAGACATGGAGGGCCATACATTAAACGTGTGCGCATACGCATCCGGTGTGCCTTAAGATTTAGAGAAGGAAAAGGTAATCCAACCCGAAGACCACTGCGACCCTAGAGAATAAAGTGTTTAAAGTAGTCTGCCCTCATTGGCTAAATGGCCTCTTACAAACCTACATCTTACAGTTCAATCTTCTTGGACGGTAAGTTTGTGCGTTCCGAGCACTTGACTCTTTTTATAGACGAGAGTAACACATTCGCAGAGGATGTGAAGTGGAGTTTCCGATATAAGATTCAAATTCGATTTCCTAGTTTTCTTACCCCTTTACTTACAAGGGATAAGAAAGCAATGGAGTATTTTCTATTAAAAATACTAAAACATCGCAATTGGTGTCGTTGTACCTTGTATACGAGAGGCGTAGACGGGTTAAATTGAGAATACATTATTGGTACATGCCGAGACTCTAACTCGGACGTCCAGAATAAAAGACATTGAACCTAGCCACTTGGCCTACCTATTACCAACATTACCTACTTCTTATTTCGGCTAATTCTGTGTGAAAAACCTTTCACCCAAAACATTCCAGCACCTTTACGGTGTAAGAAAAGAAATATTAATACCTACAAACTATAACTAAATCAACACATCTGATAAAGGCTATGAAGCCGTGGGAAGATATATGAAACAATTCCCAAAAAAATCATACATATAAAATTTGATATTTTTTGTTTGTTTTCGTTTTGTGCAATACAATATTTTTACAAGATTTATTTTTAAATGTTTCGTACTACATAAATAATCAACCTGTAAGCTGTATCACTGTGATTACCCCCTTGTATTGCAGACATATCCCCGTTTTTTTTATGTTTCTACTACATAAATAATCATAGTCATATTGTAAACTGTAAGCTCATAGATGACCGTCGTATTGCAGACATATCCCCGTTTTTTTTTAATGTTTCTACTACATAAATAATCACAGTGATATTGTAAATTGTAAGCTCATAGATGACCCTCGTATTGCAGACATATCCCCGGTGGTGCACATGTCATCGCTGGCTGGTCGCGCTTGGTTCCTGCCGCGCTGCGTGGCGGCCCGCGGCGCGCACCGCCCCCCCGCGCCCCGCTCCGCCCCCGCTCACCCCTCCGGGCACCTCCCCGGCCCGCCCAAGAGGCACGCCAGGCCGCACCGTCAGTATCACACACATTGATGCCTCTCTCACACACACAGTGGATAGTCGCTGCGAATAATAGTTAATAAGTCACACAACCAGCGTGTTTTACACACGAATTCCAATATTAGAATCTTAATTCCGGCGGAATGGCTTCTTGCAGCGAGTACTCTGTCACTCACAGCGAATACTCGCGACGAGTTGCATTTTGGCATAGACAAATTGAACGCGAATAGCCTGTCACACAAAGCGAATTCTCACTTCAAGTGCGTATACGGTGTGTAACTGAAGCTTTAAATAAACAAATTTTACATTGAAGGAGCAGACAGCATAATAAACGCGGGTTCCGACCCACAGCACGCACTCTCCCGTGTCTGTAGTTAAAGCCCGACCAGTGAAATAAGAAACCTCGCCATATTGCGGAATTTCAATGGAACTAATTTTATAAGGGAAATTGTTGCCATAGTCGTAAAAATAAATACTTGGCGCCCCCAGAGCGGGCTTATTTCTTTGGTCAGGCTTTACGCGGCTTAACAACAAAGACACGCGAGTGCATTCAAAAAATAAAACCAGTCCAGAAAAAAAAATAGAGCGCCACGTATGGTTTTTTTACATAACAATTTCTTTAATCAAATTAGTTCTATCGAATTTACGCAATATGATGGCATTTATTTTACTGGTTTATGAATCGATTCTTATAGGAAACAGTTTAGTGGAAGTGTCCCGAATGCAGTCGGCGATAGTACGAACCATAGTTTAGAAATCTAACCTTATGTATTTAGATGCTTTATGAATTACCTCATATATTTTCAGGTTCAAAAAGAGGGAGACCGCCACTGTCTCGAAGGATACGAGAGAGGGAGCGAGACGAACGAGACGAGTCCTCTACGTCACATGAAAGGTACCCCATATAAATAAAGTTTCGCGTGAAAGGATCAAGTAGCAGATTAAAGCTCTTTAAAAATTATGTAGGTTTAAATAAATACGAACAAAATGGCCTTTCAAAGTAAAAGCCTGGAAACCTTGAAAAAATATATTCAGTTGAGTTATAAAATTGTTAACATTGAGAAGTGAAGTAAATAAAGAAGTCTCTTGTAACAGAAAGGAGTTAAGAAATATATATTTACCACAAGATTTTTAAAAGTTAATTTAAACTTCATTACCTTCGTAAGTATTAGTAGTAGTTTATGTTGTTTGCACAGACCCGTCTCACTACATTATGTATCTCCTCACCCTAAGGTTGCCTGGAAGAAATTGCTACTTAGCAATAAGGCCGCCTACATGTACACTTTCTATACCTTTATTGTAAATGTTTTTTTTTTTTCACTGTAATGTTCTGTGTGCAATAAAGTATATTGTATTGTATTGTAAGGTCTGTTTCATATAAATCCGAACAAAAGTTCATTGACCTCTTTCTTTTCTTGAAAGTTATTAAAAATAATGTAACGCCAAAAAGTTTGGCAAGGTCACACGCTCGCCCCGCCTTCTACTACGGTATGCCAAATTATTTTGTGATAATTTCCTATAGTTTTATCGTATCGTTTGAAAAATATGTGCGCATTGTATGCAGGCGTCAATGACCTTTTGTCCGGATTAATATGAAACAAACCATAGAAAGTAAAAAATAAAATATTTGCTAAATAAACTTCGGACTGTTACAGACGCGGCCCCGGCCGGCCGAGCACAGACTCCCGCATGCGGCGACAATCATACGACATCGACAACATCGTGATACCGCAATCCATCGCAGCCAGCACCCGGCCCTTGATACTCACCTACAAGGAGATCATCACACCCAAGTATGTACACACACACACACACACAATCAGACAATCATACGACATCGACAACATCGTGATACCGCAATCCATCGCAGCCAGCACCCGGCCCTTGATACTCACCTACAAGGAGATCATCACACCCAAGTATGTACACACACACACACACACACACAATCAGACAATCATACGACATCGACAACATCGTGATACCGCAATCCATCGCAGCCAGCACCCGGCCCTTGATACTCACCTACAAGGAGATCATCACACCCAAGTATGTACACACACACACACACACACAATCAGACAATCATACGACATCGACAACATCGTGATACCGCAATCCATCGCAGCCAGCACCCGGCCCTTGATACTCACCTACAAGGAGATCATCACACCCAAGTATGTACACACACACACACACACACACAATCAGACAATCATACGACATCGACAACATCGTGATACCGCAATCCATCGCAGCCAGCACCCGGCCCTTGATACTCACCTACAAGGAGATCATCACACCCAAGTATGTACACACACACACACACACACAATCAGACAATCATACGACATCGACAACATCGTGATACCGCAATCCATCGCAGCCAGCACCCGGCCCTTGATACTCACCTACAAGGAGATCATCACACCCAAGTATGTACACACACACACACACACACACACAATCAGACAATCATACGACATCGACAACATCGTGATACCGCAATCCATCGCAGCCAGCACCCGGCCCTTGATACTCACCTACAAGGAGATCATCACACCCAAGTATGTACACACACACACACACACACAATCAGACAATCATACGACATCGACAACATCGTGATACCGCAATCCATCGCAGCCAGCACCCGGCCCTTGATACTCACCTACAAGGAGATCATCACACCCAAGTATGTACACACACACACACACACACACACAATCAGACAATCATACGACATCGACAACATCGTGATACCGCAATCCATCGCAGCCAGCACCCGGCCCTTGATACTCACCTACAAGGAGATCATCACACCCAAGTATGTACACACACACACACACACACACACAATCAGACAATCATACGACATCGACAACATCGTGATACCGCAATCCATCGCAGCCAGCACCCGGCCCTTGATACTCACCTACAAGGAGATCATCACACCCAAGTATGTACACACACACACACACACACACACACACACACACACACACACACACACACACACACACACACACACACCACACAATCAGACAATCATACGACATCGACAACATC